>JAFBJS010002869.1:63950-106405 GCA_016785265.1 Paraplagusia blochii | reverse complement strand
CTGCCTCCAACTACCTCCATGTCCTCCCTCACTGTCCATCAATCTCCTCTTTGGCCATTTCCTCTTTGCTATTGAGTACATGTACTATAGGGTAAAACACAATTTAAAATAATAATAATAATAATAATAATTATAATTATAATTATATATATATAGGCCTCTGCCTGTATTTACACCCATCTTCACTCACACAATTCATCACAATTATATGTGTGTGTGTGTGTGTGTGTGTGTGTGTGTGTAGATTTGAAAACATTTACATTTCAACGACAAAACAAAGTAATTTTCGTTGTTCTGTGTGCCAGAAAGTGACTCCTCACCTGTCTCAGTGTGTCAAGTTTCTTTCAAGCATGAAGTTTCCATGCTTGCGTGACTTAGACTTTACTGACATCTAGTGGTAAAATGGGAATCAGCAGAAAACTCGCAAATATCCACCTGTGCCTTTTCCTAAGGATGTTACTACATAATGGAATTACTAGCTGGGTATAAGAAATATGAATAAAAATGTGAGCGGTAGCACTGAAGCCCTAACTGAATATTCTACTATAATTCAACATTTAAATTATAGAACAAGATATAATTCTTAATGGTTTCTGGCTCTATACAGCTCTTTATTTGTTTTCTTAAAGGGATTTGTGTGCAGTCACCGGTGACAGGCTGCTCCACGTGGCTCCTCGTCATTAACCAATCAGATTCTTTCTTTGTATTTGTTTGGTAAGCGTCAGTGGAAACAAAGTTGGAACGAAGCTAGAGGTGGACATAGCTAAAGTGTGGAACGGCGTTCGTTTAACAGTAAAAATGGCTGACAGTGAGGTTTTAGGCCAGACTGAAGACTGAGGACCGAGGACTGACACCTGACATGCGAGTGGCTAACACCGAAGCTAGCAGTCACAGCTACTGTTCCAACATAGCTGGACTCACGCTCACAGTGACAGTTTGATGGTGAGTCCTGCTGCAGTCTGTCGGTTGGTTTACAGTTGGTTATGTTATGTGGGCCCATGTTATATTTGAGCCTTATTATAAAAATGTTATCTGTGTTGTTGTTAAAAGTTCTGTCGTTGTTTTGCACCTGTTCAAGTTCAGCACGTGTTGAATGAGTTTTATCCCAAATATTGTATTCGAGGGAATTATATCTAGTTAATGCATATAACTACCCATATATTAAGTTACATTTAACCATAACATAATTTAACTTGTGCATTTTTTGCTAAAGGTTTTAAACAGATGACTGTACTTGGTATCAAATATTTGTTGTTAATAAATAAGACTAGGTTCAATGTTTAAATTATTAATCTAAGTACTGTTGCAATCAATCAATCAATATATATATATATAAATATATATATGATAACAAGGAATAAAATAGTCGATGTGTTTATGTTTTATGAATTTGAACTAAATCAAATAGACAATAATATGTAAAATTTTTGTTCCAAAAAAATGCATGCTTCTACTAAATGATGACGAGATCTTAAAAGGCTATGAATCTGTCAAGGCCAGCAGAGGGCGTCATTTACTTAAAAATTGTGACGCGAAGACGAGAACCGTTCCAACCGTATTCCAGATTTAGGTTTTATGATTTTTTAAAACTGCGTTATTGTTTCGGTTTTTCTTTTTTTTTTCTTATTTGTGACTAACCCATGATTCCCCCTTAACACGTTGTTTAGCTTGTTAGCTCCTGCCAAACAAAATTATTTTAATTGGAATGACATCATTTTTTTTATAGTATTAGATGAACACTAGAGAAATTCTACGACGTTTTTTGTTGTTATTTTGGCCTAAATAATCCTGATCAGAAGGGGTTCAAACCCAACGACCAGAGTTCAACAGCATGGTCTGACCCAAAAGTTACAAATTCAGGCTTTAGTGCCTACAGGAATGCTGTTTGGATCTTCTCAATCCCACTTCACCGTGTTTGTCATCCAACACCCAGACCTTCGATGCCACTAATAGGGAAAAAGATGTGTAAATCCCAAACAATTTATTTCACATTTGCTTTATTCATAGATTTCCTCTTGTGGACATAGTTGGCTCCCCTGTGTCCGGGCAATGTTTAGAAAACACATTCTTACCATGTATGAAAATGTTGACCCCAGAACCTGGATCTGTCGTCCCACAAACACAGACCTCAGTGAAGGATTTCAGTAATTGCGGCTGCTTCAGGAAGTGCCATGTCGATGATGATTTAAAGAAGCTGTGTGGGAATCAATACAACGTCTCCAAGAACGTGTCAGTTTAGTTACGGCTCCAGTTTACCATTACAGTCCATTGTTTGTGGAAATGTAGAATTATTTTTTTCTACTTCACATTGGTGATCAGAATTACATTTGTAAACACACAAAAAATCAGTGTAGGTCCACTGAAGACTTTAGTCTTATATAAATGACAATATATTATTATTTTCTTTTTTATTTTAAGGCTTTGTGTAGGAGAATCCAAGGTGAATGTGTGCTTTACTGCTTTTATTCTAAACCTGTATGGGATGTATATGATTGCTTATGTTGGTCTTTGTGATGATGTACACTTCAAACATCTCTAGTAATTATATACTGTTTTTTTTTTTCTTCTTTTCCCAAATGCAAATGAATTGAAAATGGATGGTAAAAATGGTAATAGCTGGGAAACTAAGAACTGTGGACTTGTTTATTATTTATAGGATAATGTATTGTATAGAGAGATACTGTAGATAAACGTATCGATTGAAAGATGGATTGATTGAGAGAAAGAGGCAAATGTAGAGGACAGATATGTGTCTTCAGTGCAGGACTTCCTGTTTCTGTGTGCGGTTGACACACTCTTAGATCACTGATATGGTTTGAGTTCAGGACTGGCAGCCTCCTCTCTGGAGAGAATGGAGGCTGGGTGGCCTAATAATAATAATAAAACTCTGTAGTACACATTGAGGGAATGTGACTTCTGGAGGAGGGACATAAACAGGCCATGGTGTTGGAAATGCAACAAAACATCAACACATGCCCATTGGCCCAGTTTCACTCTCACCTTCCATTGTCACCACAGCTGAGAGTTAAATGTCAGCTCAGTGTTTCTGCTTGTTGTCTGAGGCAGTGACTGGCCTGCTCATGTTTTTTGTCCTGATTCCTGTGACGCTGCCAGTTGAAGACAGAAACAGATATTAGTGTTTGCTCTCGGGGCATGTGGAGCGATCCTGGTCCTGTGTACAAGGACTGGGCGGTGCCCACCTCCTGGCCTATTGTGTAGTTCTCATCTTTCTGTCTCTCCTTTAGTAAGACATTCACACCGTACAGTTACTTTCACTGGCTCTGCTTCACACACACACACACACACACACACACACACACATATTTGTATCTATTGTCTCTGGGAACATGGAAAATACCACAACAACAATAATAATATACATACAACAAAATGTGTATCATCTAACTGAACTCTGGATTTTAATTAGCACCTTTTTTACCCATAATCCTGTTAAATGTGAATTGTTCATACTAAGATGTGAAAAAAGCAGAAAAAAATCTTATATAATAGTAAGTTTTAAAGTTATTCTAATTTTTTATATGAAAATATTATTTAACATGAAGTTAAATAAAAAATTTAATCAATAAATACCCAAAGTATCACCATAGAACATCATATTTTTTCAGATAATTTTTTATATAATTGTACAATTTCAAAATTATGTATACATAATTATAACTATTTTTATAACAAATATATTTTGTTTACAGTTTAATTATTAAAATAATAATAATAATAACGGTATTTTTAAAGCACTTCTAATGCAAACATGTTGCCTACGTTCAAACTACAGCGAAAAACAGTGATTTAATCGACTAACTCGATCAATATGTCAAAAAAAATCGTATCTAGGTGGCGATATGGAATTGTAAATGTCACTCTCTCACATTACTGCTTCACTCCCGTTCATATCTGCGCCCTCACTGTGGAGATGTTCAAGCTCTACATAACGTGTGACCCCAATAAGGTCAGCAGAACCTTGTTCAGAGACACGGTTTCAGACTAAAAACCACTTAAAGAGGGTGAATGGAGCATACACAGTCAGAGCTGGTTCTACCGCTGCACCACTGGCCCCGCGGTGCCACATTCTCTCCAAGTTCATCTTCTGACATTACAAAGACGGCCACAAACTGACAATGGAGATGATATTTTCCCCCTTTGACAATGACTCAGTCAGCGCTCTGGGCGAAGGCTCAGCCTCTGTTAGCAGCCCGGGTTTTCCCATCCCTGTCAGACAGTGGCCCAGCCCACTGGAGAAATGAGTCCCCAGGTTGCTTAAAGGCCCAACCTGTCAGCGGTCCAGAGGGATTAGCCATTCACAGGCTTCATATTGTTCTCCAGGCCACAATAGGCTGCATGGGGCTGGCCCCTTTGTCATCAACTCTGTTGTGAACCTCTGGTGGGGCAACAAAAGTGTAACACACCTGCAACTATGGATTAGACTTTTTTTTTACCTGCCTCTTTTCTCTGCTCTCTTGTCTTTTTGTCTTTTTTTTTCTGACACGTTGCCTGTGGCAGAGTGGGCCACATCAAAAGTCATCTTTCAGACCCAAAAGCACAAAGGCAAAAAAGGTGTCTTTACCTAATAACGCCCAAAGCATTGGTGGACAACACATGCAATTTCAATAGTCCATTTATTTTTTGTCTTTAAAGTGTGTTAACTTAGCCGAGACAAAAGATACTTTTACTGGGGAGCTTTGAAAAAATGTATCATCTCACGTCTAATTTCTCCAAATAAATGTCAGGGAAGACAGTTTCTGTGCACATCAGTCTTATTTTGACAGCCTTCTAAGTTACCTTTGACCTCATTCCAAACACATCCTGTCAATGGTTCTGTGATGGTCCATGTTCCAGCAACAGAATCCTGAATTCGACCGCTCTTTCTGGAGACTTGAACTCTGTGTGACCACATTAGAAATCAAAGAGATTTCACGGTCCTCATGCAGAACGTGATGCTTTTAAAGTTACGGAGGAAGAGGGAAATTCATGTAGTTGTGGTACCTTTTCTTCTTTATTATCTTTTCAAGGAGAGATTATAGTCTGCACAGGTGCAGCGTGGGGAAATGTGTGTGTTGACAAATCTATTGCTGTTTGATCTTTGCTTGTAATTGGGCACATTAGAAAACAAGTCAGTCAATATTACGACATTTCCTCCATTAGTCATTTTAATGTGATTGAACTTTTGTGCTGAACTGAGTTTTGCAACAGAGTTGAACATTCGTGACTAATCGAAACCAGGAATAAAACAACTCGACTCAAGTTTCAAACAACTAGTGTTACACACATCATCAAAAATAGTCCTTTACATCGGTAAATTAAATACTGACATGCTAGTATAGTTAGTAGTTGAAAGGATAGTCCTCAAAGATGAAATCAAAATAATCAAATGCAAAAAAAAAATTCCTATTTCCATAGGATGCTGCCCTTTGTCTGGGTTTTCTCTTTTACCTATGACTGTTTCATTAACAATAACATGTTCTTCACACATTTGCATTTAGAAAAAATGTGTGGTTTTACACTGACATGTTTCTGTAGAAAATCATTGTCATTAGGTGGCAGTCAACTGTATACATTTTATTTTATTAAGATTCTTCCCAATCTGGTTGAAGGCTGGTTTAAGCCCTGGTTGCGTTCATTAAACTTAGCAGCTCCTTGTCAGATCTGTCTGACTAAGGTCAGAGGATTTAATACTGCATTTATGAGTTTGTCTTGGAACACCGGTGTTACAGTGTTACAGTTAGGTCAATGTTTCTATTCTCATTATGTTTGCCTTTTTCTTGCAATGCCTGTTGTTCCCCAACAGATGGCATAAAATAGGCTAAAAGCTTTTTAGTTTTTATGCATGACTTACATCTTATATGTTTTAGTTCAATTTTACAATTTTATGACTAACTGTGGCCCACAGGTCAAAAAAAATTCCCATGAAGTGGCCACGGGTGGATAAGTGGTTAAGTCAGCAGACTCGATTTTCCAAAATTATCTATATGAATGGCATCATGATTTTCCAGTCACCAACCATTAGAGTACAATTCATATGTTTTTGAATGAACCTCCCAATGACAAAGGTACATTGAAAAATGAAGAAAAAATGCACAACTGCACCCAAAATGAATGTTCCAAATTATTCCAAATTACGCACAATTCGGTCTCCACCCATTTTATTGTCATAAAGAACAAAAAATGGTTATGTGTGAAATTAATGACTGAAAATCTCCTTTGATACCCATTAGAGCCTCCCATTAGAGATGCAGATGTATTCTGGAGCATGGCATGGTTTTATCTTGTTTAGAAAAAGCTTGATTCTTCCTTTTGAACCATGGCAGGAAGTGTTCTTAAAGGAACTCCACATATGTTGTGGATGTCATCTTCATACTGTCAGGGATCCTGAAATCTCTCTCCCCATGATACCAGCCCAAAACATCGCTCCACCACCTCCTTGTTGGCACTGTAGCCTTATTTGCCTGGGGTGGCCGTCAACCAACCCTCCACTATCCCATCCACCTGGACCATCGAGGGTTGTTCACCAATTCGACATTCATTGGTGAACAGAACAGTTTTGAAGTCAGTCTTCGGCTATTGCCTGGCCACTGGAGCCTTTTCTGCTTGTGTGCAGTGGATAGTGCAGTAGATGGAAACAATGACTTAGGCACCGCTGCAAACCCCTGGAGGACCCTTGTCCGGGGCACGATGGAGGCACCAGCAGCTTCCAAAACTAGTCTGCTGCTGTGATGGGGCATTTTTACAGCTGCTCATTTGATCAGACGTACTTGCCTGTTAGAAAGAGTCCTGGATTTTCCTTCATCAGCACGCACACGTGTTTGCTCTGAATCAGCTACATACTTGTCAAAAGTGCAATGATCTTGGCAATTTTGACTGTTGTCATTCCTTGACCCAAACATTCAACTATTTCTTGCTTTTCAGCAGCTAAAAGCTCCTTCTTCTTGCCCATCTTGGTTTGAAATGGTAGCCTGCTTAATAACGTGGAACAACCTTCTTCAGTAGTCTCCCCTTTAATTGGACTCACCTGCCAAACTAATTAGCGCAGGTGTCTTCAATTGGTTTCAGTGACAAACAGAGCCATGATACATGAGTTTAAACTGACAAACAAAAAAATCTTACCATACCAGTGTTGAACACTTTTTGCAAATAAATTTGGAACGCAGTGTATATTTATTTCCAACGTGTCAAAGTGGGATCCTGCAGGCCAGTCATTTCGTGTTGCCCTTGAGAGTCTGAAAATGTTGGTCTTATAATAAAAAGTGTGCTGCTGATTTTCTTTAAATCTCAATAACGTCTTGTTTAGTACATATCAATTCATCTTCAATAAAACAACAACAATTCTAGGAATATTTATTAATACATAAATGTTTACATTCAAAAATGGAACTTTATTAGTGATGTGGCCACCTGATGAGGATAAGTTTGATAGTCCTGCTCCAACTATTACATAAAGTGTTGGGGGGGGAACTAAGTTGTTAAAATATTAATTAAAAAAAGACCTATTAAGAAATCTCTTTGTGTCTTTTCTGGAGTCCTTTAATCAGGGACCACATCCTCAGGATTAGTTTTATGGTTCATTCAGTTCTAAATTGCTGAAGTGGGGATTGTCATCATGGCCCATGATGGTCTGCAACCTTAGGGTCACCGTCATACAACCAGACACAGCTGACAGCGACAGTCAACCAGTTAACACTGTGTGATGGATCACCTGTTCGTGTAAGCATGCAAGCGCAGGTTTGTGTGTGTGTGCGTGTGCGTGTTTGTGTGTCACCCCGGGAGAGCCTCTATAGCTGGATGGTGTATCAGATGGCACGTTAATTACTCAGCCTTCAAAAGAGGGCTGTCCTGTGTGGACGTGAGTGCAGGGCTGATGGCTGCGCGGTGGTCAGGGAGGCTGCCCGTGGGGAAAAGGTAGTGAGACAAGGGGCACATGTGGAGCTCTGCGCTCATACCCACTGATCGCACAGACACGCAACCGCACGCTCACACAGGTGAGCAATCACGGTATTGTAAAAACACAAAAGATTGACGTCCTTTGTGGATTTTCCCACTGGAAATGTGACTCTCTGCAACTTTGAGATTTTTATTTGAACCCTCTTTTCAGCAGGACTCATAAAATTGAGAAGATACTGTATCTCTAATAAATGTTCCACATGTGGTGCTGATGGCACCAATGCAGTTCGTTGCTGGTTCTTAGGTACAGTTGTCATTTGTCTGGAATAGGAAATAATTGTAGTTTTTATTTATGTACTTCAGAAAATGTATGAATAAACTATAGATATTAATATTATAATAGATATTAATGAGACATTGACCAGTACTGCAAAGAATCCATCAAATTCAGAGGACCATCTACCATTATAAGGTATTTCCGTGAAATAAATGGTTTTACATGACAGTGGGAAATGAAAAATAAAAATACAACATTTGAGTTGTAGTCCCAATAGTTTGAATATTTGAGAAAATTATTCAGAAATGTATATTTCCTCAAGTTTGACATTCACTTCATTTCATTGGCAGGAGTAGCACCCAATTTTAAACATGTAACAGGATTCCTAAATCTGACAAATTTTCTTCAAATTTGTTTGACAGATGATGCAGTAAAACCATGTTGCCAGTCCCATCTTGTTAGCTTGTGTACTTTGAAGATGTTGGCATGCAGCACAGCCATTTTGCATTATTCATGTTTAATTTAAAAATATATATATTTAGTAAAACTTTTTGTCTGATTGACCAAGCCTATATTATTTTTCATGTGACCCAAAACACACTACCGGCCTTAGTATCCACAAATGTAGTTAATACATTTATTACAGAAACTAATATTTATGTATTGGGAAGTGGGACAGAAGTTCTGCAGCTGACAAACAGAAGGACAGTCAAGATGGACACTGCCCTTTGGCCCCCTCTGACCCGGCCCATCCCCCCGAACCAATCTGTCTGCCGTCCCATCACACTCACACAGAGCTTAGAGTTCCCAAAGCTCTGTCAGAGCCCCTTCTTCTGTCCGTCAGATCAAAGCTTAGCAGGGGTTGAGAGGGACCTGACCCGTGGGAGAGGTGGAGGACCCTGCTGTTTGGCTAGTCGGCGGTGTGGAAAGAGGCAAACAGGCAGCTCCGAGGCAGGCTAGGAGCTGAGCCCCAGAGGCAGTGATGGAGCCTTAAGTCCGCAGAGGTTTCCCAAGGCCGTACACGACAGAGGAGGTCGTTTGTTCTGTCATCACAGAGAGTCACATTCAAACACACACACACACACACACACACTGCATTGGCTTTCCAGGTGTTCACGTGCAGCTAGTTTTTTTATCTGTCGTTCTTCATCTGCTGAATGGGTCTGTGGTCTGTAGCATCATGGGGCGTTTAGCTTAGCCTGTGGCTTAAGTGTGATTATTTCACAAGCTTAATTTTAATGATTTTTTCTTGGGCTAATATACTAGAAAGTGCAGACCAGTACACCGTTCTCTGTCTTGGGGTTGCGATGTATTGTATCAAAAAGTTTCTAACCATGGCAGGTCCAACACATATCTCTTCTGCAGTCTTACAAAAAAATACTGATACATGCGTGTTCATCTTATACAGTCACAACACAAGTCATTATTCGTCAGAACTCTAAAAAGATAAATGTTGTGCATGTTGTGTTTTGTTATCTATACACCATTTTATGTTGTCTCTTAATCGGACTTGACGTGGACTTGGGTACATGTTGTGTCGGTTATCTGGGCGCCAGTTTATGTATCTTACCTGCTTTGAGAACTAATCTTTCTACATTTCTACAATACCACTGTACATCGTTATTGTCCACCACTTTGTCTATTAACAATACCCAATTCTCCACCACACTAACTGCTAACATTCTTTCCATACAGCATCATAATAGATGGTTAGTTAGTGATTTTTGGGCTCATACTTACTAACATCCAGCTTCTTCAGGATCCAAATCTTAAACATTTCTTGATGATTGTTTCTGTGTCATTTAAGCTATTCTATAAAAACTTTCGAACTACTCTTCTTGTCAACCTTCTGTCTCCATGGAACACTGCACCTTGTGCTGCATCTCCTCACTGCCTGAGCCTGTGGCATTGATTAATCAGTGTCATAATGCAGACGCACCACCAACCCTGGTGGGCGCATAATTTCCATAATCATTTAATAATTATGTTGTACTCATAAGGAGCTGACATTTAATGATGTGTTTACTCATTTTATGCACACTTGATTAGATGTAATCACTCCACTACTAACTTTCCTCTCTTTGCTTGTTTGTTTTTATTTCCTTATATTCTATTTGCTGTCTGTCATTTCCGTTTACAAGGTGACAAAGCTCGCCGCTGCGTCTCTGTGCAGCTGCCGTCCTCTGTACATGAGAAGCTCCCACATGATCCGTCTGCATCGCGCTCATGTTATCTCCAGTGAGGGCATTTAAACCTCTATGTGTTTTCCACATGGTCTGGAATAGTTTAATTATCTTGCCTCAGCTGTGGCCACTGAACGCCCACCACCAGGGTCATACGTGGGAACCAAGACGGGGGAGGACGTGGTCTGCAGAGCTAACTGTAGTAGTTTTTCATGACTTAAAATAATAAGTGAAGTTAAACATACAGCTGAGAAAACCTAAAAACTATGCTTTGGTTTTTGTCAACCAAGAATGGACTGACGGCCTCACTGATCCTACTGGACTGTGATCCCTTTTTTATGGGGAGGCATTTATTCACAACTTTCTACTTCAGGGCATAATAAGATTTTGGTCCTTGAGTGGATCATGGTTTAACCCATGACCATGCTGGACCAATCCAGTAACTGATTAAAGACAACTGTCTATCAACATGGTTACTGATACTAAACAGGGCTTAATACAAATTATTGACTAAGTTTAAAGATAGAATTTTGACAAACTAATACAGCCTACACTACAATGTCAAGGGAAATATGAAATAAAAAACTCGTTGTGATTGTTAATTGTGAGGCAGGGAAACATTTGGTAGATCTGGTTACCAGAAGCAAACTTTTTATTTTGTTATGCTTCTCCACTCGATCTCCAAAAATGGAAGACACCAGAGTCCCAACCTAATAATTTTGATGAATAATTTGAGGAGTTTTGCTAAATACACATAACACATCTACATGAAGTGCACATCCTCCTTACATGAAGGTGGTATGTCGGGATATGTTATTTACTAAACACACTTCTTTTGCTGTATTAATGATTTTTGCCCTATTGCCCGTCATATGGGTTATTGATATAAATTAGAAAAGTTTTTTTTTTTATCTGGTCAAAGTTTTGTGCAAAAGATGGGTCTGTGAGAAAATAATCTACAGGCTATAAATGTGGGATTAATTTGTGCAAGTTTATTTAGGTTTGCATGTCTGAGATTCACAGAACCAAATAATAAGAGTATTCTTTTTTGTTTTTATATTATTTTTTCTTTATCTGATGCCCCAGACTGACTCTGTGACCCCTCTTAGGGAGTCTTGACCCACAGATCAGGAACAACTGAAAAGAGCACTGCTCTAATATATTCAGTTCTACTCTGATGTGACCACACACTGAGAACAAGAACAAAAACTACAGGAGTAAGTGCTGCTAAAGTAAAGAATGTAGATACTATTTAAAGACTCGGTACATTGTTCAAGTATAGGTGTGTACATCTCCAGTGGGAGAATAAAAAAAAATATAATTCAGTAATTCCATTTTTTTTAACGGGAACCACCCACTGTTTTGTTCATATGACACCACAGACTTGGTCTTGCTGGTGTCGGGTCTTCTATGACTCTGAGCAGAATGAGAAGGTGAGACAGGCTGATAGGATCAGCCAGCATGACCTTTTCACTCCTCACCTCTCTCTATCTCTCCCCCTCTCTCTTTGTCCCTTTGTCTCCCAGTCCCTGCTCCTTCCTTCTTTCCTGGCAGTGTTGGCACTGGGTGGCACCCAAGAGCCACCCGTCTGAGTGGGTGTTAGGTTACATCAGGCGGACCTGCTCTGCTCACATGTTTTAACAATTTCCTTAGTCCTCTGTGAAATTATGCAAATATTTTAGTCCAGTTTCCTCCAGTCTGGTACACCAATTAAATATGTCTGTTTGGTTTTCATGACAGCTGCAGAGGCGACTGGCAGACAGGCAGAGGTGAAAGCTGTGCGAGCGAGAAATCCAGGTTCTGCCATGCAGATACACAGGACTGAGTACGACACAAGGAGACACGCGTTCTGAGAAAGGTGAGGAAGAGTCAAAGTGGAATCTTTCTCTCTTGCTGACATAAGAATAACAGACTCTTTATGTTGTATGTGTGCTTGAAGGAAACCCCCTGTGGGTGGCTCTCAGCACGATAACAGAATGGAGGCTTATCAATCTGCCACGATGATGTTCCAAGGCTGCTTCTCCAGCAGCAGGTAAGGCCATATCTGCTGCACAGCCATGTAAAATGCACCGACAATAGCAGGAGGTCGGGAATCGAACCGGCAGACCAATGGGAGCATGGGCCTTCGCTGTGTTTCAAATCAATCCCACTCCAGTCTGCTGTCTGACTTATTGTTATCCTCTTTTGTCCCCTGCGTCTTTCACCTTCTTGAGTCTCTGCACAGCCAAACTATTGCTGCCGTCCAGCTGAGAAAACTTTGATTTAGGGTCTTAAAAAGCAATGAAGACCATGTCTGTCTGCCCCAGCGTCCACTTGTGCTTTCATGAACCAAACCCCAGAAAATATCAATCACGCTACAGAATTCGATCCAGGGGATCGCTATCTGGATAAGAGTTCACACAGTATGTCTGAGGGGACGTGGACTGAGGTCATGGCACTGAAGCACGTCCCTCGGTTCAAAGTTGGGCACAGACGTGGGCGTCGAGGGCAGATTCATCTTGGTCAGAAGAAAACCTCTTGAAAGCAGGGCATGTAATCGCGCTATTGAGTGTGACAGACCGTATCGTTATTAAACCGTCAGTTATTGGTGGAAGGAGGAGGAGAAAGGGGTCAGATTTGATGTGAGCCACCTTATTGTGACATTTGATACCGGTCCTCTGCTGATTCTGGTGATAGATACAGGGTCAGCTTAGAGGAGATTACCCTCCACTATAAATAAAGCCATAGAAAACATGCCACTCAGGTGTTTATGAATCTTACAACTACGTGAAAAGGTTCCCTAGTAAATTTTGTCAATTTTCTACTACAGTGGGATTCTAAATCTGGAGTTCACTGCTGTATCTAGTGTTGTAATGAGAACACAAACTGCCATTTCTGGTATGTTTTTGTCACACTAAGCGAAACAATATAAAAGTAAATGTGTGTTGCTTAACATTACATCAATATTAAACTAGAAGAAAAAATATATCTTTAGGAATTTATGGAATGATGGAAATTATTTTTCTGTTGATAGCAGGGTGTGATGAAACTAGGGGTTGGGATGAGGCCCTTAACCACTGGGCCGGGTACCAGTCCGTGGCTGAATTGGTGCCGGGCCGCAGAGAAATAATATAATAAATAATATCAATAAACTCAAAAGTTATAGACTGTGTGCACTTGAGAAATCCTTGTTGTGCCCATGCACAGTTAATTTGGTTAGGAAGATTTTATAGGTATAGGAAAATATTTCAGAACACTGGACATTTAAGTAAGGGATATTTGTCTGCCATAACTTATGACCACTCCGTGAAAATAGCACGAGACATTTAAGTGGTCTGTGGTGCAAGACAAGGTTGGGTAACACTGCGATAGTGTACTTTTTAATCCAGCTCACCAACCTCGTCCAAACTGTGTTATCAATTTCTATTGTCACTACACTTCTGCCTTTTCCATGCAATGTCTACTTTTACCCATGTCACATACGTGTTATGTTCAGACCCACAGGAGTCAAAGTTTGCAAACGCCAGGGATTTACAAATACATAGCAACGTGTGCATGGTAAAGAGTTAGGTCAGATATCGCCAGCTGGTAGCTTTAAGTCATAATCACAATAAGGGGTTAAATATGAACTTACTAAAGCATATATTAGACGCAAAACAAGGTCAGCTTTGACTAACTTCACCATAATATACTCCACTTGAATGAAAGAAATATATTTAACATTTTTAATACTTAAATCCTTAGTTGTTGCTGTTGTCCTTTATGTTACGACACATTCTAACTCTTGCTCAGGTAGCTAACTAACAATATTTCCACATTCCGATATACTGACTCCCTACCCTGTCTACTCCCCACACCCCTTCATGATTTTCTCCCACTCTCCCCCTTGTCCACACTCTGCTCTTGCTGCTGTCTCCCAGAGGTCTTAATGTGGCCTGAGCTTTTTTGCTCCAGGTGGTCTGCAGCCCAGCCACCTGTGTTGTCTTTGTGGCGCTGTCATCTGTCTCCGGGCAGGCTTTGTGGGCTTGCCAGTGTGAGGACAGGCCTGTGAGCGCTGATGATGGAGATAGTGCTGTCTGCTGCTGCAGTGGCTTCTCCTGGACCCTCCCAGGATCTCCGAGTTTGCAAGGAGCAGTGTTTATTAAAACTCTAAACTGTTCCACAGAGACAATCCTGTGAAATGTTTTTCATTTCTCCTACTTGTTTGTTTGTCCAAGATTTTCTGGGAAGGATTAAAGAGTAATCATTGCTTTAATGAGTGGCACACTGGCCCTAGCATGTTGTCAGAGTGAAAAAAACAGAAGTGAAAGGTATTTTAATTTAGTAGAAGTGAATTTATGTTGGTCAAACTATCTTCAAGTGTAACATAATAAATAAACCATGTCTGTTTTCCAAAAACAACTTATTTTCCAAATATGTCAGATTTATTTTTCATATCTTTAGACAAGAAAAAGAAAATGTAGCCAATATACACCAACGTTTGCCTTTTTGTTTTTTATTTGTGACTAATATCTCTTTTCTTGCAATTTTTGGACTAGCCTGTAACTGTGCCTTACCAATTGCTTTTATTTTTTTTTACAATTAGCTTTTTGTTACCTGCCAAATTCCATTGCTCTAAGGAACCAGGCTTCATAGTTTTGCAAAGTTTGCTTCTTCCATTTATTTATTTATCTTAATAAAAAAAAATGCAGAGTTCAGATATTGGCCAACTTTTTGACCTACAGGCCACACAGGGGTGGGGTCAGAGGTGGACATATGAAGCATTAATGTGAAAAAACAACATATTTAAGCCATGTATGGGACTAAAGCAACAATGATAAAATGCACAGGAGGAAAACAATTTTATCATTTGGCTGGATTACAAATGGCTGCACTCGGGCCCACAGGCCTTAGTTTGCTTTTTTACAGCAGGTTCACAGCTATGACAATGTACCTTTGTTCATTCATTGTGTGTGTTATTTGTAATACACTAGTTAAATCACACAACATTCAATAGAATTACTGTCTATTATACTACCTAATTTTAATCTCAGGCATCATTGCTTCACCTGTTATTTGATATAACAATAAACGTTAAGTTATAAACTGGTGTAAATAGCCATTAATGTGCTCTGAATGTGGCCTTGGTTCAAACCAAACTGCTGAATGCTCTCAAATGAGCAATTCAATGCACATATCCAAGAAATAAACACACCAAAAATGATGACTGCTTGGAGGTCAGAGCTTAGGCACTTCTTTATTTACCATTACACCACTGGATATGCTCAACATCCCAGGACACCCTGCTCTGCTCCCCACCGTTCCATATTCAGAGTTTTATTTACCCCTCATCCGGTGCACAGAGTGTTGATAAATGACGGCGCTGCGCCCTGGGACTCTCCTGTTTAAGGAGCGGCGAGGCGATTTATGAGGGCGCTCTCACAGGCCTCACAGTGATTAATCGACGCCGTTCTCGGCGGCCAGAGGCGGGGCGGGGGAAGCCAGCCCTGCACTGTTTGGATAGGGAGATAACATCAAAGCAGCCTGCTGCTTGTGTTAAGAAAATACTGCATTCTGGGTCAACGCAAATGAATCCACGAGGAGCTTGCAACTGTTTTTAATGGCATCCCCATCGATATATTATCACTGGGCAGAAGTTGTGTGGAGAGGTCACGCATGACATCTGCACAGGCCTTTGTTCCTGCAACCCCAGAGCCTCATTTAGTCTGCCGTGGCTGACTTTGATGATTTAGCTGTTTGTGTTGGGCCAAGTTTATGAATGAAGGAGATCAGGGGGTGAGTGGATTGTCAGTGAGAGTTAACACTAATGGTCTAAACTACTGCTGAGCTGAAAACATTACTTTTAATTACTCCAATATTATTTGTAGAGTATGCAGAAACTTCCTGAAATTATTTATTGTTGCCGTGGGGTCTGCTTTGGTTCTGGAGTTAAAGATGTGAGCCTCTAAGATATTTACCTGCCACGTATTCTCCCCCCCACAGCTGCATCACTGATCACTCTGATGAGCAGGAAGCTTCAGGGCTCACACTGCTGCTCTTTTGATCTTAGGGTGACCTGCTCAGTACAAAGAATCCAAATCCATCTCAGCATAGATTTGAGCAGGTGAGTGTCTTGCAGGACTTTTGAGAAATCTCAGCTGCAGTTTGTTATTTCTATTTGTAAAACATAACAGTTTAGAGAATGTGACAGAACTTTCATACTAGTGCTTATTACTTGACCAGAGATGGCACTGTTATGACCTACTTTAATTTTGAACATCTTAGTCCACCTTGTCTTACCAGAGTTAGACCCAACAGACTTTCACACACGTCTATTGGTCTTCTGAAGATGACTAAAGTTACTGCTTTTGAGCTATTATATTTTTTTTTCCTCGGAAAATGTTTTATACTGCAACTAAAGTAAATACACATGTGTCATCACAGCAGTCTGTTCATTTTATGAAGGCATAAAGAAAAACAGTTCCAGCCGAGTGCTGCTTTTTTCTTATCTCATTTCCACATCAAAATGGTTTCTCTCCTTTCTCATGGCGAGAACACCATACTCCCCAAACCAACAGGGAATCATTGGGTGAATTTCCGCTCTTTCTTTTCTACTTCCAACTGCTTCCCGTGGTTCCTAAAAGGATGCCAATTTAGCTGAATTCAGCCTCAGCTGAAAGGCACTCTGTTACCTGTCCGCTGGGGTAGAACCTCTGCGGTGGCTGCCCTTTCCCATGCTTCCACCGCAGGACCTGGTCCACAAGCAGACAGAGGAGACACCTGTTCCCTGAGAGAGTTTGGCCAGCATCTGAAATCTTAGCATTGGACCTCTCTATTGAGAACTGGGCAGCTCGATAAAGCCCTAGCACTGTGATGGAGTGGAGGAAACCTGAGGAGAGAGCAGGAAAGGGAATGCCTATGGCTAGATGAATCTGGTGCAATTTGCCAAAACACAGTGCCTCCCTCCACAAGACCATTACCTACACTTGCAATAGAAAAGCCATTGTCTGTTCTTGTCTTATTTTAACCGTGTATTCTCTGATGTAAAGCACGGATACAACAGTCAGTCTGTGCTGCAGTTAGGGACCAAATTTAATGTTGTAGGCAGCATAGGGAATAAAGTGTTTCTTGGTAAAAATCAGAACAAACACCGGGAATAAATTTGAGACATCTCTCTCTGAGTTCTTTAGTTTTTGGTTCAGAGGTTTTTGGGGTCGCCGCTTATTATGTTTCCCAGGAGTTCATGGTTATTTTTACTCTTTAAATCAGTGTTTTTCATTGTTTGAAACTTGAGTAGTACTAATAATTGAGATATAACTTTGTACAATATTAGCAATACAATAACAATAGAATGTCCTTGTTAAAGTTTAATATTTAACAAATAAAGTCTTTTGACTTGGGATGCTACAGTTCGGGACTTTTAAAATATGGGTCCCCGGAGAAAAAGTTTAGGAAAACACTTTTCTTAAATCATAAATCATTGGCAGAGAATCCCCACAACATGGTCAGAATTCTGAAACCAATTCGCAATTCTGGCTTCTCTACTACTCTACAAATACAAATAAAGAAGTGAAGTTGATCCTACATGTCCAAAAGGTAAATCGTAGAAATACTTTATTAGAAAAGTGCAGTTTGGAAGACAAACACATTTTTCCCTTCTACGTGTGTGTAAGCGGAGCACGGTGTGTATTCCTGATGGTATTATTACTTTGGATTTCGCACAGAACAAGTTCTTTCTCCATTCCTCACCTTCCGCTGTCAAGAACATGGGTCACCAGGGCAAACTTGGTGCAGTTAGAGTTTGTGCAAGATGTTTCCCCCACGAGGCCCTCAATAGCCCCATACCATCTCCCTTCTCATAACATATATCAGGGCTCCATGCTGTGGCTGAATCACCTTCCCCTCACCAACTTTGATGTCCAGAACATCTTGGAGGACTATTTGTAAATACCACTGGACTCAACCACAGTGCAGACACATAGCGGCCCCCGAGGACTGCGATCTGTGAAGTTGTTCTAATCCCTCTAACTTTTTTATGGTTCCCTCTGCACTTCCGCTGCTGTAACATCTCTGCAAGTGCACCCTCGCTGATGTGTTTCAGTTGCATATGTTACGGCATAAAAACGTCATCCACCTCAGCACTCAGCTATGCTGACGGTGGACAGGATGGCCACCGAGGGGCCATTACCAAGGTCGAGGTCAACGTCTTTGTGCAGCCTTCCGAAGCAACAGGGACATAACCAGCAGATCTTGTGCAAGGAGTGAAACGCCTGCAAGGAGCCCAGATGTAAACTCTTGAATCTTCAAAGATTTTCCCATTTGACATTCACCGTCAAGCATATACTGTGGGCCATAAGAAAGTTTTATACTATGGTTATGTCAGCAAAGAGATGAGAGGCACAGTGTGATTTACAAAAAATCAGAGTTGTGCTTTAAACAGCAGGACATTTATGTGGAATACAGCTCTTAAAATAAGCCCTTGGTGATTTTCAGTGGAGAGTGGTTTTGTCTTTCCCTGCGGTGCAGTCTCACTAGTGGCTGCGGTTGATTTGAGCGGAGATATTTGAACAATATGCAAGTGGGCAATGACAATAAATCACATTAAAGTAAAACGTTTTCTTTGGCAGTAACTGTAATCTCATTTAACCACATTCTGAAAACAAGGAAAATCCCCAGGATCAGTCACCAGTCTCACGTAAGCAGTTTTTCCATTATGTTTTCACCAAAAACATTTTGTCAATGAATGACAACTGGCTCATTTCTCATCACTACTTTCCGGAGTCTTTGCAAACACTTGCACTGACACTCACAGTGAGCTCGCTCAATTTTCCCGAGAGTTATGAAAACAATGAATTCCTCATTTAAAATATATTTATTATAATTTCCCTGAATATACTGTTTATGGCTGTACATTCCTTTGTGTAAATTCATCCTTGAACTCATATCCATAAACTCATTCATATGTGCTGTGATGGAGGAAAAAATTGGAGGTTGGTGTTTTGATTGTTAGTGATAGTGTGGCCCATATTTTCTAAACCAGTTTTTAACCAAATTTTAAACGTCCTGAATCTTTGCAACCCAAGTTAATTGAAATGATTCCTAAATTATCAACCAATATTAAATATTAATAAGGATATGTTATTGGTAACCTGATATCTGAACAATAAGTATTATTTTGAATAACAAAAAACAATAATGAACCAGCAAAACATGACCAAACTGCAAGGAAACAGGACACAATGATTTTTCTTTCATGTGATCCACCCGAGTGTCTTATGGAAACAACAGTGTTGTCAACCATGTAAGATGGTGGCTCACAGTTTCCATTGGCTGCTCAATACGGGCTACCAAATGTTATAACTGATTTTAGGTTGTTGCCTTCGTTTTCAGTATGATCAGTGAGCGTGACGGTTCAAGGACGTTTTTCCATTTTTAGACTGAGCCTGATGTGTTTTGAAGAAGCAGTCAGAGAAGGTTCAACCTTTAGTCTCTTTAGCTGTCGTCACCTTTACGCCTGACTCACTTGGTTGAGATGTTCTCAAGCTCAGGCATCTGTCTTGTCTGAGGTTCAGCGGGTTATTTATGACCCTAACATGTGGGGAGAGAACAATCAATCCTGGAATTTAGCAGCCAGAAAGATGCAGTAAAGAGAGAATGGAATGGGAAAAGGACAAAAACAGAAATGGAGGAAGGGGCGTCGGTGTGTGCAGCTCAGGACCATTAGCCTTTTTCCCTCTGGAATCAAGGCTGTGATTGGTGCTCTCCTGTAGAATGAGAAGGAGGTGGAGGAGTGGGCCGGGGCTCTAATAGGATAACTCCCCCATTAACCCAGGGGACCTGCCTTTCAGAGATGATATCAATATGAGCACACATCTCCATCAGGACCACCTGCCACTCTGCCGCCACAGCCTGTGGAAAAGACACCTTGGCTTTAGGTAGCATTTGTCCATCACTCGATCATTCACACCCATTGAGACAAATCTGTAGGAGAGGACATTAGGCAGAGTAAAACTATCTTCTTTATTGGTATGATTCACTACCAATACAGTGGTGGAGCAGCCAGGAGAGAGAGCAAGCTTGAAGGTTGCATCTCCTGCATGTTTATTGTACACACGTGTGCAGAGAGGCCTCCGTGCACTTAAGAAGCTGTGCCTCTGACAGGCAAAATGTGGGCTTGTATTTTTTAAAGTAAACACCCCGTCCACAGTGAGTGTATTATTTTAAAGATAACTGACAGTGCTGATAAAACGTCATGTAAGGCTATTGCAGGCCCTTATTCGAAATATGATGTAATCAGCTTCTAATTTGGTTTGTTTACTCTGTGCTCACTTACAGTATGTGGCTGCCTTCTGCCAGACATTTAACTGTCGGGAAAAAAAAAAAAAAACATTGATTGCATTGGGGAAAAAAAAGGAAACGGTGGGAGAAAGTGAAATTGTGAAAATCTAATTTACTTCATGCACTGGTCTATTGTGTAAGTTGTAGGTGAGGTTATTTTAGATTCCATTTTAAAGGGCAGAAATTGATATAAAGTTAGAGAGAAAAATATTAAGCACTTCTTCAATGTATTGGTAATTTTCATGTCTGTTTTCACAAAGGTACATTAGTTGAAGAATACAATAAATTTGGCAGAACAATGTCAGAAATTAAGTGATTTTGGTAACTGTCAGATGAGCCAAAATCTAACAATATTTACTTGTTAATTCAAATGTAAATAATCAAACGTGTCTATATGCCACACACTGTACCTTTAAATAATACCCTAATTGTCAATACTCTTAGTGGACTCTTACTGTTACCTAAGAGTCCATTTTTCCTCCTTTGCTCCATTCTTCACAGTAGTCCCTACACTGATGGAATCAGCCTTCACTCTGCCGTTTATTGGAAACTTGCGAAGTACGGGTGTCTCTGGATACCTTGAGTGGATAACCATATGCTGTCACAGTAGACCAGACGTGCCTCATATTGAGAGCTCTGTTGACCTGGGAATTGTGTGGGAGGTGGAGAGCGGGGGTGGGAGCAGCACTAGGGACTTGTGAGAGTTTTGGAGAGGTACAAATCAAGGTTTTAACTACTCCAGCCGTCTCTCCTACTCACAATGTATAGGCTCGGGTTTGATTGTGTTTGCGATTGTGTGTGCGCGGTGTTGGCAGCGCTCAGGTTACTCATATTTACGTTGCAGAATGAGAAGTAATCACTATGTGGGGCAGAGTGGTGTGGATGATGCTGCCGTAGTGCAGTATGACGTTTATGAGTGAGAAATGCTCAAACAGACAGATGGGTTTAACAACAGATGGGGACAAATACTCCACCAAAGACAAGGACCTTCAATGGGTTGCAGGTTCTGATAGAGCAACAAGACTTGGGCAAACGTCAAAATCCTTATCAGGTGTGACATTATGATGACACCGCATTTCTGACACCAGAGAGCAAGTGAAGGAGATAGATGTCGCTGTAGAAGTCTAATTGCAACTGCATCACCTGCACATAATCCACAATGGTCATTGTGACTGCTAGGATAAGTTGGGACAGCTGAAACCGTGATATCACAAGAGATAACTGTATCTAAAATGTCTATCTTGTGCAAACACAAAAATCTTTGATACTCCAAAATAACCCAAGAAGATGTTAGCCCAAAACTGGGGTGACATCTCAGGATCCTACATGTAATATGTGCGATTCCACAAAACCTGGCCAAATCGAAACGCTTTGTGTTTTCCGATTTTCATCATTTAAGAAAAAAAAAAAAACACGATAAAATCGGATAACGATGTTTATTACGATAACAGCGGGCTGTTGATATTGATCTTCTATAACTATGATTTTATCTAATATGTAGTTATTAAGAGTTGGTAGACTAATCTACACCTAAAAGGTTCAATCAGTATGGACAAAATGAATCACAAAAAAAAACTCCCAAAGTTTTTACAACACTGTGGTTCTTTTGTGTGTACTGAATTATATCCATAACCACAGAAAATCCATTTTGCCAAAAAGTCTGCTTTTTTGTGTGTATTTTTTTCTGAAGTGTGCGTCCATTGACCCCATTTATTTAGTACCTGGCAGCAGAATGGATCTGTTAAACCTGAGCCCTAAAATCACAGGGTAAAATCCCTCACAAATCCATTACTCCCTAACTTTTCATGGGAGATAGAACTTGTTCCCTTCCATTACCTTGACTGGAACTCAGGGTGTACGAAAATCTGAGTGTGCCTCATATTTAGCTGTTTTGCTTGCCTTAATGGTGCCCAATCAGTTCCACTAGGACCAGGCCAACAGGGTAGGCGGCCTCTACCCTGATTACACTGAATTGTGGGTATTTCCTGCCTCTGAGCTCCGCATATGGATCCAGTAAGGCAGCGGCTGAGGGACTACCGTTTCTCTACACTACATCTTCATTTCTTTCTTTTTTCCCCATATTTTTCTTTTAACAAAAAAAGCAAAAAGATAGTGTTTTTTTTTTTTGGCTCTGCTGTCAAAACACTTGGCCAAGTGTCTCCTCGCACGTATCCAAAGAAAATCCTGTGAGACAAGTGTGGCTAAATGCAGTTTAATCCACATGATCACCCTCCGTCTGTGGTCTCAGCCACACCCACTGCTGACCTATGAGGCAAAAACATGATTCCTGCTGGAAAAATTTAGGCACCATTTTGCTTTCATGGTGCGTTATTTGATTAATAGATTTAACATCTGGCCACCCTTTCTCAAACACAAAAATATTGTGTTTTATACTATATTGGAAGTTTGCTCAACTAAGTTTAGCTATACTCAACCTAACTGTAAGCCTTTTCGATAGTGTGGTCTATTCCTATAGACCAGGCCTGGGCAATTTTTCATTTGCGGGCCATAAGTTGTACTAAAATTTGAGCCAGGACTCAGGTTAGAATCAGAGAGATTGAGTATTTGTGTGAACAAAGATAAAGTAAAGTATTGAATAAAGGCTAAAAAGCTCAAATGTTTTTAGCCTTTTCTAGACTATCTATTGGGGAAATGCTGGCTTTGCAGGGAAAAGGATAATGTAAATTAACAGTATAATTTGAAAAAGTTTGGCAGGCCGGATTAAGAAGCCAAATGGGCTGCTATAGTCTTAGTCATTAATTATTTAAAACCCATCAGCCAAAAACCTTGAGGCAAATGGTAGAAAATTCCAAAATAATGGTAAAAATTTAGGCTTTTTTTAAGTGTATTTTGCCCTCTGAGTTTGATCACAAGGCTTTCTGTTTCCTGTATTATTCATAAATCTAGTAGTATTTATATAACACTGTTTACCAAAACTGATTTTGATGACAACTGGAAAGACTAATCATGTAAACGTGGAACCCCATCCATCGGTAAAAGAAAAAAAAAAAAAAAAAACAGGGCATTTAAAAAAGACAGCTTGGGAAAGTTTACAACATATTTTAGACCAATCAGGAAATATTCATTGAGATTTGACAAAATTTGGAAGACATGTTCTTGTATCAAGAGCCAACCTTGTTCATGTAACATCAGGAAAAATTCAAACACATACCGGAGAATTGTACTGAACCCTTGTGCCGAGTACAAGTTTCTCATTCTTCCCGCTGGACCGAAGCTTCATGAGTTCTTTTGTGGGAAATTCTGGCATGTAATGCCAGTACTTGTGTTTGTGTAAAACATTTTTTGGAACGGGTGGCTCATTATTTTTCACTCTCCTCTTAAACGCTGGCTTTACTTCCTGTCCAATAGAACCACTGATAGAGGACAGACTGGACTGCAATTTTCATGCTTTTACACACTCCACCGTACCTGCAGGGGTGTTTAATTTGGCAACTGGACAGCGTTCAAGGTCAAATATCACCAAAGCAATGTTTTAACATACTTTTCGTAGTTCCCAGGGTTGTAATTTAGAAAGTTTTGCAAGTAAAATATGTGAATTGCAATCCTGGACATAGCTTAAATATTGTAACACATTTTTACCAGTGCTTGCAGTAATGTTGTTAAACCATTAATTTAGTCAATCCAAGGCCTTACACTGTCAGACATATTTATTGTTTAGGCATTGCATATATGTTAGAATAGACTGCAGCAGTAAAAGCTGAGAAACAATTGTGGTAAACACATGATTTATAATCTAAATCCAGACCAGAAACAATGTAATAATGTAGTCATTACATTAGACAGAACAAAAGTTCAAGCTATGGCTAGATAAAAAGTAAGCCTCCAAAAATGACACAGGAAGAAAAAACAGAAACAGAAAAAAAAAATAAAAAATTCTTGTCATTGCGATCCACACAAAATGTTGTCTATGCATGTAGGTGGTTAGTGAACCAGTGGTTAAGGAACCAGTCATGGGTCCGGTTCCCTAACCACTGGGGCAGTTGGTGGCCTCGTGGTTAAGGAAGCGGACTTAGATCCGCAAGGCCCCGGTTTGAATCCCCCTACCACTGAGGTCCACTGAGCATGGCACCATCACCATTCACTGCTCACCGGGCGCTCAAAGCTGCCCACTGTTCACTTTTGTGATGGGTTAAATACAGAGGTCACATTTCGTTAAAAGTTCAAGCTATGGCTAGATAAAAAGTAAGCCTCCAAAAATGACACAGGAAGAAAAAACAGAAACAGAAAAAAAAAAAACAGAAACAGAAAAAAAAAAAAAAAATTCTTCTCATTGCGATCCACACAAAATGTTGTCTATGCATGTAAATGGTTAGTGAACCAGTGGTTAGGGAACCAGTCATGGGTCCGGTTCCCTAACCACTGGGGCAGTTGGTGGCCTCGTGGTTAAGGAAGCGGACTTAGATCCGCAAGGCCCCGGTTTGAATCCCCCTACCGCTGAGGTCCACTGAGCATGGCACCATCACCATTCACTGCTCACCGGGCGCTCAAAGCTGCCCACTGTTCACTTTTGTGATGGGTTAAATACAGAGGTCACATTTCGTTGTGTGTGGTGGTGTTAGTCACAATGACAAGGAGTTTGCTTTCCTGCCTTTCTTTCCTTAACCACTGGTTCCCAAACCACCTTCCGGTTTCGACCAGGTCAACACTGTTCCATTTAGAGTGCGTTATTGATATATGATGAAAGTCATAAATTTTCATTCATTTTAGAACTTAATTAATCCTTCAGGAAATTATGCCTCTGCATTTTACCCATCACTATAGTGAGCAGAAGGCAGCTAGCTCAGCCAGTGCCCGGGGAGCTGTGTGTGGAGACGATACCATGCTCAGGGCACCTCAGCTGAAAATGGGTAGTAGGGGGATTTGAACTGAGGGCCTTTCCTTTATCACTAGGCCACCAACTGCCTGAAAAGAATCTATGGTCCCTGGGTGGGCTCGAACCACCAACCTTTCAGTTTCAGCGCTACAGAGACTCATTAAACTTAAATATAACTTTTTGTCCAGCCGAACGAATCAGTTAAAAAAGATTCAGTCAGAATATTGATCAAACTGTGTTGACAATGTAGCAAAAAACAGCTAGGTGCAGCCCATGAATACGTCTTTACAGATTCTCAGAAATAGTTCATTTAAAATACAAAACTGTCAAAAAACATATATAAAAACAATTTCACCACTAAGTCACATTCTACTGATTATCTGTTATCTTAGCCAAGGTGGGTAGTGGAATAGAATAACCCTCAGAAGGTAAACAGAAGGTTTATATGAAGCTTGTTAACTGTTGTATAATCTTAAAGGAGGCTTGCAGAGGGTCAGGTGTGTGTGTTTGAGTGTGTGCAGCCATTTTTTTTTAGCGTGTCCTCAGCTCTCCGTAAAGCCCTTCCTTGTCTGACTCACACTGCAGTCCTGTGGCCAACAACAGAGATAGTATGACAGCTCCCAAATTACTGCTGCACAGAATCTGATTGATTGACTTGTTGTTGGCCTGTCACCACCTCTGGAATGTGTCCTGTGTGAAAGGTGTCTCCAACGAGCACGCTGCGGCACAGCTCCTCAGGTTTCCTGCTTCACGGAGGCATCGGAGACGCATGGCAGGTAGAATAAAATCTTATTGTGTGATAAACAAAAAGAGCGAGAAGAGAAGAGAAAAAAACAAGATTGGAATAAAAATGCTGTCTCCACCCAAAAAACAAAAAAAAAAAAAACATGCCCTACTTTGTTCAGGTGTGGAAGTTATTTCACGTTGCTTGTAACATGAGAGGAAGCTAACACAAAGCACCTAACCTTAAAATGAATCGTAGCATATACTGTATGTATAATGTAATACAGTGCATTGTCTGATTGGTTCAAGTATTACGTTATTTAACCACAATAACCTTAAGCTGAGTTTCCTCGAATTCAGTAAAATCACCCAAAACAGATGTGATCCTGAGGTCCCAGGTAGAGCTATAAAGAATAAGCCTCAGGATGTCAGTATCTCCAGATCTGGAGGATATTTGTAGGTAGGATAAAAATCAATCAATTTTTTTTTTTTAAAGTAACATAAATCTAATCCTATGATGACTAAAAATGCAAAGAATGTGACAGTGTTAGAAATAATGGATAATTCTATGCATAAAGCCAAAGGTGGAAACTGCTGCTGAATGTGAGTTGCCTTTCCAGACTTTAGGAGCACGTCCTTGGAACAATTTTGCTGCTTATTGAATATTTAAATAGATTTGAAAATGAGTTGAAATTATTCAGTCTATAAGCACTGATGGCTACTACAGCAACATAGCATTGTTGGCGCAGATCTGAATTTTCCAGACTGTATGTGAAGGTAGCATTGTTCTGATTTGGCCTACAGATGAATAATCATGAATGGGAAATATCCATGATCTTGTTTTGAGACAACCATTACATACATACTCATGCCTCTAGACTACTGTAATTTAAGGGGTAAATAATTAACCCTTGCTCTGCCTGTTTGCAGAGTGAAGAAGAGAAATCAAGGTCAGGGGGAACATCAGGGGAGATCATGATGACTGCAAACAGAACCATCATGCTGTAAGGTAATTGCCAAAATGTTCAACAGTGTTGCTTTTATTAAAAGTTTTTTGGGATAAATGTAGTGTAGAATCAGATGGAATCATCCACATATGGCTGAGCAAAAATAACCTCAAAACCAAAAATAGTTTATAAAGCTGTAATGGCTGCAGAACCTTTCAGACAATATTTACAATATTTTATATATATTTTTTTTTCCTTTAAGGAATATGTACCAAATTTTTTGCGGAAATTCTGAAATCTTTGTTGGACAGTTCCACCTTTGTGGAGTTTTTAGTGGCACGGGGCCGAGATCTCCTCCTGCTCTGCTCACATCCTGTACACCGCGTCCCCTGGCAGCGACCTGATCCAGCAGGAGGAAGCAACCAATCAGGGAGATATTAGATCAGCTCCGGGAAAAATTAATAAAATTCTCTCAAGTCTGCTTCACCTACTGCAGAACAGCGTGAGATTTATACACATGAGTACAGGAGTGCACTTTCATCAGAGCCACTCCATTAGACCCCGACTGCCCCCCTTCAAAACCAACACACACCCTCTTCAGGTTCAGATGATCTATGGACATCATGATACGCCTGTGGAAGGTGTTGTGTTCCTTACAGCCAACAACGAGACGAGGGTGGTCTCTGCAACCAGATCCTTCGACATCACGGCGAACATGAAAACATGAAACATAGTTATTGATCACCGAGCCCACACTAATCAAATAGCAGCCCGGTTTGTTTGAAGTTAAAAATGGTTGCAGCGCGTGTTTACCGTTGCTCTCCCAGACCCGGCTGCTGCCGGGCCTGTCTCAAACATACACAGACAGAAGTGTTATTTGTATTGTTAAATTTACATTAAGTTCATTTTAATTGCATCAAGCCACTAAACAGATCTCACAATAATGGGCCTGACAGAGAAAATTGCAATCATCCGTGAAGAGCCCGCGGCAGTATAATGGACAAACCTGATTAATTTAATCTTGTTGCACTCCATTATGGCTGCACTTTATCATTTCCAACAGATGGAGCACCAAGAAATTAAAAAATGCTCTCAAGGATACGTGGCAATATCCATCCACTCGCATCCCTTAATCTGAAGGTGTGTGGGCTGCTGTGCCCAAATGAAGGCTCCGCCTGGAACCTTTGGATGAGTGGTTTTTCAAAGGCAAATGTGATTATGTGAACAGTCAATTGATGCAGCAAATTATCTGAATTGTCTTGTGATGTATTGCTGAAGGCTGTTAAGGCCCGTCCGTCCAAGCATCCAGCTCAATTAGGATGATGCAGTTAAAGGATCCAAATGACAACTGCCCTACAGAGGCTGCTGTCGGGCTGCTTAACAACCTGATGATTGTTTTATGGGGGCATTAATGGAAGTCCTGAACCTGTGGAATATTGTAAAGTCAGATCAGTTACCAAACTCAAAAAGTGAAGCACTACTTCATATCTAACAATATCTTCTGGTTGATAATCACATTGTCAATAATGACCTTTAAATTTTTTTTCCGGTGTTCACAATCCAGACATTTTCCCATCATGTTATGTGTGTTTTTTTTTCTTTTTTTCTTAAAACATTGGTTTTAATTTTAGGAGAAAAAAACTCAGAATTTTGATATTAATGGATGGATTTCTAGGAAATGTTTCTATTTCTCAAAATGAAAAAAAATATATAATAATTATCCAGCGATATATTTAAAGTTCAGGCTTTTCTGATGTAGAAATGGAACAACTCAGATCAGAAGTGACATGTAGGGTTACTTTTTTTCGCAGTCACATACAGTCTGTTCTTAATTGAAAGAAAACGCATTGGAAAAACTTAATTCCAAGAAGAAAAAAACAGATACAAATTCCCAACTTTATAGAGCGACAGCAGAAAACTGTCCTTATTGACCAATTCTTCAAAAACATTAAATCAAAGTGTGTAGAATTTGATGGTTTGGTTCTGCCCACTAGCCTTTAAATTTTGATATTTTTTCACTTACATTTTTATGCCTTTTTTTGTAGTTAATTCAACTTTCAATTTTATCCAAAACCAATATACTTAATTAAAACAATAGTAATTGTGGAAATTATATTAAGCTATTTTAAATAAATGTATATATTTATGAATTTACTAAATAAAAGAACAAATGTTTTTCGTTGTTTCTTGATAGAAAATAAATAAACAAATAAAAACAGATGTATTTTATAACCTGTAACAAAAACCTATGGAATATTTTATTCCCATTTTCGGTGTTGAGGGAAAGGCGTGCAGAAGGCCTATAGGTGGCGCTTTAGTTCATGAACTTTCATATAGAATAATCTTTGCTGCAGGTGAAGCGTTCGTGTACATTGGCAGTGAAATCCAAGTGGATTCAGATGGAAATGTGTGTTTCGGTTGTGAAAAACTTAGATCGAAACTAAGCTGTTTAAACACCGAGAACAAATAAGAGAGCAAACATCTCCTAAACCGCAACAAAAAAAGTTTTGGTTTTTTTTTGCGTGCGAACAAAAAAAAAGAATCCCGGCGTTTTCCACGTGTTGCATCTATAACCCGTGTCTGTAGTCATCACGGACTGTGCGGCTCTGGTGATCAGCTCCAGCCGCCGTGTTTTTTCCTCACACGCGCGTGTGTCTTCGCGGAGCTGCGACTGAGCCAAAGGTGGAGAGGAGGGCTAGAAAGTCCCGTCTGTGTTCGGAGGTAGTCGGCAGAAAAGCGGGAGACCTGTTGCATGTGGCGACAGCGGTGACACACGCTGTGAAACACACACTGAAGGACGCAGTAAGTACAGACAGCTGTGACGCCACCGACAGGGTCTTTACCCACCGCCTCTGTCACTGTGTTGATGACTTCGCATTGACTGTGCTGCGTTTACGTTTAGGGGATGAAATGCAAAGGCTATACAATGAATAACTAAGTGTATAATTTTGCTGTAGAAAAACAAGATTGTCAAAAATAAGGCTTATGGCTCAATGATGGCTCATTGGTGGACTTTATGGGGTCAGTGACTTGTTTTTTTCTTGCTGTGCCATCAGAGTTGTAACACGTTGTATTAATCATTAGCTTTATGTAGCTTTTGTTTTGGCAAACTCTTCTACAATATGTAACCTTAATAATTAGCACACCTGCTTCCAAATCGGAGAGTCCCAGGTTTGATTCCGAGAGGAACCACAAGATTGGTGCTTGTCAGGGGCAGCCTGTTGCTCTACTGCTGTTAACAATGCACAATAACTTCTCAAAAATGTGGGATTAATAAAGTATCTCTTTCATCTAAACTTATTTGATGGTGATTTATTTTTAAAGTTTGATACCCTCCTACCCATAGTTCTGGTTACCTGTTGTTAAAGCATAATTTTGGATGCATTCTTTCAACGATTGTGCAGTACTCACTCTCTGGGTGTTGTCCAGTAACATCACCTGTTGCTTACGGTGCTTTTTCAAGGAGAATTAAAACATTGTAAGCTAGCTTTTAGCTATTGCATTATTTTAAATGTAACAAAAATGTATTAAAATGCATTTTGATTACCGTATGCATAAATACCTCAGTATAGTTGAATCAAAGAAATGTATTGACATTGTATCTATAAGTGAAAAGCCAAACATTTGATTGGTTCCTCCAATGTAGGCCGTTGGGAGATGATATTACACTCATACTTGAAAATAAATCGCAGGATTGATGGTTGAGGACTGTGCTGCATAATCAAGCGAGCCCATGTGTGTGATCACAACTGTCTGTAATTGAATTGTGTTCCTTGTAAATTTCACGTTTTCTTTTACCTCTGAGGTAAATAGTCAGAGAGAATAATATTCTTCCACGTCCTCACAGGTAGGTCAGTACTGCAGCGTGAACATTCATCAAAAGATCATTTGCCTTAAGTTAACAGCAGTTCTATTCCATGTTTTACTTCCATTTATTCTGCTCTGGGCAGCAATCATTTCTCTGTCTAATTATTTCCTCTTTTAAACCGTGCACCACACTGACAGTGATGGATAGCAGGTTAAAAATGGACGTTTCTTCTCACTCGGCGTGCGTTGGATTGACTCGCTGGTGCTCCCTTGTCCCTCGGACCAAAGGGCCTTGGAAAGATTGTATTCCCCTCTGCTTTTCCCATTCCAACCTGATACAGTTTGTCTTCATTTTCCTCTGTCATGGACTCATTTTGGTGATGTATAGCTTAAGCACATAATCAGGACAGAAGTGTATGTTGTGTCAAAGTCATGCCATCTTGACAACAGACAAGGCTGCAGGCCCTGTTCCTTCCAGTAGACCAGAAGTACTGGATTATCCGCCCACTGAGTCAGCAGTGTAGAGATGACTTTTTAAGTATAAATAATGGCATCAAATAATGGCATATATATATATATATATATATATACACACACTATAGAGGTTTTATTTTGATTTTATTTTAATTGTATTATTTATTGCACTAACGATGCTGTGCTTCACTTACACCAGTAGAAAAAAGGAACGTAACTCATATCATGTTTGCGTTGTTCGCCTTACACAGTGAAAATGATTTTAATCCTTTCTCAAACATTACTCACTGCACAAATGCTGCTGCGAGAAGTTATAATTTATCAGACGGGCTACTGTACAACTGGTTTCACTGCAAAATTAAAACGAGCAGAAAAAGGGTTAGATGATGTTTAAAATGACTTGTGGGCCAATTGATCAGTGTGAAATTCACATTGAAAACAAAACTAAGTCACTGAAAACTGACTGGGCAAGGAGGGCGTGTTGGCAGAAATTAACAAAAATAGGTAAGAAAAGTAGCATTAAAATTAGCTTTAGGAATGACTAGTTGGCCTAGTTCACTAAACAGTATGGGTTCCCCACTTGCAACAAGATAGAACATTTTCAAAACCATTTTCTAAATTATTAGCTTCATCTTCTTTGTCCGTGTCCCCTTTCGAGGGGTTTCCACGGTGAATCATAATTTCCATCTCCACCTATCTTCTGTATATTCTACTCTGGCTCCAACTACCTTCATGTCCTCCCTTACTCTTTGTCGTCTTCTCTTTTCTTTCGGCTTAACCCTTCTTTCAGGGGGTGCCACAGCGAGTCAACAATTTCCATTTCACCCTGTCCTCTGTATCTTTTTCTCTTACTCCAACTACCTCCATCTCCTCTCTCCTCCCTCACTGCATCCATCAATCTCCTCTTTCTCTCCTACTTATCTAGGATCATTCTTCTAACAATGTATCCACTGTTCCTCTTCTGAACATGTCCAAATCATCTTGATCAGATCTATATTATTAGCTCTAATTACTAAAGTATTGAGAATACAGGAAACCAAACCAAGCTGTCAAAACAGCAACATTTTCTTCTTCTCCTTTTGGCTTGTCCCTTTTTTCAGGGGTTGCTATAGCGAGTCAACAACTCCCATCTCACCCTGTCCTTTGTATCCTCAACTAACTCCATGTCCTCCTTCACTGCATCCATCAATCTCCTCTTTGTCTCCTACCTGGTAGCTCCATTTCTAGCATTATTCTACCAATAGAACCACTGTCCTTCCTCTGAACATGTCCAAACAATTCTAATGTAGCTATCTAACCAAAAAATTAAAGGGTAACAATTTAGTACTACTGTCAATGATATAGTATGAGTAAACCAACTAATACCAAAGTCCTAGAACTAGTTTGGCTACTGTCACCAAAATATTAGGCGAAAAATCTTCTTCTACTGAACAAAAAATAACAAACAGAACAAAGAAGCTAAGTCTGGCCCTTCACTCGAACAATGACGCCAACCACCACTAATGATATTGTATTATGCTCTTATGTTGTGATTATATCATCGTCTGACAAGGCCTTGGTTTCACAGGCCCGTCTACTGAGTCTCCCACTGAAACATCATCCATTCTGTGAAAGATGGAGAACCCAGTCAAACTCCACCACACTGTAAAAGACACATTTATTGTGACTTGTGGTTTTTTTTATTCTTTAAAACCTTTTCTTTGTCTTAGCGTGAGCTCACGTCCTCAGAGTGGCATACTTTATGGCTTCCTTCATTGATATGGCACAGTGTCTTATTTTGTTTTTGAATCACTTTCATTTTTTGTGGCGTTCTGTATTATTCAGTCTTTGCTCCAAAATGGAACAGCTGTAACTTTAAAGCTTGGAAAAGAAGAGAGTGAACGCACATGCTTGTAAAAGTGCGGTAGCTCCGCATGAATCCTGCACTGTGTCATGTCTGCAGCAGTGAGCAGAACAATTTTCACTCACACATGTAGCACATAGCCTACTGTAGTGTACATGTGCTTCACGTTTTCTTTAAGACTTGACTTCAGAGGGAACTTCAACAGATTGTTCTCCTCACTTTTGAAGTTACATGCTCCTCCAATTACTGGGGCCACGCCGTCTCCCCCTATGGTGTCCTTGGACAGCTCTCCAAGAGCCTGAAAATGTTGCGGACCATTAATTCTGGATTGTCTTCATCTGTTTGCATAATTTCCCCCCATAACCATTTTCCTCCCCCGTGGTTTCATAGTCTCTGCTCTGCGGCTTATCGTTTTGTTTTGTTTTTTTTTCTTCTTTGTCTTTTATAAACTCTGGGGTCTTCAAGAGATTTCAGTTTTATATCATTTTTGAATGCGACTGACAGCTGTTACATTTTTACATTAAACTGGTAAAGGGTATACAGACTGTCAGACGAGTGTTTGCAATGTGCTTAAATAATCACCACATCTCGAAAATTGAAAAAATATGAAGATAAAGGATAAAATAAAGAGGATAAAGTTGTGATATTATCATAAAAGACTTGAGTTATTGAGAACTTAATTGGAATATTATTAGAAAAATAATAAAAGATTAAAGCCAAGTGTTAGTATTGAAAGATATAAAGATTAGAAGAAGAATAAAGCCAAAACTTTGGAGAACAAAGAACATTGAGGGCAACTGGATATTGTAGGTTAGTTGAAGGTGTTGAGCCTGTCATCCAGTCGTCTTGGATGCTAACTGTTTTTTACCTGTATGAGAAAGGAGCTTCGTAGAAGTTGTAATTTATTTAAAAAAAAATGTGTGCAATATCCTGATTACATTTGTAAATTAATTCTATTAAAGCTGTAACATTCAAGAAAATAAGTTAACGAGTGAGGAGAATACGATTAGATCGTTTTATAAATCTCTTTTTTTGGGAAGAAAATTGTGATATCACCAGAAAATTGGAAACTTACAGTTTTTATTCAAGTCATACATCTGTAAAATCACAGATACAAATCTCTAAAACAGACCTGAAAGTTATCCTTTATCATGATGTTTAAGGTTATAACAATAATATTCATCTTACTATTAATTTTAATAAGGATTTTTTTCCCATAAACACAGAATTTATTATAAATGTTATGATTTTCCCCCATAGTTTGGACATAGTTTAACACTCTTATTGCAGGCTACTATGAACTTCAATGTACTTTAGAGCAGTGGTTCTCAACTGCTGGGTACCTGTTGAAAACTGGGTTGCGGACCCATTCTAAGTGATGTTAAATCAGCTGTTGAACATGTGTTATATTTTAGAAAATCTCTTATTTTGAAAGGCACACTCTGCTGAATGAATTGAGTATGTAAACAGAAGTGATTTTTCCAATTTTTATTTCTTTAGTGAATTAGCTTGGTTTGAATTCTAAGAGAGTAGGTTGCGACTTAATGACCACGGGACAATGTGGGTCCCAGAGTGAGACCAGTTGAGAACCACTGCTTTAGAGGTAATATAATAATACTAAACCTCTTCAGCTGCCAGCACATGGGTTTACTTTACATAATTTTTCGACATATACATTTTTGTATGAAACCGATCAGAGTTATATATAAAATCTTTAGCACAGCTAAGTCATCACTAAGGAGAAAATCAATTTTGCCTTTAAACAGAAGGAAAGGTGTTTCCTTTCACCGTGAGCGTTCTCGGGCTTTTGCAGTTAGACTAATTTGCTGTCAGGCAGGAGGTTGTTTTTGCAACTCAGGCAGACTCCAGAAATTAATTTATCCAAATAACCAAGTCCTCCTGAGCCATGGAGGTTGGGACACTCCAATGGCCCTGGTAGGCAGAGCTGCCTTTTGATGTCTGGAATGTTTTGGCTGACTTAGAGCAGGCGACTGGAGTGGAAGGATCATTTTCACTGACCCATGGGATTTTTAACCGTTTTCATATAGAGAGAACAAAACAAAGTGAGGAAAATGCCTGAGCTGATTTGCATCGACTTTGCTATCAAAAACCAAAGGGTGGAAACAAAAACGTAGTGGAGCTGATTTATTACGAAATGCGTTTTTTGTTGTTTTTTTTTTTTTCCCTTTGCGCTGAATTGTGGAACATGCTGGTCGCGATATCTAATCTGGGCACTTGAAAAGTCAGTGATTCTTTCCTCACCAACCATGAACTCTTACATCACATCACAACCCAATACTTTGGTTTAAGCGAAAACAAATCAAGCCCCGTGATTGAAATCCACTTTATTAGGGACGCTAAATCACTAATTATCTGGTTTACAAGGTCTGTTCTAATAATATAAACACTTTGATTGAACCTTATCACAATATTAATGCCCTCATTAAGTTCTCATTGTATATCGTGCTGCAGCCATAATAAAAACATAATCACTGTTCTGACTTCCTGATTATAGATTGGACTCATTCTTAAAGACGTTTATTAACCTGCTTAATGCTGGGCTTTTATTAAACAGGCCGGTGCAAATGGAGGAAACCAGATGGACTTGAGTTTCCAGCGTGATAAATAATTCACAGGTCCTGTGTGATGAGCTGCCGAGGACAGAAATCCCTAATGACAGCTTTTTATAACCTATGACTCAGCTGGGCATTATGCTGCTGACATCCCTGCACAGACCACATCCCATCTGCATGCCTCCAGCCTGGAGAGCTTTCCTACGATGGCTGCGCCTTCTCCTAGCCCTCATTGATTGGGATGACCTATGTTAGAAAATACCCTATGAAAAATGTGATATTTGCATACTCGGTGGACGGATTGGTTGCTGTATTTATTGGGTCATGTGGTAATGGTACACTCTGCCCTGTAAATACTTCTTCTGGGCACACTTTTTGATTCAGTATTGGTGAATTATTTTCAGTCCAACAGTCAATTTTGTCTAATATAATATTACAAAAGTGGAAAGTATACTGTGGATAAGGGACGGAATGGGCAAACTATGGCTTGGGGGCTCGATGTGATGGTTCAGGTTTCCCACCCAACGCTAAACTTGTCCAAAATTTATATTTGATTTCTTTTGTGATTATATTTTTCCATGTCCCTGCAATGCCCACATTTTCCTTACAGATGGCATAGAGAAGAATGAAAAAATAGCACTTTAGCCTTTATGCATGCCATTTATTCGTTTTTATTATTTGCTTGCACAAATATTGGCTCCTGACCCTGCTCCTGTGTCCAATTTTGGAACCAATTGTGGCACAAAAGGTTTGCCCCTTGCTCACTACGGGTTAGGAGAGGCATAACTTCCCGAAGGATACCCCCTAGGGATTAATATAGTTCTAATTTATTTATTTTCATTTTTTTATTAACATTGCATTGCAGAAGACTTTACAGAAATTATCAACCACTGCTGAAAAAAATTGGTTTCAACTAAAGTGGGATCATGGGCTAACCTTGACTCCAATAAGACTTTCATGCTTTGGTACTTTAAGTAGCAGTAGCTCCACCTATTGGTTGTATTTTCCAGTTATGTCTGATGTAAATGTCTCTTAAGAAAGTAAGAACATAATAAAAATGACACAGTGCATTGTTGTCTTGATGACTTGTATGGTCATCAAAACTTAATGTTTTCTCTAATTTTGCTGATTGTTGAATATTCCTTCAATAGTTTGTGTATGAGCATGAGCAACACAAAAGAGCTTAAAATTCTCCATAGCCCTTAATGTTGCCTCACGTTTCCCTCTTGACTTGTGTGTTAATTGTGTTCATTTCTTTTACTAATTTGACTTTTTGTCATTTCCTTAGATCCATATAAGTGGAGTCGGACCAACCTCAGCGCCTGCTGCCTCTGCTGAGTCTGTGTGAGGTAAGAGACTTAATAACTAAGTGTCTTTGGCCTGTGACTGATCGAGTGTAGAAGTGTGTGATTGTCATTATGGCACCAAAATCTGACGGGTGAGGTCACTCTGAGCAACGCCTGGCTCTATCATATGTTATGCGCCCTGTTGGAAGGAAGGCACAGCCTTGTAGGGTGATGGTCGATATGATTATTGTTATCATTTGCAAAGTCTAACTCAGGCTAAGAATAGGTGGTTAATTTTAGACGTGAAAAAGATCCAATTACCCAGGCCTCTGCTCCTGCTTGTCCCCAGACAAGTGCAAGGAAATAAATCCGATGGCCTTGATTAAGTACCTGACAATAGAGTTAGCGCAGCCCTAGTGGTTTTTGGTAATGCCGCAGACATGGGCAATTAGGCCCACCGAGTAATTTACAATTCTTTATGCAGCTGGTGACCTGCTCAGAGCCTGAGACCACCTCTGATGCAGGTTAGACCCTGCAGGTCAAGAGCTCTTTTAGGTAATCAAAAACATAAAAAAAATATTTCAACTGTGTTTTGATTTTGTTTTTGGGGGAGAGGAATAACACCGGTTGTGGTTTTTTTTTTTTTCCTTCAGCGTGAATGATCACTTTATGCCTTGTTGATCTTTTTACGTCAGCGCTGAGCCTTCCTCTGCTCAGTGCTACCTATTAATTATGAAATACTGTCAGTCTCGCTCATTTTTATTTTACTGCTCTTTCCTGCTGAACTTGTGGTGTGAAAGGCTGCTGTTCTTAAAAAAGATGTATAAAAGTCAGAATCATGGGGGGTGTTCCTTCCATCCTCCCTCCCCACCACCAGCCGTCCTGCTCCGGAGCATTATGTCACTGGAGTCAAAAAGGCACAGCAGAAGAAAAATAGCCTGTTTCACACATGATAGTCACCTTAACACATGGATCTAATGGAGCGGAGAGTGAGGTTACTGTTCTTTAATGTAGTCAGGCAGGCCACAGGACGTAAGGGAAAAAGAAAAGAAAAGAAAAAAAAAACATAACTTTAAATACAGAAACTAAACAAAAGTTGGTTTATTTTTTTCCTGAATAAATTACATATTTTACAGCCAATTATTTGCACCGTCATGCTTTCTTGTTTAATTGTGCAGTGTGGGGGAAAAAACAGTGCCCCCTTCTGACCGCCTGTTTCTCTGCTTGCTGAAAGTCTGAAACATAACCCCAGGTTTTGCCGTCATTGACTGGTGTAGAGACTGGTTCATTGTGTCTGTGGCTTATCAGCCTCTTGTGTCGGGGTCAGCCTCTGGGTTTACAGAGTGGCAGGACCCCGGGAATAACTCTGACCGCCTTGATCCTCACTGTCAGCACATTGGCTTTAGCCTGAGCTGGTTTCATCAAGGCTGCCGCAGATGGACCACAGCAGGGCTGCTCTCCTCAGAACACCGTTTCACCTACAAGGGTCATTTTGTGCGTGGTGTTTTACTGCAAACAATCCTGATAGGTGGCGCTTGTCGCAAAATTAGTTGTGACGCTCCTTAAAACTCGGCCAATGATTGTTTTGCATATACTGTTACATTATTGCTGTGATTGTCATTGGGAGTCAAGCTCAGTGGTGAGATGTCATGGAGGCCATTCTGTCTATTTTTCATCAATGACTAAGAGCCTGCAAATAGGAAGAAAGCCTAATTGACATGAACTCCAATGATGTAAGCAGCAGCAGCAGCAGTGACAGCAGCAGTGACAGCAGCAGCAGCAGCAGCAGCAGTAGCACTCCACCAGCAGCTGTGGGTGGTCTGCCTCTGCTTGCACAGTTATTTTAAACCCTTCTTCCTATTTTATATGTACTGTACATACACTGTGAACTCGCCCTGCACCTGGGGTGCATTGTGGATCTCTGTGATAGACAGAGTTAATAGTATCTCCTTTAATTCTTCGAATTCCATAAATGATATGTTAATAATAGCTGAGCTATTTTCTATTTCAATGTTTCCCAACCGGCACAAGTATATCATCAGGAAAAAACCCACAGTTAAACAACAAACAAAGAATCTCACGCAAAAGAACATGTGAATGTAGTAAATGAGTTTAAATCAGGGCTCTCAAACCTGCGAGAACAATATTTTGCGGCCAGCGCCTTGATGTGAAAGTTGAATTTACAGTATAATAATATTTCATAGATTTGGTCTTAACATTTTATGGTAATCATCAAAACCCTGATCCATAGTCTTTTCTGGTTCAGTGTTGTATTACACAGAATCTATGGGCAACTGATATACAAATATATTTTTGTTCTGCTGCCCCCTAGCATAAGATGAATTAATTTGCTCTTCCTGGCTCACATTGACAAACCAAGAAAAAAAAATGAATAAATTGCACTTTTGGGAACAAATAAGTGATATTGTAAATTTCCCCAGTGCAACTAACAATCTCTCACTACTTTATAAAGCAACCAAACCCTAGGATAATAGAAGTACTCTGAAATAAAGAATTTAATGTAAAGAATCTAAGCATATTTTATTGAAATTAACCAAAAAAAATAGTTAAATGTATTTTTCTTTCACTGCTCCAAACACTTTATTTCTATCTCATTTTTGAACAGAAATCAATTGGCTGACTTAAATACATTCAATAAATAAAGGAATCACTGATTTTTATCTTGTATTGGAACCATCAGTCAAACACTTTAGTGTCAATCCCTAACAGCATATACTGTAAATTCCTCTAAAACATTATTGATTATGTTTTCTCAACCTATTTTTGCATAAGTCCTGTAGAGCAGGCTTAGTAAATATGTAAGTAAACTTTTTTATTATTATTAATTACTATAAATGTGCAGACTGCTTTAATCCTGCCTGTTACATCTTTTCAAACAGCATTTCTGAATATATTAAATGTAAAAAAAAACAAACTATATTATAAGTAGTTAAGTTAATAAGATGAAACATTTAAAAACAGTAAGACTTCTGTCCCTGTGACCAGTGTCCGTTCCTCCTTTAGCTAATGGGGCACTAAGAATAGCCTGGACATAAATCTTGTGTTTGTCAATCAGGTGCAGATTGAGTGACAGGCACAGAACACCTCTTATGTAAACCCTTCCTCTCGCACCACTAAATTAGAGTGGCTGTTGCTATACAGGCCTCACCTCCTGGTTCCACTCAGCCAGACCAAGTACCACACGCACTGATGCAGAAGTTCACATTTTGGGAGCACGCCGAAACTCCTTAGAGCCAGTGATGGTTTTTCAGAGAGGACAGGTGTAAGGGAGTGACGCAGCTCTGGCTCACAAAGCAACCGTATTACATACATGTGTGCCCATCTCTGACACGTCTCAAGGCCTGTCCAAGGAAGCTATTTATTCTCTAACTACTGGCACGTCCGCGTTCGAGTGGAATGCCGTTCAGAATGCAAAAAATATATTTAGTTCCTGCCAACAGACAGCAGAAGGCACCAGTGGGTCTAGCCCCTGTTTGAGAACAGTTATTTATGTCACAGCATGGGCTTTCAATTACTATAATCTGCTGTTTGACTCCTGCAGGAAAATCAAGACTCCAAAAATAAAATAATAAAATCAAAATTTTGTTTGTTTTTTAACCGTGGCCTACACTAGTAAATACATTTTGTGAAAATTTACAGCATGAGTGTCAAACCCAGGTCTGGCCTCTGGTGTTGATATATTTGGCCCACTAGAATACAGCTCCAGTATACTGGCAGGATTTGTAAGACTTGTAATGCATGCATAATATTAGAGCACATACATTTTTGGTATGCTAATTTTGTTGGTCTAAACATTTATATTTAAGAGGATCCCAAAAGGCTTGAGATAGAGACTAATAAGAAAAAGTACCACCGATGTTTGTCTTAATTTAGTTTGGATTGTGACTTTGACTCAGTTTTTAGTTTTGGCACAGTGTAAATTTGCAGTTTTGATTAAGGAAAATACCATATGTGGTTTATTAACAAGTTTGGTTAAGTTCACCTAAGCCAAAATGCTGATCACATTATTTGCCCAATCAGCAAATACAATGTCTGCAATATGGCAGATGGAGATGAAAATATAGATAAGGTCCACCAATGGGATTTAGCTTTGTAGCTTCCCAATGTTGCTGATGCCACGCTGTCCATTTATGAGAATATTTTATGTTTAGGTGCACCTTATTTTCCAGAAATAACAATAAACTTGAAGATATTGCACTTGGAATCGAAACTTAAACATCTGAAGATACATTTTTCAAGTCATCAGCAAAGGCAGTGTCTTATAACTGGAGTATGTTTGATTGTTCTCAAGGTTTGTATAGTAGTGGGTAAACCAATAAAGTAACATTACCGCCATCTACTGTTGTTATTATTACAGATTAACAGTGTCAATATAAAATAAACAAGCAGATGGCTGACTGCAAACGTTATTAGTAATGTAATGTTTTCCAATAGCATTTAGTGATGAAAAAAAAAAACACAGAACAGATATATGTGGGATGTTTAAAAAAATCAGTTTGACAGTTTTGACTTATTATGTGTTTCTTCAGGCACATTAGGCCCTTATGGGGTGGAAATACCCCACAGCTGCAGTGTGGCTGTTGCTCTAAATGTGATCCTCCTGTCAGAGCCTCGGAAAACAATCAAACTTTTTTTTACCATTCACTGCTCAGCTGCTGCATTTCTGCATTACAGACACGTGTCTTACACACATTTCCCTTTTATACTGCTAACATGGGGAGTTCCCTACCTGGTCCAACGTCTCTATACCAATAAAAGATACAGATTTGTCATGATAGTATAAATTGGCACTCTCTGTTGTATAGTGTTCCCTGGTGACGTGAAATATTCTGCCTGGTTTTAGACTTTGTGAGGTCTGTGCTGGTTTCAGGGGGAGGTTTTATCTAAAGCTGAGGAAATCTATTGGCAAATCCATGTGATTCAGCAGGGATGAACGGAGAACAATGCCTAGATAACTGAATTACCTACCTGCTAGGAAAACACAAGGGCTGTGTCCTGAAACCAGGCAACTGGAAGGTTCTGTGTTTGTATAAGAACACAGTGGAAGCAGCCTCTGCACAAACACATTTTGTCCTTTTTAATTTGTGAACAAGTCCTGCGTCGTTTCCCTAAGTCTCTTTCCTTTCTGCTCTGTAAACAATGGGGTTATGTGATGAAGAACTGGAGGACAAATTGAACAGGAGGGTGTTAAATTGATTATGTAGTATTTTAAATTTCATTTGCACTATTGCACATACTATATATATATATATATATATATATATATATATATATGCCTACACCTATGCCTATATATAT
>JAFBJS010002869.1:0-63542 GCA_016785265.1 Paraplagusia blochii | reverse complement strand
ATACATGTGACTGCATTATACTTTGTAGAAACTAATTGAAATATAACCAATTATGACCTCAATATTTGTCAAAAAGTGTTATTATATTAATGATAAAAATCAGCATAAGTGTAACAAAAGTACTTTAAAAGAAAACATTTTTCTTACATTCTGTGTTTAATATAATATCATCCAAGGCCTATTCTTATCAATAATATCCAGGTCTATGACATAGAAAACCTAGGTTTAGCCTTTGGTTTTGATTTGCTGTTGGCCCTTTAAGCAGTGTAGTGACAAAGAAATTGGAGACCGATGTTGAAACTCAGCACCTCACGTTAAATTCTTGATGCCGCTGGACACTACTAATGAAACCCTGGAGCTCAAACTAGAAATTATATGCACTTAACGCTTAAGGTGACAGCTGTAATGCAGTCCATTGGACTCTAATTAACTTTAATTAACTATTTAGGACTCCTGTAGGACACTTAATCAGTGTTGATATAAAGTCATTTACTGCAGATAGCGGTAACAGCAGTGTCTCAGAGACAATACTGGTGCAAATGATGCACTGTTTCATTCCACGTTGCAGATTGTGTTCCGATATATATATTTTAACGTAACCTGTACAGATGCAGAGAAAATACAAGAACCATGTATAAAGCACTAGACATTGCGATATAATTTAACACTATGTAATATACTATGTAGTGTACTGTAATGTAATACTACACTATGTATTGTAATATACAATTTTTACATAGAATATCTACTTTGCAAACATATTTTATTACTTTGGCAAGAAAGCACAAATAAACATTGACCAAGCCAAATAAACCCTCTTGCCTTTAGCTGTGACACACCCCCTAGTGGCCGTTTGTACACTTCTAGTGTTAAGCAGCACTGGGTATTCTAGTTTTAAAATGTGTTGAAATGTATTGCATAGATTTAAATTCCCCTGAAGTTAGCATGCGCCAGCTGTAGTAATGATACAGTGAGGTTAGCGTCTTTTGTGAGGCGCAAGCGACTTTTGCAAGATTTTTCTCGTTCAACAAGGAAAAATCAATTCATCAATTCGCGCCCACCACCCACTCTCCACCGCAACTATAAATAACAGCATTTGTCTATAAAATAGTTCTAGTTAAACCTCTGCATAACATCATATCCTTGTTAACATAAAGAAACAAAAAGAGAGATATAGTTCAACTTGCAAGGATGTGCAATTACACTTTATTGTAGTGATATAACCGTTCACACATGTGTTCACAGAATTCTTTTTTTTTTCTTATCCAGAAGAATTCAACTCTTATCTTTGGACCTCACTGTGGAAGATGAGATGCACATAGTTTCTTGTCATCTTTGGGATTTTTAATTCTGGTTATTGTTTTATTTAGATTTCATTTGGCTTCGTTTTGGTCAGTCTTTTATACCGTTGCCATTTCCATTTTTTGTTTGCTTTGTTTTTGCTTCCACACCACACGGGACTGAATATTAGCAATAAATTCTGAGCGTCCTCTTCCCTAATCTGCCAACCTGAGCGAACACGAGCTTCTCCTTCTCTGAGAAGTCAAACTTTTTAAATGTCCTGGAGGAGTTCCTGCTGCTCAGTCCCAAACCTACTGAGATCTCTAATGAAGGCTCTACCTTCCAGGCAGGCATATTTCTCCAAATGACAGTAATTTACATATGATGTATTTAGAGAAGGAGAGGGCAGGCTAATTCTATTTAGAGATTTTCCTTTGTTTTAGGAGTCATTAGCAGCTCGCTCAAATCTAATTTTTTCAATTTCATCAGGCCATCTTGGAAAGCCTCTGTGAGCTCATCAGAGAGGAGCATTTATTGCTAAGTGTTCTCTATTGCATTAGCACACAATAAAGCAGCCAGGGACTGCTACAGACGTTTATGTGGAATCCAGTTAACACTCCGCCAATTCGTTTTTTATTGGGACACAATCAATTTTTATTCATTTTAAAGCCAGAATGCTTTCTTTCATTGTGTGCCTTCCCCAGCTTATTACACCCTAAACTAATTACTCATTTGTTTTCACTAAACCCTGATGTTTATGTTAAAGATTTCCCTTTTGCAACTGCCCCACGTGCATCTATATACATAAGGTGAGAATTTTCGTGTGTGTGTTTAAGTATGGGTTTTACATATGTCTTTCATTATCCGGCATAATTATTGTGTTAATTTAATTTGTAGACGCCTGGCAATAACAATAAAGTCTGATTAAAAACACATGTTACGGCACAGTGGAGACCTGATGGAGTACAGTGAGTCATCCGACCGGACTCTGATCAGATCTGGCCTCCACTGCATTTTTATGGCTTTTCTTTTTAATAGTTGTGGTTGAACATCCCCAAGAAAATAAAGTTATGGACTGGAATGTGAAAGTTATCTAAACTTCTTTATTATTATGCAGACATTAAACCACAACCAATCCTCTAGTAGAGGAGGATTAGTCTACAGTTAGACTAATGACAGTCTTCAAACTAATTTTTTGGAAAGCCTTCAAGTTTTTTAAAGGAAAGTTTTCAAGTGTGGTGACATAGTGTTGACCCAACACCGGCTGCTGTAAACAGTCTTTTTACCTTTTTATTTTTGACATCATTTTCTAGTCAAAAGCCACATCTGTGTAGATCAACAGGAAAGAAATTATCAGACCTCAAAGGGAAGAATCTCTTGTTCTTTTTATTGCTGGGTTCCACTTACGCTATATTACCAGATGAATACAATGAACATTAACTTTTCCTTAGGTTTTGTTGTAACAGTGGAAAATGTCTAGATATCAGCTCTGGAATTCAATTCTGATAAACTATTGTTGTTATTGTCGTCATATTTGTCTGAAAAAAGGTACCTTTACTGAAACTAAGCATTAGAATGTATTTGTTAAACCCTCCCTTCCCCATTAAGTTTGGACGCCGTTGATACAGTTCAACCAACCCTTTTGCCCTTGACGAAACCCATTGTCAGTAATGTCCGTGTGATGCGATGTATTCCACCACATACTGTAATGATGTCTTTCAGATCATTAGCAGCTCCCTGCAGTGGCTATTGCAGTATTTTGGATAATAAAAAGGAGCGTGTGATGTTAGAATAGCTCTGGAGAGCCACTCTACGCTCGAAGTGTTTTATTGTAATCAAAACTTTCTGCTGCTATTTATTTTGGTGTCTGTCTGAATAGTGAACTCGATCCATGCGAGGCAGGAAAAGGCAGAGCAAGCCATCTGAGTGTGAGTCCGATGTGTGTATCTTCACTGTGGTCTGATAATTAGAGTGCTTAAGTGCTCCTGGAGACAAGACAACTCAGATACCCTCTTCCTCTTCTGCCCCTCCTCTCCTTCACCAAGAAGGTCTTTAATGGCTCCCAGTCCACTGTGATATGTCTTACTGTTTGGTATCCAGTGTACCTCACTGTGTACACAGAAGGGGAAACATAATTCAAGAGTCAGATTAGTATTCATAATATTTCAGTACTGACATTGGCATAAAAAAAGAAATCCTATGTTTGCAAATTATTTGAAGTTCATTGAACAAAAAATATCTATAGGTGAGAATTTTTTATTGCGATTTTTTTTTTTTTTTTGTGGATCATTCTTCCAGCCGCATCTGGAATGCTTTCAACACATTGATGAGATGACAAGTTATCATTGATCTGTCCTTACTTAGCGGCATCCATTAAATAATGTATGGGCTACTCCTGTGCATTACCAGTGCACTCTCCTGTCCTGAGCCATTAGAGGAGTGGAGCACGGGGCCCTCTCTAGAGGCTCTAGTCCTTTAGAGGCCTGTGGGCTTCCATTTAATTAAATTATCCAATAATGAAAACTCCCATAATGAGATTAATTTTAATTATTAATCAGTGGCCGATTTGAGGGAGAGGCCACATTCATAATGTATGAACTGGATAAACATTTTTCAATTCATGACCTTTTCCCGTCGTTGAAGGTGTAATTTATTAAGTGCTTCTCAGCGGGTTATGGTGCAGATATTGACCACCGAGGCCCAGAGGTCACAGCAAGGCACTGCCAATGGGCTGAAGTGGAATTTGATTATGTGAATTTTAATAATAAATTAACAGCACAAGCATTTTGCTTTCTGCTGAATGCTTTTACAGAATCCACCACTTCCAATTTTTGATGTGGCCAGCAGGGGCAGCACCTCATTGTGGCATTATGAGGTGGCATGGCCAATTAACCAAAATTTTGCCCTAGGCCATAACAATATTTATATTTCTGTAACATTTTTTTTTTCCTAATTGTTATTATTTCAACATGAGGTGAGTGAGTGTTCAAGTTATACTCTGCTTTGCATGTTAGCGTCTTTATGCAGAACTAGCTTCTTTGTGGCGAAATAAGACTTTGGTTTACAATCGGTAGTAGTGTACAGCAACTGATACTTTTAGACCAATGGAGTAGCTGATTGATGACAACAGACCATCATCATGGCTGCCTCTATGGTTTGACTAAAGGTTACTGATACAGAGGAATTCTCCAACAGTCTTTTACAGTGGACACATGGATTCTGAACAGTTATTTTATACAGATAATTGACTGAGTTGAAACAAAGAACTAACAATAACTGAAATATCAATGGAAATTTGTAATAAAACTTTCAGGCAGAAATTCTTTACAGTCTCATTCCTAAAATAACCTAATGAATTAACAGTTTATTACATATATACAACACCATGACGGAATGAATGTGTATTTTCAACACTCTAGCATGCTGGGGATTCTGTTTATCATTTTTGTTATTCTTTAATCAGGTTTTATCCAGAATCTTTGGTGAAATTTATATCATACCTTAAGGGTATGAACACATTATGACTGTAATATTTTTTGTTCTCTGATGTTTGTATCTCAATCAGGTTGACACAATGATTCCCCCTGTGTGAGCACATTAGAAGACATGGTAACTGGCCAACAAAGGATGGGAAGATTGTGGACTGTCAAACAGTGTGAAACTGTAATAAGCTGGCATCAAAGTGTGTTTATTTGTCTTCTCCAACAGGAGAGATGGTGGTACAGCTGACATGTGAAAGAAGATACTTTCCTGGAAACCTTTTTTTTCCCTTTTTAAGGTAGAACGTATAGAGCTGTGTGAATTTTCTGTGATGTGGAGAAAATATGAAGTTGAAGAGCAGCATATGTGTCTTCTGTAGACAAGAATGTCATTGGGATAAGAGCAAAGCGCATTTATCAGGCCTTCATCAATACTGGATTAATTATTCAGGCAGAGTCTGGGGCTTCTTTGGGGCATGGTTTCAGCCAGCTTTGTTATTTTCTAAATTGCATAGTCATCATGCAATGGATGGGCATGGCTTTTTTCAGAGGGTCATTGTTGAGAAGGTCTGTTGACATCATGTGCAGAGCAGTGTTGCTGTTTGTCAGGTATCCAAAACAAAAAGAGCACAGAAGTAAATATTTTACAAATAAGTAAAACAATACACACAGCAGAAAAGGCTTTATATGCCGCACCAAAGCAAACACTGTAGAATATGAAAATAATGGCCATTACACGTGTGTACACTTAACAGCCACAAATATGCTGTATATAGTCATAAATATAATAAACATACATACATAAACATATTTACAGGATTAACATTATCAAACGGTCAAACGTGTTTACGTTGACCTGAATGGCCAAGAATTTCCCTTATGAAATAGCCTAACACAAGGTTTTTATAACAAATTTCCCTTATTTTCCTTATACAGTGTTAGCATTGTTAGTTTGTCATAATTTGGTTCAACTCATTCAATCATCTTTATAAAATAACGGTTTGTTCACTGTAGAAGACTGTTGGAGAATTCCTCTGTATCAGTAACCTTTAGTCAAACCATGGAGGCAGCCATGTTGATGAACTGTTGTCATCAATCAGCTACTCCATTGCTCTAGAACAGAGGTGGACAAGTCTTTTGACTTGCAGGGCCACAATGTGTCCCAGAACTGGATACGGGGCACCGAGTCAAGAGCAGAAAGATGGAGCATTTGTTTAACTAGGATAAATGGAATGTTAAACCCATGCATAACACCTAAGATGCTAAACCTCTCATAGTTCTTATGATGTTGTATCTTGGGGAATTGCTGGGAAAAGGCAAAAGTGTAACGATACAAATAAATTATTTAACTCAGACAAGGTTGGCGGGCTGCATTAAAAAGCTCAACGGGCAACATTTGGCCCGTGGGCCTTAGCTTGCCCATGCCTGGTCAAGAACCATCACTTGTCGAACCATACCACTGCTCATTAACCAAAAACATAATAAACTTTTAAGAAGCTAGTTCTGCACAAAATATTTTAGCATAAATAGGTTCAAATATCACACAAACAATTGTGTTTACATTTTTTTTAGAAAATAAGGACACTTTTGTTTAAAAAGTATTTGCTCATGTTATGAGCCTCAATATCTGACAAAAAAGCACATGGACATAAAATCTGGCCATGTGCACCTACTAGTCCCCGGGCCGGATTTTGCATTCACTTGCATTGCTCAGAGCAGACATGACTATTCACACATTGCTCTTTGTTGTTCCTCCACCAGTCCTTTCACAGCGAACTTCCTCAGGCTCAGAGAAAACAATCAGACATTTCTTTCTATTGTGATGTGTTCATGGTGCCTGGGCCCAGGTGCAGCATTAGCTGAACATTCTGTGACCAGTGAACGAGCAAACCCATCAATTACCTGAAGCCAGCTCTGTGATAAGTCCCATTCAGATAAAAGAGGGGTGGAGGGATATAATTGCTCTTAGCAGCCTTACCTGTTCCAATAGTGAGCTCTTCTTTTACATTGTTTCCACGGCAACTACAAGTTCTTCTGACCTATAAAAAGTTGCCACTTCTGTAACTGATCCCTGACCAGGCACTTGTTGGTTTCCATAGTAGGCCTGCAGCGTTATTTATAGCTCTATCTAACTGGTTCATGTTGGCACAGAAAATATTAGTTAGTAATTAAATTTTTGATGGCCTTTGATGGACTAAAATAAATATTCGCCTAAGGCTTTGTCAAATCACCATGTGAAATGCCTGATATTCTTCTCAGACGAAGTGGAGGGTCATAACAAGAACTCAGACTGAAAATGTTTATTTTGGATCCGGATGTGATGCCCCAGATGCCCCGCATGTCTTTGTTGTGGTTTGGTTTGCGTTCACTGAGAAGTTGTTAAGAGCTGCTGGTATTGATGAGTCATGAGTTCATCATCAGAGTTCCCCTGCACCTCACATCAAGAGCGTAATCACGGAATCCTTTATATTAAAGTGATAAATTATCCCTGATTCATAGACTCTGTCTCCTGATTCACCCCTAGATTCATTATCAGAGGTGTGAATTACAGGGTTATGAAAAGATCGCCCTCCGGGCAGTTTAACTGTCATGTGCGACACGTTAGTTTTACATCTATACCTGACTTTTTGCTCTTTTATACAGCGCCAATACTTTTGTACGTTGGCCGCGGTACAATCTTCACTGTAAGCAAAGCTCACGGTGTTCTTGAAAACAACATGTAGACACAGTGGGAAAGGTTGGAGTCCACAACTAAGATCTTAAGAGGGAGCACGACAGATGGAATGAGATGGACTTTTAAAAGTGGAGAGATATCGATAGGAATCTATTTAGGCTATGGACTAGATACATTAAGTTAACTAACAATCAATCATTTCTGTCTTCAGAGCTTTTTAATGCACGTAGATCTTCACCTGTCAATACATTCTCAGCTTAATGCCCACTCTTTAACACCAGCACTGTGGTTACTGGCCTGCCATCGTCTGTTTGTTACTTCCTTCTAAAAGGCAGCGTTGACTGTACAGCCTTCCTGTGGAACCCTGCAGGATTCCTGGAAGGCTGCTTCAAACCAAAGAAAGTTCTGCACAAAGAAGGCTGCCAGCCGAGGAGTAACATCAGCACAGATTAAACGTTTGTTTGCATATCATAACTAATGACTTTCCAATTGTCCTTATAGTTCAACTGGCAGTAATACAATCTGAGCAACAAGACATTTACTTCTCAAATGTATATGAGAGCGCAAATTCTAAAGAAGAATTATATTTTTTGATTTGCTCTAAATGTAGTATTTTAAACAGAAGGGACAACACAGACAGGAGGGTTTGGAGAAAAAAGCTAGAGAAGCCGGATTGAGATGGTTTGGACATGTTCAGAGGAGGGACAGTGGATAAATTGGTAGAAGAATAATCCTAGAGATGGAGTTACCAGGTAGGAGACAAAGAGGAGATTGATGGATGCAGTGAGGGAGGACATGGAGGTAGTTGGAGTTAGAGTAGAAGATACAGAGGACAGGGGGAAATTGTTGACTTGCTGTGGCAACCCCTGAAAAAAAGGGACAAGCGGGAAGGAAAAGAAGAAGAAACATGGCTGAAATTTAAAATGTAGCTTTCTCCAAAACCAAAAAGGATTTTATTACTTCTCTGTTGTAATAAAATGTGAACATGTGAATATTAAGTCATGGTTACAACTTTAGGGCTGGTGATGAGGATTTTTTTTTTCTAAAAATAATTAATAGCTTCCTTCATGAAAATACATTTAGCAGCTAAACAAATTCTTATGTTACTTTTTCACTAGCCACACATGGTCACATGTATACAAATGTTATAATAATATTTTACTGTAAGGATCGCTGTAGAATGAAGCATTAATTGCAAAGGAGAAACAAAGAGTGGAAAAGAACAGAATATGAGACTGAGGTCTTTCCAGATGAGATACAACATATTTCCACACACTACAAAGGGAGAGTGTGCTGTAAGGATTGCATTGCAAATTCCATTTCCTTGTAGAGGAAGTCACCTTTTAACAGGGCCACTGCTGTTCTGAACACACGAAGAGGAAACAAACATGGGAAGTTGGCATGGCGTTCAGTCCAGTCGGTCTCATTGATGTCTTTCACAATGATATGTTTGTCCAGATGAGCTGCCTGAGAATGAATGCCTGAGATCACCAGAGGACACATAGTCAAGACATTTCTGTGTTTGTATGAATTTAATGTTCTTGATTGGTTTTTATTAGTTATAAAAGTCAAACTACAATAAATTACTATGACTGGCATGTAAATCGTACTGTCTTAAAGGAGAGATGTCTTTGTTGGGTTTTGCTGTGAACAGTCATGTCAGCAAGACTGGTTTCTACTTTTATCTGCTTTTGTGTTAAAACCCTTTTTCAGCATGCCCTAAAATGCCCTATACTGTATATTTTTAAACTTCTTTAAACTTTGGAGTTTGTAATGCAAAATATTTACTTTGCAGCCTTATTTAGGCCAACAACTGGCATTTTCAGGGCATTTTGGGCACTTTTTATTTTTCACTGATTTTTCACAATGATGAGGCTTTAGTTTCACCTGTTTTGGCGATATTTTAAAACATCATAAATCATGTTGATTGAACTTTGCATCACAAAATATTTAATTTGCAGCATTCTTAAGGCTATAATCTTTTTATGTATACATATTTTTATACTGTATATAAAATTCTGTATACTGTATATATATAAAATATACAGATTTGTGTGCACTGGTGAGGCTATAGCCCTTATCTGTTTTGCTAATGAATTAATACTTCATACATTATTATTTTTTTTAGTTTGTAGCACTATATATTTGCTTTGCACCATTCTTTAGGCCATAAACTTACATGTTTGGGGATGTTTCAGATATTTAATTATAACAAAAACAAAAGTAGCAGATAAGACTGTTATTCCAGAGCTGATATTTAGTCATTTTTTGTGGTTTTCTTGATAGTAACCAGAGTCCCTTCCGTTCTTACATCAATAGCTATCATATTCTACTGACAAAAACAGTGCTTCTAGGCATGTTTTTATGCGTCAAGTTCTCCACCTTTGAGGAACCAGGCAGGGGTGGTCTAATATATATTTTTAATTTATTTATATAATTATATATAAAGCTGCTTTTAAAATCTATTTCTGCAAACGTGATTTCCTTTATCATGTGTAAAATAACTTGGCATCACTTCCTGTCCACTGGATATTAATAGGTTAACAGAGGCGCTGTAGTAAAAACAATAAATGAAAGGTTGTCGTCCTCAGTTACACTAACTTTAGCGACATGTAGCAGGCAAATGCTCGGAAGTCGCCTCGATTTTTTTTTTTTTAGTTTTGCAATAAAGTATTAGCACATGCAACAGCACCCCTCCTGCATAGTTTACCCTGTTATTATCCTAGTGGTTATTTTGGAGACTTGTAATGCTTCACGTCCCTCTGACACCAACCAGATCGGACAGACCTACTGCTTTGGCAAGCCGTTAATAGTTCACGCTGTCCTCAAGGCGGTGAAAAATTGCACAGCTCAGCATGTTTCCTGCTGTTCCATAAAACGAGGAACATTTGGTGCCAAGATAATCTGAGCCTGTGCTTCTTTAAGTGCACATGCACGAGGTGGCTCAGCAGACAGATACTGTAAGCCCAGCTGTTAAGTCTGCGCAGGAGTTAAAAGTTACTGAAAAGTGGTATCCAATGGCAGTGGCCATTCATCACTGCAACCGCTCAGAGTTAACTTTGCACTTGCTACGTGGAGAACAAATGTGGATGTAGGTTAAATATAATTTTTTTTCCGGTCTGAAGTATTTGTGTTTTATTTATGTAGGGCAGAGAGCTGATTGGTAATACCCCAGGCTTAAATAGCCTTGTCTGTGCTTTTGTATCATCCCTTGGCAAACACAGCACTGTGGCTTGAATGTGGAAGCATATTCTGTCAGTGAGACAGAGCAGCTTGGGCAGCGCTGCCTCTTTTGTAACTGTATTCAGTCACTAAGCAGAATGGCATGGACCCAAGCTAAGTGGCTTTCATCTGTCCAATTCAAGCAGACGTTTGACCCCAGTCATTTGCCTAATGTGTTTTTGTTATGTGTACTCCTGGCTTCACAAATGTCACAGTGGCTGGACGAGTGGGGATTTGGTTTGTTACTTGAGGGGGGTGGAGGGGTCAGGAAGAGGGAGTTAGGCCAAGGGGGTGGGGTTGCAAGGCAGCAGTTATGTCTATAACCTCTGCATTTTGTAGTCAGTCCCCGCAGGGAGTTGATGGCAGTGTGGTGAACATAAGTTCCCAGTGATCACCCCCCCCACACGACTCTTTTCCTCATCTTGACCCACCCCCCATGGCCTGGACCCTGTGAGGTTGCTGATTGTTGGCCAGTCTCTGCTGACCAGGGCCCAACTGAGCGGGCAGCTGTGGTGGAGACGGGGAGTGCCACATTTCTGGCCGCCTGGGTTGTGCAAGCCAGTCCTAGACAGTTGGAGCAGCCTTAACAAATGCTTCCATTAAATGGCTGCCGACAATTTATTACCAAACATACTGGTATTTTAGGGAGCAGCAAACTCAGATTAGGGAAATTGTTGACGTTGAGCTTTAGTTTTTAATAAAAACAATCTCCATGACAGTAGAAGTATTTGCACCATATTTTAACGGCGTAGACATAGATAAATATGTCAAATGAAACAAACCCACCTTGATACAAAAAAAACTAAACAAACAAAAAAACTAAAATGTTACCTACCACAGTATGTATTTCCAAGCCCTGCTCTTGGTCCCCAGGCCATGGTGTGATTATCCACAATAGAACTGAGGATTTTTTTTTTTTTTATCATTTGTCAAAGAAGTTTTTTCCTACTACTCTTCCTCATTGCAGACAAGAGTCCTAATTTATTTCCCTCAAACCATATTCAAGTGACTTATTCATGTGCATTTACTCTTCCTGCGCTCCTCATCTGTTAGCAGGCTGTATATTTTAAGGCTTAGAGCTCACGTTGATACTTCCAGCCGTAGTAATCTCTCATTATGAGTAATAGGTCTCTAAAGTATGCTTGTTTGCCTTATTCGGGGCCTTTGGAGAGCAATAAAGTGTCTGAGGATTTTCAGAGTCCTTATAGACTTTCCCCAGGTGTGCTTTGCTGCTCATAAAGTACGACATTTCTCACAAGGTAGATTGAAGGTTAAACGTGCCTACTGAACGGCTCCCCTCTCAGTACCACCCAATTTACAGTACAGCGCTCACTCTCTCATTTCTTTGCCGTGGGATTTCTGAGCTAAGTCGCACTAGCTGTAGATTTTGCAGTGCAATATATTTTTTGACTTTAAGTGTTTTGTTTGGAACCAAAGTGGCAGTAACAGTAGGGTCACCCTGTAATTTATATTCTGTGACATCTATTTCCTTTGTTCCGTGCTTTCCGTTGAGGGAAGGCTCCTGTGTTTTTCGCAGATTTTAGTTATTCAGCTTTTTACTTGTGTCACTGTACTCAAGGCGGGCTAACCTTGTGTTTATTTAAGAGGAACTCATACTTCACCCTGAACTTTCATTCACCACATAAAAGTGCTCCACTTGCTACTAATTTACCTTTAGGGACTTGGAAATTATCTGTCTGTCCTGTCAGAATCTCTTCTTTTGTGGCGACGACTAATCTTCATCAAAGGGTTTCCCCAGGGTTTAATGAAAGCCTGGTAAAAAGATAGGTTAATGTTTTTCCTATAAGCGAAAAATATGGGGTCTGAGCATTCTTGTTATTTAGCTAAAAACATGGTTTGTTTAAATGTTGCTGTGTTAGTTGCTTGTTGAGCTGACATGAAAAAGCCACCTGTAAAAACTTTTTCAGAGGTTCCCACTTTGATTCATCCTTTTCCATCTCCCACTGTTCTCTCAGTCTTCTACTCTGACTCCAACTACCTCCATGTCCTCCCTCACTGCATCCATCAATCTTCTCTTTGTCTCCTACCTTATAGCTCCATATCATTCCTCTACCAATGTATCCACTCTGCCTCCTCTGAACATGTCCAAACCCTGTGGCTTCCCTAGCTTTTTCTCCAAACCATGCCACCTGGAGAAACAGAATTTAAGATTAACGTTTTGCATAAAGTATAGGAGCTTTTAAATGTGTAAACATATATGTTTTGTTTTGGGTTTTTTTTTTTTGCATTTTTGTTTACTATAACCTCCTGACGAATCACCCTGCTGCAAACTAAAGTCCCACTTGTGACGAGATGAAGGCTTTTTTTTTCCTTGACCTATTAGCTGACCTGGTAATGCCTGAATAAATATATAAGAACTGTTATTTTTGTCCAAAGTTATCATTAGTTCAGATTTCTCCTCTTGGAGGAGGGTTTTTGTGAGCACAACGTTCTGTTGAGACCTGCATTGAAAAAAAAAAAGGAACTCGATCCCCTCGTGTGTGACATTGTGTAAACACTGTAGTAGTGGGTCTGCTCAAACAAATTTGCAGTATATGCATATGAAAATATAGCAACTGTGTCACTGGGGTGTTAGCATTTTGTTTCATCCTTGCCATTTGATTCGTTGTCACACCATTCCTGTTCCTTTCACACTGTTTATATGTCCTTTGTCAGCATAAGTAAACTCCACTGGAGCGAGATGTTCTCCTTGAGGAAACGGCAGGAGGAACCGATCAGCACATTTGAACATATGAAACTTTCCAACTACCTCAAAGGGCCTCCGGTCAGATGCACATTAGTCTTTGTTCTTAATCTCAAAGCTGTAATTGGCAGCGTTTGTTGGTGCTGATTCTGTTTTGCTGCGTGTGGGAGAAGCTGGAGCTGAGACCCTGCTGGCAGTCGGAGACAGTGCTGATCTTTCTTAGCTCTCCATTGCAGGCAACCCCACATGAAGAGTCCCATCAAGATAATCCTTATTAGAGAATGGCTTCACATTTAATCTTAGCTCTCTTCTCCAGTTTCCTGGTTGATATCGTTTTTGGCCAGACTGGGTTTGGTGCCCATGTCAGTTGGACACTTTCACTGTGTCTTTTGTTGAGTGTCCACTTGGCGCATGGGCCATGTCCTGAGCTTTTAGCATCACAGCAAGCTTTATTAACTATTGTTCACGTGTACGATAACAAGGCTGCCCGAAGTCTGGCCTGACAAGAATTTTCTCAAACTTCTTGGCTAAAAAGGGACTTTTTGTTAGTTATTATTTCAAATAATAACTGACAACTGATGTTTCAAATAATGACCAGATAAATGTTATCCGGACCAGTGGTTCTCTACTGGTCTGTCTTCAGGACCCTCCATTAGCTGCAACCCAAGAAAACAATATATTTTTTTCATATTTATTTATTGCAATATTTAGTGACACTTTTTTTTGTATTGACCCGACCTGTGACCTTTTGGTCCGGTCGGTTGCGCTCCACCAGTTTAGACTCTCAGATCAACACCATATACAAATACATGATATAAATATTTGCATATATAATTTATAACAATTGTTTTCTAACCTGTAGCCTTTATTGCTTTTTTGTGCTCTTTTTTGTGCTGTGTTCCTTTTTTTGCATTTTTTTTCTGATTGATATTTTCTGAAGGAGTGTACTGGAGCTGTGATTTAAATCATACCTTGTAGCCCAATCTGACTTCCTTCACTGACGCAGCCCAGAATAATGATATTGTGCAATTTTGAAATAACCATGTTGCAAAATGACATTTCAATCTAATTTTATACACCTGCTTATTGAGCTACAGACAAATTCACTAACCTAATTGTGGTGTGTACGCTGCTGCTATTAGAAAAAGTCACTTGAGAGTCCCTGAGCATCCTCAGGCAAATTAAGTTATCTGTTACCTGTTGGGTGTGCAATATATGCCGTGCCGTGATGGTGAAACATAAGCCTGTGGATTCACCTGTGGGTCGATGGTGTGAGAAGGGAGGAGGGCTTGGATTTTCAGCTCATCCCTCCACACATATCATTACAGCAGCGTGTTTAAATCACTGCTCTGATTTATTTCTGCCTGCTCCTTGGTGACTGCTGCTCCTCAGTGTCATCCTGCTTTAAGTGAAGTCCATGTACACAGCAAATAAAAGTGTTTTTTTTTTATGTAAAGAACGTAACAAACGGTTTTTGATTGATGTTTTGGTCACTGCTCGCACGCATATACGTTCCTCGTCGTCACCTCAGTAGTGACTGGACCCCACTGCTAACACAGTGCACTATTCTCTCTAGCCATGGGTGTTCTTTTTCTCTCAGCACCTCTTTACCATAGCAAATGTACGGTTTCCTCTTCCTGGGAAATAATTTTTCAGCTTTCAGTTGGTTTCCCAGCCTTAATTTTATTATGGGAAATAAAATTTTTGGTGGTGGGTCCCCTTCAAAACCATTCATTACGCTGAGCGGATATTTCTGGTAAAAAGCAAAAGTTGTACAGGCCTCAGCACCAGCTCAAATAAATCATCAGGTTGAGCTCATCAGTAGCAGAATGGCCTTGTTGAGCAGCTTCACACAGTTGAAATAATAACCTGGAGCAGACAGAAGGCAGTCATTACCTTGCACACAGACACAGTGTGTTTGTGATGATGGAGGACTTCCACTGGACTGCTGTGGAGAGCAGGGAACCAGAAGGCTCTTAAAGGCCCGGCCTCACTTCCTCAGATTTACAAAACGAGTTGTTTGGTGGAAGAGAGCCACAAAAAAAAAAAAAGGAAATCTGGTCTGCAACTTATGTTTTTAAATTAATTACTATGCATTAGCAAACTATGTCATATATTATTGTCTTTTTGCTAACACATATCTCAGATATCTGTATTTTCAATTTCTTTGATATTACTTTTAATTGTGTTACAACATATCCTTTTAATCAACCCCTTTGTCCTACTGCCAATTTAGTTCAATATATAATTGTTTCCCTCATTTTTTTTTTGCTTTAATTTTTAGTAATGTATTTTACCTCTGCATCCCTTTACTTCTGCATATTTCACAGTTAAACGCCTAATGTCTTTATTTTATTGTCCATTTTACATCTCTTATCTATACGGTTGATGCCCTAAGCCTTCATTCCGGACCTGCAGACCTGGCTGCAGTTTCTGTCGTCTTTTTGTACCTTTTTTCTTTTTATTTAATCACACATCAGCATCTCTAGCTCCATTTTCTGCATTTTCTTCTCTTCTACTCATCCTGAGTCTCCACTGATAGGATCTGAAGAGGACTGTATTGTTTAAAGCTGTGAGTGAATGACATATGGGGAGCTGGTGTGAGGCTCAACTCCCGTGTGTCTCCTCCAGACCTAAAGCCTTCCTGTGAGAGAGGGAGGGAGAGAGCGCAATGAGGAAACTTTTCTGTGTTTTCTAGCAGCAGCAGCCTCTCTCTCTTTCTCTCTCTCTCTCACTGCCTCATTCACTGCTCCTCTCTCTCCCTCCCTCCCTCTCTCCGGTTGCTCTCTCTCTCTCTCTCACTCTCTCTGTTTTTTCCCTCTTCCTCAGACACTCACCAGTCACTGCCTGAAGCAGTAATCGGACAACTCTCTTTCTCACTAGGACTGTCTCCTGAGATAACGCGCAGGGCTCCATGGCTTCCACCACCTAAAATGAAAAAGAAAAAGTAGACTTGTAGTTTTTTTTTTCTTCACTTTTCCTCCGTTGCACACTGTGCCGTCCAGAGCTGCTTTTACCCCAAACTTTCCTCTGTCCCTTCTGCCGGACTGAAGAATCTGTATGAAGATTTTTTTTTTCTTTAAAGAAAAGCAATAAGACGGGATAAACACACTGGGACTCCACCATTATTGCTGTGAGTAATTCTTAAAATATGAGATTTTTTTTTATGTTTTCATTTGTGGCTGTCTTTGTGTGTAAATGTGTTTGAGAGTGTGTTGTCGGTCTGTATCGTGGGTGTGAAAATATGTTTAATAATATAGCGACACGTCTATTTTTTATACATTTCACAGGCTATTTACATTGAAAATGTAATTCCCACACTCAGCATGTCATTAACGTCAGTCATTTCCAGAATATTTTTATTCTAAAACCCTGATAAACCAAAGCAGAACACAGGCAGAAATTATAACAGCTGAATATGAAGGTTTTTAATTCTGGGGGTGACATTATAATTTCCGAAAAATAGTTTAAATGTTCGTAAAATTTTAATCTCACCTACTTTAAAAAAGCCAAATTAATGTGTAAATACTGGAGCTGATATCAATTAAATTACAAATATATGTTACTGTGAAACAGTATTTTGTTTAAAGGCCTTTTTAAAAATATTTTTAATAAATTTTGGACTTTAACATTTTATCTTAATTTATTATTATCTTATGTTTTAAAATATTAAATAAGACAAAATTTTATTAATTAATTTATTTCCTATTTAATTCTATGTAGCCTTCTCTTCTCCCTCTTTGTATGATTTGTGTTTTCGATCACACAAAACAAACACACTGGATCCTGCTGGATTCTCTCTATTTCGACTGGGAGAACAAACAAACAAAAAAGGAAAAAAAAGCCCTGAGACACTGTTAAGGCAGTTGACATTTAATGCCATCTGCTCCAGCCAGGAATGCTGCGAGGAGACCTGAGAGGCTCCCAGCGTCTGACCAAGACAACAGGCCTCGGCTGTCGGCCGTCAGAGACGGCGGCTCCGCTCTGCTGCCTCTTCCCCTCGCAGCGAATCTCACCGTAATGACACGGCTTCTGTAATTGAAGGATGTTCTGGTTAAATTGTCGTGTGCTTGATAACAGACTGGAATCACGACTCAGGGAGTTATTGTACGGCGTGTGTGTACGAACGTCCACCTCTAAAATTTAGATGTTTTCTTCGTGTCCTTTTTTTATCCTTTTTAACTTGTAATTTAGTGTTATTTTTAAAGGCTTTTCTCCAGCGGCTGTTTATAGAGGGCTGTGTTTGTAGATGAAAGAGAGGAAGCGGAGAGGTTAGAGGGAGAACACGGCTGCGTCGGAGTGGCCTGTGCTCTCTCCCTGTAGATAAACATGACAGTGTGCTCGTGTCTGTGTCCGCCGGCCGCAGCCATTCACTCACTCACTCACTCACACAATAACCTTATTTATTCAATTAACAGATAATGAGGCAGCTGATTTGGGCCTATTTACACTGGGTATTGACTCTGCACAAACAGAAGCAGAGATCAGGGTCCTTCCTGTCTGGGAGGCTGTCGAGCGACGTGCATGGGCTGCAGTGAGTGAGCGGTGACGGTGCCATTGTTTGCCCAAGGATTGATGCCTTAATCATGGATGTGTTCACGCCGGAACCTTCTCCCCATTCTCTTTGGGAGGAGTTAATTGGTCCTTCAAAAAAAAAAAAAAAAACACACAAAAAAAGAGTGATCTCTCAGCATCATGAAGCCCTGTGTAGCCCAGTAGTTGTTTACTAAATAGGGTGGGGGTGATATTTTGTTAACACTCCACTGTTTGGACGGTAGAAGTGCGGCTGAAAGAGCAAAAAATGAGTTTGAAAGCTCAGTTGCTGATTGCCATTCCAGGTCATCAGTCACTAACACTGCCCTCACGTGTTTGTTTGTAAACGGCAGCGTGTTTACGCAGAGCAGGATGTTGAGGCCAAACACACTGTGTTTATGCACAAGGGAGAATTAAATCAACAGATTCAATGAAATCATTTAGTATCAAACACCCGTACGTCAAATCCAGCCCTTATTTTTGCACAGATACGTCGTTTCCTAGACGTCTTTGACCTCTGGGTGAGAAACACTTAGTCTCTATCTTCCCAGTGATGGAGACCTGAGATTTGTCATCCTGTGGTGGTCTCGGCGGTGGGCAGCTTGCGATAAAGTGTGCACCTTAAATCTTGTTTGATGGCCCCTGAAAAGGCCAGCTAGCCTTATGGAAATAATTTGGAAGGTTGAAGAGCGTGGTATTAAAAGATTTAATGTAACGAGAGAGTGAATTGCCTGAGCAATGAGTCAAATTGAAGCTACAAGAAAAAAAAAAGAAGCAAACAGGACATGTGTGAGGAATTATAGCGTTGAATTATGCACACATTTGTGGGATTTGTAAATGTTTTGAAGCAGAATAGTTGGTCAGCGCAGGAAAAACATTCATTTACTTATCGTGTTGTGAAAAAAAATGTGTTTTTCATCTCATATAATTCAGGTTGGTGCTAAAGTGACGTTTCATTATTATAACCCTTGATTTGTTAGATTAATTACACAAATAACATCAGCATGAAATTCCTAATGTTGAAATGAGCAGCAGCTGCCTTATCTGAAATACTACACATGACAAAGATGAAAAAAAAACACCAGGCTGATTCATAATTCATGATCTGGCACCCACTGCCTTTTAAAATATATATTTATTTTCAATCACATACACATAGGATTTAAGTGTAGCAATTTTTGTTTTTTACGAAAACGGTGCCTAATTCCACTCACATCTGTGTCCAATTGTTTGTCTGCATCTACATTCTTCTGCCAGTGGATTTGTTTTTCCTGGGCCACCATGTGGATTCAGCTGACCAGCTTAAGTCAGGGATTAGTTCTTTTAAAAAGTTCGATTTTGATTAAAGCATTGTCTTTTTTCTTTCTTTTTTTTCTTTGTTATTTTTTTGTTGCCCACGACACTTGGCGCAAACAATCTGGAGAGTAGGAGTGTTGAAATGAACGGGGAACCTATTGAAATGACCTAATATAGTTTAATTTTATGCAGCTATAAAAAATACATAAATACTGTATATATTTTTCAATACCCACCTCTAGAATATTAAGATTGGATGCAGGGTTGGAGCAGAAAACTATTTCTTCCTGATGACCCAAACTTAAAGCCCCACTGACTGTGTTTACTTTTGCAAACAAAGGTCTTAAACCGGAGAAAAGAAGGAAACAAAAGGGCCTGCAAACAAAAATGACTGAAGCGTGTTGTGACACTTCTAGCTCTTCTTTTTTTTTTGCCCCCTCCTCACGATGACATTTTCAGCGCTTCATCTAACCTCACAGCTTTTGTTCTTCCTCTGCTTCAAAGAGCTGGAAGTTCAGGTTGAACTAAGACGCAGATCAAAGATGCTGAAACTTTTTTTTTCTCAACCTCTCTCTCTCTGTCTCTTTTTTCCTGAAACAATAAATATTTAGCCAGGCAGAAGAAAGACTTTTTTTTGCTTTTATCCCCTTTTACCCCTGCTCCTTTAAATGCCCCACTGGCCCCTCCTTGTTGCCTTCTCCTTGTCTTTCTCTTCACCTGGTTGTTTTCACCTGCTTGTCGTGAAGGAAACACCAGCTTGGCTTAACTTCACCTCGACTGTGATAACTGTTAGTTTCCTTTTCTTCTTTATCATATTCTCCTTCACTTCCTCTCCCACTTTTTGTCTTAGTATGAACATAATCACATTTCATCGACCAAAGTGCCAATGAAGGTGCTGCTGCAGTCTATAAAACTGCAGATATATAAATACATGTTGATACTGATGATATAAATATATGTTTGTTTTTTTTTTTTTGTTTTTGTTCGATGGGTTATACTAGGGGCAGTGGGAAAAAAATGCTCAGCTCCCATTCACACAAGGTTTTGTACTGGTGTGATGGGATAAAAGTAGTAGTTTTTGGACCTTTGTCCCTATGGTGAGCTGCAGGCAGGTCATATGTTTTGTACAGCATTGTTTCCCAAAGACTGGGTCACAATCCTCAGGTGTTTCGCAAGAGATTATTTTTGGTCGTGTTTCCAAAGGAGTTTCCAGCTGTCATTTTTAAAACTAATTGTTCAGATATCACTTGGCCATCATGAAAATGTCCTCATTAATGTTCAATTATGGTCAATAATTTACAAATAGTGTATTTAGTCTATGTCTGTTGTCTAGGAAAAATAAAATAATTGGGAAACACTGCTCTGCTGTTACAGTGCTGTAAAGAATACGACGCTGCTTGATGTGTGCAGAGTCAAGCGGAGAGGGTCCTCGGAGTGGACAGCGAAATGTAACTGTCAGCTAGAAGAGAGTAATAGAGGCATTCGTAGAGTCATAGGAAACACATGTGGCTCCATATGCTCTCTGTGTTCTTGTTTCCAGTCTCCTTCATTGTCTGAGATGCACCACTGATCTGGGGGCCTCTAAAGTGCCCCGTGTGAGTGTGCGCTTTTGCCCAAGTGATGCGGGGGCCTCTGTGGTGCCCCGTGCATGAGTGTGTAGTCACGCAGACACAGAGAGAGCGTGAGTTATGTTTTTCACTCTCTGCTGGAGTTTAAAAAAAAGCCATAAGCATGAATTTTCATGTTGCCACAGGAAAAAGACAGATTTACACAATGGCTGTGTGAAAGTGTGTATTGATGTCTATGTCCACCGCGGATAGAATTTTTGTGTGTGTGTGTGTGTGTGTGTGTGTTGTGGCCCCAGGCTGGGGCAGGCCCACAAAAAAAAAAGGCAGCACTGACGGTCGTTAGGAGCTGTCAGTCTGAGGGGAACGAAGAGTGCTGATAAATTTCAGATAGTGTCAAATGCAGATGAAAGATCTGCTGAGGATGCTGGGGGTGTCACGCCTGACTTGACGCTCTTCAACAAGTCCCATCTTCCTCCCTGCAGTAGCAGCAGCAGCAGCAGTAGTAGTAGTAGGCAGTTCTCTCCCACCCTGTGCTGCCCCACTCTGACCACTCCCCTCCTGCCCCCCCTTACCCTTCTACCTATACCTTCACCCCCTCCACCCACCCCTTCCTGCTTACCTTGGCTAAGCAGCTTTGCATGTTGATTGGGGGAGGGCTAATCCAGTTTGCAGCTGTCGTAGACCAATGATGAATCACCTTTCCGTCATTTGGCCGTGCTCCTCTTGCTCGGGGAGGAGGGAGGACCTGGCCGAGGAAACAACAGTGGAGCAGGGTTGCGGCTTGCGCTCGCGCACAAACACGCATATACACACAAGCGGGGAGACAATGCGGGCCTCTGTTCCCTCTGCCCGTCTCCCATTCTTCCCATTCTGCTGCAGAATAACAATAATGTTTTCTCAGAGAAGCCTTTTTTGTGTCAGGGATGGCTCTGGACTGTGACTTTGAGCTGCAGTAACAAGGAGGGACATTGTCTGTGCTGGGGCGGGGGGGCAGGTGGAGGACAAGTGAGGAGAAGAAGTGTGTGGTTTGGGAGGACTCAGAGCCGCCTAGGTTCAGGTAAGAGCATGGTTGAGTCAGTGTCAGCTGCATCACCACTACTTTGACTCTCAGTCAACTTCAGTCGGTGCGGCATTTGTTCTGACAGTGTCAGATAATGTCGAAAAATGTTCTTTTTTTTTAGTTTTTTACAGTAGTAGTAGTACTAGGTTTGTTCTGTTGGCTGTGGTATTTTAGGAGACATGTAAATTGATAAACCTTTGGGAGTTCGTAATGCAGCGTCTATTATTAGAGCTTGTGTGAAGATGATTGAATTTCCGACATTTATTCTGTTTGACTTATAAAAAATAATTATATAGACTTGTTAATATTAAATAAATTGAACCCCAGGACACAGCACGCTTCTGTATGATGATATCACAACAATGTAATCTTAAATACTGGCGGTGTCTATCATAATTTCATCTTTTTAGCTTATAATTCCGCTCCTTTTTTGCCATCTGATAGCACTTGCAATACTCACATTCGCTCGAGTCTCACTTATCTTTGTGGCCTCGTGTAAAAGCCCAATGTTTACCGATAGCAGAGATACAGGGAACCTCTGGAATATAATTGGAAATGGCAGCGTAATGTACAAAAACGTTTTGTCCTAATTTCATTAACCCGCCGTTTGCAAAGAAAGAACGGTGGCAGAGACAAATGGACGTCTGGAGTTGGTGTGTCTGTCTCCCAGTAGTCCCCGTTGCCTTCGCTGCGTCGTTGTCTGCTGATCTGATCTCGATCCCCTTTTTTTTTTTTTTTTTTTCTTAAACTGAGCACACGAGTGAGCAGATAGAATAATGTTTTCAGTGGCGTGGTCGTTTTTGTGTAAACACATCAACAATTAAGGAGCTTGCCAGAGCAAACACATGCCTCATGAGCTTCTCATCTGCCCCATCACTGAAGCATGGGCTCTTATAATCTTGCCTTCGCTGCGTCGTTGTCTGCTGATCTGATCTCGATCCCCTTTTTTTTTTTTTTTTTAAACTGAGCACACGAGTGAGCAGATAGAATAATGTTTTCAGTGGCGTGGTCGTTTTTGTGTAAACACATCAACAATTAAGGAGCTTGCCAGAGCAAACACATGCCTCATGAGCTTCTCATCTGCCCCATCACTGAAGCATGGGCTCTTATAATCAAGCAGAGTGCAGCCACTTTTTAACGCGGGCACATTAAGCGTCGCCTCGGAGCAGCAGGAACATCTGTTAACGGTCTGGGATGCCGCGCAGCACCATATACACTTTAGGCAATTTTTACTCCCAAACTCACCCGCAGTAAACCGATAGTAAACACTCACTTTTTCTACACTTGAAAATGCCCACACTTTATTCCTGAATCAGTGTGTTTTTCCACTTTCACATTTAAAAGGCCTCGCCGTAAACTGCTGATTTCTGTTTGTGTCCATGTTGCACCTTTGACATGATGCATTAGCGTTGTCTCTCTCTCTGTCTCTCTGCCTTTGTGCCTTTATTTATTCAAATCTCTGCACCGCGGTGTTATGCACATTGTGTGCAGAGACTTGCGTATCAGAGCGGAGTGTCTTCCCTGAAACCGGAGCGATATGTGTAATTTGATTTGCTTTGTGCGTCTGTGTGTGTGTGTGTGTGTGTGTCTTGCCAGGTCTATGGAAATGCAGGATCTAGCCAGTCCTCACAGCCGAGTAAGTGGAAGCAGTGAATCTCCTAATGGTCCCAACCTCGACAATTCACACATCAATAACAATTCCATGACACCCAATGGCACTGAAGGTATGTGTAAGAGCTGGGAGACTCTTCTGTCCTCACCCCTCATTAGACTGTGTATTGAAAAAAAAAAAAATTAGCTGAAGGAGAGAAAAAGTCGCATTTTAACAAATTAATAAAATGTTTGGATTCTTAATTATGTTTTCATGATTGCTTTTTTTACCTTTTTTATGTATTGTTTTTTTTTTTTATTTTAATGTTGAGATCTTGTGTCAAAAACAAAGGCCCGTGGGACAAATATGGTCCGCCAAGTTTGTCTTAAGATAAAGCCCTAAAATGCTGCTACATTTTTTCTGATATTTTTTTTTTACTTTTTTATGCAGCAATGTTTGAATATACAGTACATAATATACACATATACAATAATACAATATATAATAATTAATTAGCAGAAACATTAATTAATACAGAAGTTTTTACGTCCAGTTACAACCGCTTCAAGGTGAACAACATTGCTGATGTGCCGCCACCTGCAGTGTAAATGGGTTTGACACCCCTGGGTTGAACCAATAATTAAGCCAGTGATTCTCCACCAGGGCGTCATGAGCAAACGTGGTTCGTCCATCCTTTTCTTTGCGTCGCAGATCTTTGTTGTGTCAATAAAAATTAGTTTTTATTGTGAGGACAATTTGTTAAACTGCGTAGAGCTGCAGATTATTCATTGTTTGTTTTTAAAGCAGAAATTAAACATAAATGCAACACTGTATATTTTAAGTATGTAAGAGTAGAATTTCTGAAGTGTTGCTGAATTCTTATTAAATGAATCTGTTGAAAGAAAGTTCAGGCTTTTCATTAAGGGCTGATGAAGGGTCCTGGAAGAAAGTTGCAGCAGTTGAGAAGCACTGGTTTCAGCATTAAAATAAATGCCCTGACTGAGTCCAGTCCAGTCCAGTCCTGTGCTGTTGAATGAGCTCCAGGTTTTCCATTGACCCTTAGCTGTTTACAAAGTAACCATGTAATTATTCAAAGCGTGCGCATTGACAACGGCCATTTGCATGAGGTTACTTCGGTCCACGCACCAGTGATTTATTCAGGTGTTTCACCTGTGGATGTTTTCTGAGTCTTTGTTCGGCAAAGCAGCGAATCCCAACCAGCTCTGAAGAACATTGTTTGCCGTCGCATAGTTCTGACCGACCTTAGTCAGTGGCTTGTTTGGTTTCTATATATAAAAGTATAAAAGTGACCCAGGTCCTGTAGGCACAGTGCTGACTGTCATGTTGAGTGAGCTCTTTGCCGTTCTTTCTTCTTTTCCCATAGGTGATAACATCACAATGCTTACCACTGCAGACTGGTTGTTAGGTTCTAACTCACAGTCCGCTGCAGGTTTGTCTACTCTTGGTGACATGATGAAAGGACAATAGTTGGTGTTTGTTTATTTATTTATTTATTTTGGCTACATTCAACTTTCAACTATTGTGCCTTTCATTCAAAAACATGTGGAATTTTTTTTTTTTTTTTTGCTGTTGTGAAAATAAGTGTGGTTTTTCTAAGCATGGTTTGAGATGACTGGTTTTGATCCAGGTTGTAAAATGTTCATATGCCACAGTGTTTTTTTTTTATTGCGTGCTCAGTGGCAGGGCTGCAACGATATATTTTTTTCTGATTCTACTGCACTTTTTCAAAGCATTAGAACATTATCAATCAAAACAAATCACTCCTCTCTATCACTCACAGTGATAAACAGTAATCAGTTGCAGCCCTGCACTGCGAGCAGAGTGTGTGGTCATGCATGCACCTCACAAATATATGTTCTTCTGAAGGAATCATCACCTTGTGTTTTCTACACTGAGTGAGCATGACTGTAAAGTCTCCTCCAACAACCAGCAGAGGGTCCACACACTGCGGCTTTTGCCTACATTATCAAATTGTTTTGCCATAAAAGAAAAAAAAATCCTGTAGCTCAGCCCTTGTGAAGGGGGATAGATTGATTTCAGCGATTTCTGAGCTGTGAGATTGTCTTTACAGACAGGGTCAAACAGAGTTTGCTACACTCTTAAAAAAGATTGTACACCATACGTTCCCCTGACGTTTCAAGTGAAGTCTGAGCTGAGATTTTAACACTGAAGAAGTCAGTGATTTTATCATGGAATGAAAGCAAAATGATCAGCTTTAGGCTTTTATTTTGCAGTTTAGTCTTTATTTTTGTGCTTTCATTAATTTTGTGAATGTGACATTCTGAATGGTTGATGTAAAAAAAGAGCTGCAACAGTCACCTGACTTAATGTTAAAGAGATATCTTTGATTGGAATAATAATAATATATTAAGTGTGTATTCTTGGTGTTATTTTTGCATTTGAAAAATAAATAATTGCATTGGTTCTGTTTAAAAGTCAACTGAGTGTTGCATCTCTCTGTTTTGGAGAATTTTTTTTTTTTTTTTATATGCCCAAATGTGGCAATACTTTCATTGGCAAAAACTAAAGTGTGATGTTGTGTTTTTGTTTTTTTCTTCATTGTTTGCAGTTAAAACTGAGCCAATGAGCAGCAGTGAAATCGCAACCTCCGTCGCAGATACTTCTCTGGATAGTTTCTCAGGATCAGGTGAGCATACACACACACACACCCACTGCTGCTGGTCTGATGGAGGTGAGAGATGAGTGCAGAGATTGGCTGATAACTCGGGCCTCAGGAAGTGTTCCTGCAGCTCAGACGTCAATGTGTGTGTGAGTGAGTGAGTTTGTGTGTGTGTCTCTGTGTGTGTGTGTGTGTGTGTGTTGTGTGTGTGTGTTGTGTGTGTGTTGTGTGTGTGTGTTGTGTGTGTGTGTGTGTGTGTATGAAAACAGGAGGCTCTATCTTTCCTTGGTCAGCACATATACAGTATACGCTGTGCTGGCTTCTGCCTGGTTCCCAGGCCTCTGTCGACTAAATTATGGTCTGTGATCAGGGAGTCTGTCTGTCCTCTGGAGTGACAGGGCGTCCCTGGCTCTGTAAGAACCACAAGTTTGACACCCTCCTCTAAGCATTGAAATTATTTTTTTAAGGAATATTAAAAGAAATAACTATTATTTTTTTGGTCTTATTTTCCCCAGTATCAGTAGTGTCTGATGTCACCGCAGTTACTTTATCGTTATTATTAATAATAACAGTAGTTTTCAACACTGCCAGGCTTTGCATTTATTTTTACTTTTTTTTTTTTTTCCTATGGTGTTTAACTAAGTACTCAATACTTTCACGCTAGCAGCGCATAAATCACTGCTGTGACTTTGGACTTTGACAGTAATAATGAAACTTAGTAATATTACACCTCTGATTGTGGATCAGGGAAGGGCTGAGGGGAGGGAGGGTCGACCAAGCCGGTTGTGTCCGGTGGCAGGTGCTGCAAATGTGGGAAGAGTGTTCAATATTAATAACGTGTGTGATGCAGGTTACAGCGTACAGTTACAAGCTCAACATCAACCCTTCACGCACACACAGACACGCACGCTCTTGTACAAAACCCAAACCCAATCCAACAGTTGGAGCAGCTGCTGCAGAGCTTGACCGTCTACAGTTTATTCCTTTTGCTGATTTTTTTTAAATTAAATTTTTAATTTTATTTGATGCATTTATAATTATTTTGAATATATTTGATGTAGTTAATTTTTAAGGAATTTAAAAGTTGAAAGAAAAACATATTTATTATATACTAAAAAAAATATTTACTAGGCTATGTAATTAACATGAGGTATCACAAATGTGTGAAAATAGTTTTATATAGTTATATAGTTTATATAGTTTTAATTCAAAAGTTCATTGAAAAAATGTTATTTGTTTTTTATAATTATTAAATTATATTTAAAGGGCAACATCTGACAGTGTTAGTTTAAATAATACATTTATATATTATTTAGAAATATTAATAAATTGCTAGTGGCCTAGTGGTTAAGGAAGCAGACTTGGGTCCACATGGCTTCAGGTTCTAGTCCACAAGTTGCCACTGACATGCTCTGAACATAGCACTGGAAGTGCTTACAAAATGAAGCAGTGTGATTTGGGTGTCAGTGGTGGAGACTGCTGCCCTTGAGACCAGGAAACAGAGAAAAGGACAAAGATGAGTGTTTCCAATAAAGACAAAGTTAGTACGTTTGCAGAATTAGCAAAAAAAAGTAAAGACCAAAAGCATTAAAGTAATGGATACAGATTGATTTGATTTAAGATACAAAGATGTTTATATTAGTTTAATAAATTGTATCTCTATTCATTATCTAAAAGATTCAGCTGTGAAAAAAAAAAATAAATCACTTTTTATTAAAAATCTTGTCTGAACTTCCCAAACAACTGATGGAACAGTATCTCTGTTGGACGTCAGGCAGGGCTGCAGCAGCAATGGAGCAAATACCTCTGACAAAGGCCCAGAATGTTTGTTCAAGGACTTGTTCTACACGTTGACAACAGGTTATTTGTGGCTGAAGCTTTTACGAGTTAACAGCAGCATGAAAACCACCTCAGTCAGGCACCTAATGAGGGAGTGATTATGCAATGGAGCTCATTACCTGTAATCAGTGTTGTCACTTCCAATGTGTCTGTGGCCTGACAAACCCTAAGGGCAACAGAAGCCTCCAGCTGAGTGTGTGACTCAGGCCGTGTGTTTACAGCAGCCGTCGCCATAGCAGCGCTGAACTATCTCAGAGATAATGCAGGTCAGCAAGAGGGGCCAAGGAAAAAAAATCTGTCCTTACCTGATTATTTTACCTTCATTGCTGCTTCTCCACACTCACCCCTAAGTGAGGTTAAGGAAATAAATAAAGTAATGCAGCGTAATTGCCGTTTCCCCCAGAATCCTCGAATTCTGCTGGCGAAGGATGATGTTGACCTTCTTTCTTCATGTTTAAATATGCTCTCTTCCCTCTTCTCTGTGACTCTCCTCAGCTATTGGAACCAGTGGCTTCAGCCCAAGACAAACTCACCAGTTCTCTCCACAGATTTATCCTTCCAAGTAAGTCGGCTTGAAGTTTTTTTCTTGTCTTTGTGTGTGTGTGTGTGTGTGTGTGTGGGCTTAAAAAAAAGCAGCGTCCAACTTCATTTTTGATGATTTAATGATATCCTGCTGCCAGATCAGGGTGGGATGCTCTGGACTCCCTATGTTTGTATACATTGTTGTAATTATTATCTTCCATTAACTCTCGGTAACATTCTGTCCTCTCAGACCGCCCTGTGTTTGAAAACATTTTTTTTTTGACATCCAGAGTTTTGTTTTGTCCTCGCTTTCTAATTTTTTTTGCCTTTTGTTTCGTTGCCTTAAATAGCAGAACGTATCCCCATATTCTTCCCACCCCGTCGTCCCAAAATATGGCTGCGTATGGGCAGACGCAGTACACCACAGGAATGCAGCAGGCCGCAGCTTATGCAAGCTACCCCCAGCCTGGCCAGCCCTACGGCATCCCAGCTTATGGTAAGAGTCCTCCAACACGACTAATAGTCTCGGTGCCTGCTAACAGTGTCAGACCTCTGTGAAGAGACAGAATTTTCCATGTGAGACTTCACTCATGACAAACCACCCAATTCCCACTGCTGAACAGGGGGACTGGGAGAGAAGGGTAGAGATGCTGACTTTTTGTTTAGTGCCTGCATGTTCTCCTCCACTGCAATAAAATGGAATTTGCTTGTCAAGCTGTACAGATAGTACAGTGAAAGATTAGTGATATAAATCTCCAAAACAAAAGTGAGTTCCATCTGGCACCACGGCAGCGAGACAACGGACAGCAGCGAGTCAGTCTGCTCACGGCAGGCTTTATTTGTCCAATGTTTTTGGAGTGTTCTGACCCAAAAAGGACTCCAATAAGTACAGGAATTCACCCTGTTTATTTGTCCTGCCGTGCCCCTGTAGCCCACTGTTGCACAGACAGCAAGTTGTGACTGATTGAGTATGAGGTTGGAGGAGATCATCAAACATGCTGCAGTGTTTTAAGCATCTGTACCTAATGATAAATAAAACCCTGCGTCAGCTCCTGATTGTCCGTCTTCCAGTTGCACTTTACAATTTTGTCTGTGCATCCAACCGATCTGGTGTCACTAACTGATTTAGGTCCATTGTGGGCAGGCATAAAAACAGAGGGGGGTCTGAGTCAGTCCCAGTCCCCCGGACAGACCGGCTTCCTCAGCTACGGCTCTGGATTCACCACGCCACAGACGGGGCAGGCGCCCTACAGCTACCAGATGCAAGGTGAGGAAAATTTTCCTTCTTGTCCATGTGAATGCTCTCTGGCCAATCAGGTTATCTGCCAGCTCAGTTATTTCGTTGCCGTATGTGTGCCTGGGTTCACCTGGTAGCTCCCATCGTCTCACTAAGGTTCTCGTGAGATACAGTTGATGGATAATGGTCATGATATTGTAGTGTATTGTAGAAGGGGTCTCTACTGTACGTCCCAGGACTATTGTTTCATTGTTCGTTGAGTCTGGACCTCTTTGTAAAGGTTGGTGAAACCTGAATGAGATCTTCCAAAAACCTTGATGTCTTGAAGTATAAAATGTATTTATGTATTTATCCTTGTGAATTTTATTCTATTTTAAGTTAAGGCCATTCTAATCTGAATTTAACACAGCATATTTACTTGCAGGATCTTTTAAAATCTAAAAGAATTGGTGAAAAAAAATGCTCTCTGTCACTGATATAAAAATAGACTCAGATCAAAACTGATTCACAGCATGGGCCTCACTCTCAACCCAAGAGATGGTTGTGGCCCAAACGTTATGGTCGTGAAGCCATAACGGCTCTTCTGCTTTGTCTCTCCTCCTAGAGGAATTAACACTGATGGGGAAAAAAACTTTACAACACCAAAGACACCAGCCGTGCCCCCTGCTCCTCCATCCCCTTGGCCCAGTCTTTGTTTTACTCTCCCTGTGATCATATTTGTATTTGTCTAAGAGCTCAGACCGTCCAGATTTATGGCCTTTAAACCGATAAAAATGAGTTGTAGCTTATGCACTCTTGCGCCTCCTCCTCCTCCACCTCCGCTCTTTCCACTCAAACTTTCAGCCTCTTTAAGTGCAGATCAGGCCTTCTGCCATGGAGCATTTCTATTTTTCTCTTTGCATCAGTTCAGATACTGTAAACTCCCTGACGGCGACAGGAACAGTGAGTCATCCGTGAGCACAGTCTCCGTGTTCATCCCAGTAAAATATCCGGCGTGTGACGGTCCAAACTGCTCCACATGTTGCCCAAAAATCCTCACAATAAATAAGGCCAGCTCAGCAGCAGATGTGGCACGAGGGAAGCCTGTTCGCCACGCCTCTTAACCAAACACAGCCGGCCACAAACGGAGGTTTGCACCGTAAGTCAGAGTCCATGTCACAGAGTGGGGCAGAGAAGAGCCGATGAGGCGTACGCTGCAGAATGCACACGGCTCTCCTGCCTTTAGTGGTTTAACTCACGATGACAGTATTATGTAGCCATTCATCTTTGGAGTATTATGCTCCCAGTTTGTCTCTCTCTCTCGGTCAAGTCTGTCTCTGTTTGTCTGTCTGTCTGTCTGCTATCTCTGGCTATCGAATGCCCCGCGTAGCATTAAGTGCGTTCGTAATTGACAGCCATGTCAGATGACAGATTGACCACTGTTCTGGCTCTGGCCTCCCTGCCTGTAGCGGTGACTCTGGCCGCCTGCCACACCATCATCATTACTCTTTCTCACCTATTGATCTGCCCAGGCGACGTGCTCCAGGCCCTGGGTGTCCCAACCAAAAAAAGTATTTTTCCACATCCGATACTCTCTCCCACCCTGTCTGCGTCGCTGCCACCAGCCTGTAGCCAGCTGTCAAGGCAGCGGACAATTAGATTAATGTTTTTGCTCTGAGCTTTCATGTCTGATGCCATGGAGCTTTGTGAGGCAGCTATAGTTGGGGCAGCGGACCCTGAAAAAGACAGATATTTCTCGCTCTTCTCTGTGTCAAGGCTGACGTGGGAAAAGCCATGTAACTTCCGACGAATGCGCGGAAGATATGAGGCTGAGCTCAGGGTGAGAGTGAGCAGATGCTAATAAGGTGAATAATTGGATTCCAACGTTTTGTCCCAGTGGCAGTGAGAGCTGAAGAGTCCCAAACCTGGGCAGGCTTCTTGTTTTTTTCTTTTAAAGGAGAGCCCCATCTGGACTTGATCGCCTATTCCCCAGTGGGGCATACAAACTTCTGCTACAAATATTGTGCACTGATGATAGACATAGCCCACGGCGAGGGGACTGATCAAGCAAAGCAAATGGACTTCCAATTGTGGAGCCAGAAGGCAGGAGGGAAGAAGGAGGAGAAGAGGGAGGGATGATGTCTGGTCCTGAGTGAGTGAACTAACTGGAGCAGCAAAGGGGGAGGGAGAGAAAACATGCCCCCTGGGGAAACCAGGACCTGCACCACCACCATTCCCCAACAGCACTGGCTCATTCTCACTCAGCTAGCAGGGGTCCGCCTCAGCTTTTATGTGGCTCCTTGTTCTCTACTCTGCAAACCTCAGTCACCACCAGTGTGAGCTTTTATGACTGTGTGCATGATGAGGCTAATTCCTTGTCCTTCACAGCATTACTGCCTCCTTTGTCTGTTTCGAAACTTTCACATACAGTTGAACTTTCTTCAGAGTGGTCAAAAGTTTGAAAACTCTCCCTGAAGCCTTTGTAACACAAAACAAAAATCGAAAAAGACACAGAAGAGTTCTTGCTGTGTTTGAGGCTCAAACTGTTGGTGACTTCTGATTGTCACGATTTGGATACCTCTCAACCACAGCCTCTAAGTTGACTGGCCGGGCAAAACACAGCACCACATCTTATTTTTTTAGCTCATGTGACAACCTTCCCCCAACAGTCCAGTCCTTCTCCAATCCTCCCCCCTTTGGTCCAAAACCTGCTTCATGTTTGTCACGGTGTGGGAGGGCCCTCCTGATGGGGCCAATGGCCAGAGGATGAAAGGGACTCGCTCTGTTTGTCTCCATGAACAAAAGTGTAATTACGCCCCCATTTAGGAACAGTAAATTTATCTCCCCCTCGAGTGTTCGCTGGAGTGATGCCTTCGTTTTAAGCCGCTGAAACATCGCTGGCAAACCAGGCCAATCAGTGTAGAGTAGTGTAGGTAGCGCAGACATGAAGTGTTGGTAAACACAGAGCTGGTGGTGTAGGGAGATCTTTCTACTTCTTTATATTTAATTTTTTTAATTTAATTTTAATTATAAAAGTGAAAGTGAAAATGCAAGTAGAGTAGCTCTGCTGAAGATCGTAACATTTGCATTTATCCACTAGTGTTTCATTAAATTGACTGAGGGCATTCATGTGGTGTGATATATTAAGTACAACTTACCTGACATTGAAACATGATATGGATGTTTACCCTGTAGCTGCATTTAAATACAGCCTGTAGTCCAGTTTGTTAAAAGAACAAAGTTGTTATTTTTTTTATTTTCCTGTCTGTTTCAAAAATAGTGAGGTTAAAAGTCTTGAACTTACACAATAGTTGTGCCAATTTATTGCAAAGATTAGTGGTGAAAATTAACTAAATTGATGGAAAATGCTATGTAATATGATAAGGCAGATGTCACCTTATTTTTATTTTTTAAGGGCACTTTTATTAGTATTTAGACTGTATACACGTATAAAAATTACTAACTAATTTTTGACCCAGATTGCTGATAAATAATTATAATTTCAGTTTCTAGGACTTAAAAAAATAAAAATTTATTCCATTCTGTTTTATAAAAAGTAATTTACTTATCAAAACCTGGATACTTTTCCTGCTGTTTTCCAACATGATGAAAGGATTTAAAAATAAAATAAATATAAAATCCCTTCTCAGTCATATATAAAAGTTCAGTATTTTGATGGAAAAGAAGAAGCAGTAAAAGTCTGTGTCTTATCCCCCTTCATGGCCTGACATGACACTGCAGGTGGACAAAAGCCATTGTGACCCCGAGGGCAGCCACTGTCTCGGCATCTGTAACTCTTCATCGTGTCTATAATTAAGCCATTAGATGCTATCAACCGCCGTGAATGACTTAATCTCCCCAGAGGAGCAGTGTTTGAGGGAATATAAAGAAGGACATGCATATTCATTGAGCCTTTGGAAACAGGCTCTGTCTGTGTGCCTCACCCCTCTGTGTTCTCCTCCCATCATTCATCAGGTCTGATCCATTCACTGATAAAGGAGGAAGAGGAGATAGATAAGGTCACTGTTGTCAGCCTCAGGCCTCCTTCTGTTCACCACCTCAGTTTGCTCTTCTACAAAAGAGCCAGATATTTTATTTCCATCCTCTTGTCCCAGATATGCTGTTGTATAAAGGAATCTTCTCTTGTCTTTCTTCTGTCTTGAAGGTGGCACTTTCACGACGACGTCTGGCCTGTATGCAGGAAACAACTCCCTCACAAACTCCAATGGCTTCAACAACACGCAACAGGTAGCTACGTCCTCTGTGTCCTGCTGCGTTGCTCTGATCTGGTGTCGGCGCGCAGACGTCCCTGCACGTACATCTGAATCGCAGACCTCTCTACCCCCGCTGCTCGGAAAATCTATATGAAACATGCAAACTCAATATGTTACATTTCATCCGTGACACTTCCAAACATAAATCTCTCAAAAATGTCAAAGTGCTTTGTATGTAGGACTGTCTGCTCCACCTTCTGCCAGCACGTATGCATTATGCCAGAGAGGAAGGGTTAGAGCATATGCAAAGGGAAAAAAAAAGAGGGAGAGAGAGAGAGAGATCATTGTCCAGATGCAGGACAGAGCAGACATGTGTTTGCATTTATGTTTTGGAATCTGCACTGTAAAGTAGCAACACACTGGTGCAGGGCATATCTCACATTACTCTGCCAAATCGCCCACCTCTCTTCCTCCACTCTCTCTGCCGTTGCTTCCGTAATTTTCAGCAGAGCTTCATCTGTCCATCCATAAACATCCTCACCTTTCGTTTTATTTATTATTTCTTCCTGTGGTCCAGAAGATCGATAACCTTTTGTCTTTTCGCCTTTTGCAGGAATACCCAAGTTATCCCACCTTCGGTCAGGGCCAGTACGCTCAGTATTACAACAGCTCGCCGTACACTTCTCCCTACATGGCGAGTAATAACACCAGTCCCAGCACGCCCTCCACCACCACCACCTACACCCTTCAAGAGCCGCCCGCTGCCATCACCAGCCAAGCCCTAACAGACAACTCAGCAGGTAGAAGACAAGAATTCTGTCTTCTTAACATTCAGTGCAGTATAATGTGTCCTGAAGGAGGGAGATATTTTTGCAAAATATTCAGATGTGTGCTTGAACTTTCTGATATTTCAAGTTATTTAATTAAGCTATAATAAATAGTTAACAAATCAATTATATTTAAAAAGTCCTTCCAATTCAGTTCAAAGCATTTTCTATGAGACAGACATGATTTATCTTTCAGTTTCCTCTAAATGAGACTGTGTTATACACAAGACATATTTTCCAAAAGTCTATGAGCAGGACAAAAATGTAGCTCTCATCATGCTAATCATTTTTTTTATTTTATTTTATTTTTTATTATTATTATTGTGGGGTCATCCGGGCTGTACTACTATTTATAGTGTCTCCAATGAAACCATGGTAGCAGCATATGGAAACTCGGAGCAGGCAACGAACACAGAAAGCACATTCAGGTCGCAGACTGAACTGAGCAGATGCAGATTTTCCAATGATTTCTGGTGCCTTTAATGCATCATGTGGGAGTTTAGTGCTGCCTGTATCTTTACAAGTGCCTCCAACCAGTTATACTACTGCTTTTGAAATTGTCATCCATCAACCCCCATGTGCGTCAGACCTAAAACTAAACATCATTTCATGCACACTCATCCAATTTAAATAAAGTACATCCTTGCTTTTTCTACTGGACATGTGCTCCGTTACCTCTTCATTATTAAATCAATATGGAGAACAATGGGCTTTACAGTGTGTCCTGCAACTGATTTATGATATGTTTGCTACTTGCTTAATCCCTGAATAATGTGCCAGGAAGCTGTCTGTCCTACATCAAGACAAATGGTGGCTCAACATTTTTTTTTTCTTTCTTTTTTTTTTTTGCTATAGAAAACAATAGCTCATCTTTTTTTTTCTTGCTCTCCTTCCTCCTTCCCTTCCCTTCAGGAGAGTACAGTACCATCCACAGCCCATCAACCCCCATTAAAGATTCAGATTCGGATCGATTGCGCCGGGCCTCGGATGGAAAGTCACGTGGCCGGGGGAGAAGGAACAACAACCCATCACCGCCGCCCGACTCTGACCTTGAGGTAGGGTGAGAGCGCTGCCTCGGCGACAGACTGCCTCGCCTCGTCTGAGGCACACGGGACACTAATCTTCTTATTTTATGGCTGCCACGCCAGCGTTAACACTTGATGAGCATTAATAGTTGATTCCCTTAACAGTTTTTCCATTATTAATGCAGCGTGGAATTTGTGAGATTGCTAAACACACCGTATATAAAGTTCCCATTGAATATTTAATAGAGCATGTGAATAAGGGAGTCACCTCTGAAGTGAAGAGCATAAATTTGGCTTTATTGGACGATCAGATGCCAGCAGTGACTAACAGCGTGGAACACAACAGCGACACCCCATGATGCTGAACTCCTTTAGTGGGGAACATAAGTCAAAATAACCTCCCGGTTAATCAGAAGGCTCTTTATTAATATGATATTTGAACATGGCCGTTATAGCACTGACATCATGGCATGTTAACATATCGAGTTAATTAGTTTGTCACTATTGATTACTGTAATGTAAAGGGCAAAAGGCGAGGGGGTTTGGTGGCGGTGATGGGGCTGTCGAGGCGGGGGGGGGCAACCCAAGCAAATGGATCTGGGTCCCAGTGGCTCACAAATACACGCTCCTGGCCTATTGACCAGGAGGATCACCTTGCAGTCCTACAGAGTGCAACATTGATTTTTCTCTTTTCTCTATCTGTTTTTTTTTTCTCCTTTCTCTTCTCTCCATGCAGCGAGTTTTCATCTGGGACTTGGATGAAACAATCATCATTTTCCATTCCTTGCTCACGGGTTCCTACGCCAACAGATATGGACGGGTGAGTGACATCAGACTGTGGCAGCAGCGGTTTACTTTATCAGCAAACCGCATAAATATTAAAAGGAGGGGCGTGGGCATATCATACACGATGGTTAGGGTTTGGTAGAGGACATTAACAAGATCTTAGATTTCACTTTGCCCTGACAGTGTGGAGTGGAACTGGGGGCACAGATAATTATTTCTTTTTTTAATAGTTCCAACAAGGCTAGGCAAATATTTGAGTGGTGGGTGCAGCTGTTGCAGATATGCACGGCTTTGTCAGGGCTCGGCTGTCGGGCCCCACAACAGTTGCACCCGGGATGTCTACTGACACATCTTAAGTTGTCCTTTCTCCTCTAGAAATGCCTCATTGTTAGTTTGATTAAGCGCTGCTCTGTCCATCACCTTAAGACAAGAATGTCCTCCAGAATCGAACTCTATTTTTCCACAAGAACTTTAGTTGTGAGACGAGATTTTTTTTTTTTTATTGCGACAATAATCTACATCCATACCAATTTTAAAACACCAACGGCAGTCAATTAATGTACATTTTTCTATAATTTTTTTTGTAGATTACTAAAAATTCCCCAAATAGTTGTAGTATTCAGCAGAGTAGGTACAATTTCTATTCAATTCAGTATATGCCTGTGTAAAGGTTTTGTCTCTCAGACAATCGGTCCTAAAATTTGACAAACACATGGAGCATATGCAGAAAAACTGCAGGTAAAACTCATGCTATAAAGGCTAGAATGGTAAAATGCTTTAAACCTTTTCGATGACGATCAGTGGAAAATTGCTGGCATTACAGGAAAAATATCCCATCTCTGTGGTCTCACCACCGAAGTCCAGTGATGAACTCCAAACAAGATAAAAACAAAAATATACTATATATGATTACAAAAAATTGAAACAGTTCCTTACTGTTCATGCTGATGAAATGAAGATTACTTCTTCAGCCCGTGCTGTTTGTTGTCCCATGTAAATTGCATCTCTATATTTAAACCATCCAAACAAACATGTTTGGGAAATGCGTTGTGATCCCATTCTCATGGACTCTCATGGATTTTCTAGAGCTTACTCACTTTCCACCAGTTTCTATGGAACAACATAATTTCATCACAAACTCAGGGCTGTACATGACAAACATACGGTATCTCCAGTTGTTTTGACTGAGGAAAGTGTCTGGTTTTGCAGCCGGCAAATGATATATTGCTCCTTGTGTGTCAGATTAGTGTCTCACACAGCCTTTGTTCTGGTTTGGTTGGGATACTTGATGGGGGCGGGCGACTGTTTTGTTTTTGGGGGTGCCCCGCGACCCTCCACTGTTTATTTACTCTATTCCTAGTGCTGCATGCTGGGTAAAGACAGAAAATGCCGAGGCTTAGGGAGCTGCAGAACAGTGACGGGGGACTTTTGGTGCATTAAAAAACACACACAGTTTGCTCCTCTGAAACCAGAAACAACCAGCTTATCCGTTTTTCCCCTTTTTCATTCCCAACCCCTTAATATCATTACTACAACACTTTTATTCCCTAAAAAAGCTAAAATCAGGTGACCTCAGCTGCTGAACTGTACGCTACAGCCTTAGACAGCCTAACACTACAACCACACCAAACTCAATGGTCCTTTTGTCTGTGCCATCTCCAATGAATGGCCAAATAATGATAAAAAAAAATACCGTTTCTTCCCTGAGGGCTGCTGCTGTGAGCTTTCTATAAATAGACGTGTATCTGAGTGAGGGCACATCAGAACTTTCTCTCTCTCCCTCCGACCTCCCAGCCGTCCTGTCGCTCCCCCTCACTCTTGTTTACCTCTCTCCCTCCATCATACTTGCATATAAACACATTGCCATCTTATCAACTCTTTTAATTGGCATCAAGGCAGCTCAGCCCCATAAAGCTGACGGCTGAGGCCAGCTGGGCAGATATTGGGCTGGACACAGCCCCGGAGCTTAAAATGGGTGGGGGTGTTATTGGTATAAGGCGGAAGGGGAGGGGGCATTTGGCGCCCCCGTGGATGGCACTGACATCCTGGAACAGGTGTTGCCGCAGCAATGACAGCAGCAGCACTTTGGCCTTCTGGCCTGCTTGTATTCTTAACTCCCTCACTGACTGATTGTTTAGATTTAATTGGAAAGGATTCGCTGCAGTCAGAGTGGGCTGACTTTTCCCACCAAACCGGACCCTCGGACTAAATCTCAGCCAGATCTGACATTGGGAAGAGTGGTCTTCTGGCATCTGAGTGACGTGGGAGCTAAATTATTTTTTCAATGAATCTTGACTGAAAGATTGATCTGACCTGTCGTGTTAAGAGGAGCGGAGAAAGCCCCTCCAAGTGGGGATTGAGCTCTTCCTGTGTGGTTTGTCTTCCTCCAGTCATTTCAGTGAAAACATAACTATTGTGCAGTGTGACAGGTGATCAGCACAGAGCTCAGGTGTGTCTACAGGTGGTTTAACGCCATAATCCCAGCTCTGCTGCTGCTGTCAAGACTGTGTGAAGCCTGATGCTGTCCAGTAGAGGTGAAAATTAGAAAAAGCTAAAATAACTTAAATCATTTTCCATTGTTTTATTTGTTTGTAACTATTATGGTAGGGTAATTGTCCTTGAATCTTTTTGTCTTCTAATAAATTTCCATCCAGGAAATCCAACCTTGTCTGTTTTAACATCATCAAGGGATATACTGTATCTGATTGCAAGTCTTTACTTAATAAGGGATATGGAATATTTCAACCAAGGGGTTAAAAGTTAGAGGGTGCGCTTTCTGATTAGTTTTGTTAAGTTTTTAAACATTTAAAAAGCAACACACAGTCACAAGCTCATTAAGAATTTACAGTGAAGTTTCCTCCTCTCAGGGTGTTGTCTTACAGACAGTGCAACCGTCTCTCCATTACAGCAGGGATCACGTTTCCAACAAAGATCATCATTTAAAGAAAAAATTACAGCCATGCATATTTTTCATATCAATAAAAACACTGGAGCGTTTTTCACGTCGGGCAAAGACACACAAATCAGCACGAGACCAAAGTTCGCATCTCGTGACGTGACCTTGAAGCTGGTCAGAGGAGAAAGGTGTTTTAGTGCATTTTTTTTTTAAGTCTAAGTATTTCTAAGTATATGTTTTGGTCACTTTCAGGCTGGTTCAAAACTTTCAAGTGCAGCTGAGGTCTCACTTTATTGGAATCTCAAACCGAGGCAGCAGAAGTCATCATCAGAAATGAAATCATTTTCTCTCCCTGTTTTCCAGGACCCGCCGACATCTGTGTCACTAGGTCTGAGGATGGAGGAAATGATCTTCAACTTGGCCGACACGCACCTGTTCTTCAACGATTTAGAGGTGGGTTAAGCTTTTTTGGTTTTCCACAGAAAGATTGTGGATTATTCTCAGGCTCTTATTAGGGGACAATGAGCAACAATTGTTTTATGGTGTGGAGTCTTTTCCTGATGGTTGTTTGACCACTCGTGAAGAATTACCTCGGTGCCCAGGGGACTCCATGAATTTTACATGTCCTGTCAGTCTTTGTCGTTCCTGGGTCATCAGCCCTCCTCCTCCAGCTCCCTGAGCGGCTCACGGCAATTTGTCAAGCTCTAGTGTTTCTGAGGCTGGACCGTCTGTGTGTCATGCTGTGTGCCGGGTGTCGCTGTCCACCTCCGCCACATAGCCCCTTCCGTCACAGCACTAAATCCTCTCAGCCGTCTACCCTCCCACGCCTCTTTACCCCCTTAGTTCATGTATGGCTAGTGTGAAATCTGCCCCCTGTGGCTGTGTGTAGGTTACGATTCATCGAGTGAAGTAATGAATGAAGCAATTTACACTTGCTGCGGATCTATATTTCCTCTCCCTGATTCCTGCCTCTACATCTGTTCCCTCCCTCAGACTCAGATTTTTTTTTTTTTCATTTGATCCCACTGACCCAGCCTTTTCTCGCAGCGTCCTGTCTACGTTTGACCCCGCACCAGAGAAAATGTTTTGTTTGATACTTAAGTGTGAAGAGATCTGCAGCCAATCCGACAAGTCTCATTACTCAACGCCGGGTTTCAGCTCTTCAAACCCAGGACGTAGGGAGAGAAAACAACAGGGCAAAGACAGACAAGAGACGAGTGACTGCGATTCCAAACTCAGTCATCGTGATCAAAGTTAATTGTCTGCAATTGGCTGGTTAAATATTCCCTTATGCCCGGACCATGTAGAATCCATTCTAGCTGCACTTTATTTTAATGGAAGTGCCCCAATCACTTAGAGAGACGGCAGATTGTGACAATTCTTAAATGTGGTTTTAGCTGAACATCTGCAGCGTGTTTTCATTTCTTTTCATGTGCGATGAAACTACGCACAGATGACTTGGCAGCTCAGGCCGCTCATAAAATTATGGTTCTTTCTCGCTGACTAACTTTATACGACACTTGCCCCTCATGTCAGAGCAGCTCTGTCCTGTTTTTTTTTGAAACTTGCAAAGTGCAGCGTAAGAGTGAGCGGCGAGCACACCCTGTCATTGACAATCACACCCGACCAATAGTGACGGTGAGCTCTGAGCTTCTCTCTCCTAAAAGTGAGTGGGCCCAGTGCGAGTGTTAAGTGCCAGTTCTCAATGATGCCTAACCAGTTGTGCTTCCTCTCTTCTGATTTACAGTCGTCCATCTATGATAGAGCTAAACAGAGTCCAGCTATAAATACCGCGGCCAGTGGCAGTTATGTATTTAAGCATGTGCAGAAATGCATATGGTCTATCTAATTTAGTCTAAGCCATAAAGGGAGACCCCTGAGGCTGTGCAGAAACACAGGTGCAGAGTTAGTGGCCTTACAGTGTGTGTGTCTGTTGGTGTGTGTGTAAGTGCTGCTGTCCTGCCAGCCTCCACCCAGGAATATTAAATCTGCACACTGCTTCCTTCTGCTGCCTTAATGTGGAGCTCAGCCATTTTTGTTGGTGTTTTTTTCTTTTTTTTGCAGGGTTGTTTTTCTTTATTATTATTATTATTATTTAGAAACTTACAGTTAACAGTTTATATGTTTTGCATTAAAAATAAAGAGAGGTTTCCATCAGGTTCTTATCCTGGTGGTGACATCTGGCTTTTATTAATATGTATTTTTATAAGTGAAGATGTTTCTCCATCTTATATATATCATTATGAGTCCCAATGACACGACTGCTGACCCTTTTTTATGCTCCTTTTAAACCTAACACAGAACAATGATTTTACTGAGTTTTTTTGTTAGGAATCTACAATTTTAAGAAATATTTTTTTAGATAAATCCAATTTTTTTTGCCACGAGTTCTCTGTTTTGTGTGAATGAACACACTGGTTGTGTTGACAGAGCTGCAGAGTGACGGTCCAGAGGAAAGTCATAAAAAGAAAGAGGGCATGCCGAAGGGGTCAACAGGGATCGGTTTCATCCTTCCCCTCCCTTTCTCTCTCTCTCTCTCTCTCCTTCCTGGATCACTGCACTCCCTCTCTCTTCATTACAGGCTCCAAAATAAAAGCTCCTCCTCCAACAGGTTCCCATCCATCCATCATCCATCAGTCTGTACATGCGTCAGTTCATTCATCAATCCCAGACACATAAATCTCTTTGCTCATTGTCCCTCTGTTGGTCCATTGTATTATTCCATGAACAACACAGTATCGTTATCACCAACAGGATCCTGTCAGTGTAGTAATGTAAGCCACTACTGTCTGCACTGATTTAATCACTGATTCCCTTTCCCTACTGTTTCCTTTCAGGATATGATTTGTGCAGCAACAACAATATATTTTTTATTTGCTAAAGTTAATATAAAATAAATGTACACACAAACACTTTCCACAACCTTGTTAAAGTGACTTATACAATGACATTTAGTTTTATCCCAAGCAGTCCCCCGCCAAAGTCTGCCAAACAAAAAATCTGTTCATTTTTGACATATGTAGGGAGCAGACACTTCTCCTGCTTTAGAATTCCAGCACTTCCTCCAGAGTTTTTCTGTCCTGATGTCCTTTGGAACATATCTATTTCGAAGTCTTCATTTTTTGTTCCGCTATGACCCCTCCCTTCACTTTTTCCCAACTGCACATATTAACCTTTTTTTCTCACCTGGAATTGTTTTGATGAGCTTTTTATGAAGAACTACCAGTTGGGAAATAGAAAAAAATATATCATGTTTTAACTCAGGAAAAAAATCTATGATTACCCTTGTTTTCCTCAATTTTCTGTTCATTTTAATGCCCTGCCATTTTTTTTTTAACAATGTCACTGCCATTGAAGTAATAACTGAATTGATTTGAGCTACTACCAAGAAATCCATGGAGATGATATCTTGATATCAGCTCTGAAACTAAACTCTGAGGAGATATTTTTGTTTTCATCATTTTATTGGTCCAAACTTGTGCACATTTAGTGGATCCAGGCATTTAAAATGGACATGAAATTGAAGAAAACAACAGGGTGGTCTAATTGTGTTTTTCATAAAACATAGTGGCTCCACAGAGTCTTCCTCGGAGGTCTCCTTCTTAACCCAAAAATGAGAAGTTAAACATGGTTTTCATTGATGATCCACAGTGAAGTGAGTGACGAAGCCCTGTGAAGACTGACAGCTCTGCTGTGACTCAGGGTGTGAGTTTACCATAGGTGCGCTGTGCAGCCCAAACTCTGACACCACGATCAGTATGTGGGAACCAGAGGCCTCGCTCTCGTAGGCCAAGCCCCCCGTGAGTCCCTTCGCAGTGGGGGGACAGGGGCTGCCGTCTCCCCCCTCCCAGGGTGAGAAAACAACCCTCTCGGTCTGGAGTATAAAGGGCACAAGGGCAAAACACTCATACGGAGAAGAGGGGGAGAGTTCTCCAAAGGTGGGAACATTTTAAATTAGCTGTGTGCAACACAGTCTCTGTGCAATTCTGCAATTCTTTTATGACTCTGCGTTCGCAGGTTAAAATCCCGGTCACTCTTTGTCAGTCTCGTTAATGAGAGATGCTCGGAAACGCACAGTCATCATTTCCTAATGTCTGTAACGACCCTCCTGAGCCCCCTAGTCTGGATGGAGTCTGTTGGTTTTATGTCCCACAGTATAGAACAGCCATGTCCACAATAGGACCCGGGCCAGTTGTTGCACTTGGATGGCTTTATGTGGCCCACCCCCACTCCACCCCACCCTCTCTGTTTTATGGCCCACAGTGACTTCTTAGTGACTTTTGACCAAATATATTCTGTGTAAGAAAATGAAAATACTAAAAATAGGCTTTATAAATTGATGGAGAATGGCTCATAAGGTGAATTTGGGGAAAGCAATCAATAGGGAGGATTTGGTGGATCAAGAACTATATTATCCACCATCCCTCTTGATCTTTAAATCATCCAAAAATATTTTTTTCTCCTTATGTTCTCATCTTCTTCAGTTTATTTTTAAAATGTTCTTTATTTTAATTCAATTTTTGTTTTTCTGGCATGCCATCTTGCAGATCTCAGCTTTTAGTAAATGTTTCTGTGGTTTTCTTGGCTACTTTTTTTGTAGTGTTTTTTGGCTAAATGTTGTCTTTTTTTTGTTTCTAGATTTTTGATCTAGTTAGAACGCTCAGCTATATCATGGTTACCCAAATTAATCTCATCTTGTTGATTAACGTTGATCTTTTCCTCTATATGACAAAGTGAAACTTCTCTAACGCTCCCCGTTTATTATATGTTTGGCAGCGTCTACTTTTTTCCTCCATATTTTAAAGTTATATTCCATGGGAAAACCAGTTTAGTTTGTTTTCCTCTATTTCATTCTTAAAATAAAATGTGCTTCTACAACCAAAATTATAACCAAAATCTAGGGTTCTTCCATCCATGGGGTGTTTGCTCAGATGGTGCTCACACTGATGTGGCTGATTTCTAATTTTTCTGGCCACTGAGGCAGCACTTCTGTCACATCCTGGACAGAACTCCATCAGTACCCGGGGCAGGACCGCTGATGTGTTTTGGAATGACTAGAAAGAGAAAGCGAGGGTTTGAACACCACCGTGTCAATCTTTGCTCCAAAGATCTCCACATCACTCAAGGCTCATATCCACCATCCTGACGTCAGAGCAGTCAAAGAAAATATAGCTGTCTGTGCGGTGACAAATTCAGGACGCAAAAGGTTTCTTGTCGTGACATTTCCACGCAGCACCTGCCCAGCATGGTCTGTGGTACAACAACAGTTCCATTTGGCAGGAATGAGCCGCTCCTCCGCAGACACATTTGCCACAAGGGGAGGAAAATTCTGAAACAACTGTGATTTGATATTGTATTTAATGGAGCTCTCCTTCGGAGGTGTGGTTTTAACTGGCCGAGGAGCCGCTCTTCCATCAGACTTTTCTTAATTTATGTCTCTCACTGCCTACCTGTGGAGCTTTTAACTATTTTTCAACTTTCCCAGTCATTTTAATAGCACTCTGTTGACCATTTCTGCTCAAATTTAGCCCCAGTCCCCTACTTTACCTCTGGACCCCCCCTCCAACTCGGGGTTGTGTGAATTTCAGTGAAACCAGCACAGACCCCTCTGTACCTGTGCTTTGTTTGGCATCGCCGTTTGAATTCCATGACTGTTCAAGCACAGATTGTGTATTGGAATGAAGTGAGTCCGAAGAACTCTTTCTTTGTTGCACACATCCTGTGTTCAACCCCCAGGTAATCGCTCTGTGGTGGGAACAGAGGAGGAAGTTTGTGGGAGTCACAGACCACAGGGGGCAGAGGGTGAGGATTGGGGCCAAAGATGACAGCATTTGCTAGTGGAGTGGTTGCATTGAGAACCTGCGAACCATGGACGAGTCCTTTTCACATGGCATTAGGCTCTAGGGTCGGAGCGAATGATGTGATGACGGCTGTTATCCCTCACGGTGCCTTTGACAGCATTCCCCCCACCCCCATACTATCTGAGTGAGGAGATGAGAAAAGGAAGGACCAGGTTGTACCTGTGGCAGAGCTTAATCTTTGCTGTTCAGGAAAAAAAATGAGTGTAAAGATCAGTTCCGATTGTGCGGCCTTTCCTGTGTTTTGGGATCGTGCGTTTTTCCTCTCTGCTGTCTGCCTGTGACTGCAGCAGTCACCACTCTGAGCTCTTTCCAGGGCTACAGGAAGACTCCGTCCGTCACTACTGATTGCTTAATGACAGATACCCAGGGAACAAAGAGGGCTCTGATAACTTCCTCCCCAGTGAGAAGTTGTCAGCAGTGGTGAGACAGCGCGAGGAGACAGGACAGTGAGTCAAGAGTGCAGCATTGCACTCCTGGCTTCAGTTGTGCCATTTTTCCTCATGTAAATTCAGTTTGTTTGTTGTTGGTATTCAAGACACACAGGACTACACATCCGAGGTAAGAAACAGCGTGATTGCCACAGCTTCTGGTGGAAGGTCTTCACTCTTGAATACAGTAGAAACATCTGGTGCGAGTTAGCGGTGATTGTAGATTTTAGAGAGACCACTGTTTGCTTGGTGAAGACAGAACAGGGGGGACTTGATGGAAAAGAAATGTTCAAACGCTTCTAAGAACTTCTCAAAATCCAATTTCCCTCTCAACGTGTCACTACGTCCGAGGCCTGCCACTCCAGTGTTATTGTTGGACAAACAAAATAACAGCAGCCTGTTGTTTTTTCATTTCATTTCACTAAGTCACTGCCTCAAAGTCCAGTTTGCAACAACGTTGGGTTTCCACATTGGCTCCTGCAATCTGACGTGGAGCAGGGTTAGGAGTAGATAGTGAATTAGGTGAACTAAGATTAAAGTCATGCAATAGTCAAGCCCTTTTTATTACTTTGGAAGATTTTCCAGTAAGAGACACATGTATTGTTAAACAGTGAGGCAGCGCCACCTACAGAGACTGTCTGAGGGTCTCTGTAGGGATATTTGCACCTTGCTGCCATTCATCCAGGTCTCAAGATGATTTGCACTAACACTAACAATTCAGCGAGAGAACTTACAAGACAAGGAACAAGCAAATTGAGAGAGTACAGTGGCTAAGAGAGTGAGACAGAGGACAGTGGCTGAGAGAGTGAGACAGAGGACAGTGGCTGAAAGAGTGAGACAGAGGCTGAGTGAGTGAGACAGAGGAAAGATGCTGAAAGAGTGAGACAGAGGCTGAGTGAGTGAGACAGAGGAAAGATGCTGAAAGAGTGAGACACAGGATGAAGGCTGAGAGAGTGCGACAGAGAAAATGGCCAAGAAAGTGAGACAGAGTACGGTGGCTGAGGAAGTGACACAGAGAACAGAGGGTGATAGCGTGAAACAGAGAACAGTGGCTGAGAAAGTGAGACAAAGGACTGTGGCTAATAGAGTGCATGAGACACAGGCTGAGAGGGTAAGACAGAGAACCCAGGCTAAGAAAGTGAGACAGAGTACAGAGGCTAAGAGAGAGAGACAGAGGCTAGGAGAGTGAGACACAGGCTGAGAGTGAGACAGAGGACGAAGGCTGAGATACATAATTTTAAATACAAAAGAGGCTGAGAGGGTGAGACAGAGGACACAGGCTAAGATACATAGTTCGACAGACAGCAGAGGCTTAGAGAGTGAGACAGTGGACGCAGGCTGAGAGAGTGAGACAGAGAACACAGGCTAAGAGAGTGAGACAGAGAACAGAGGCTAAGAGTGAGACAGAGGACACAGGCTGAGATACATAGTTCAACAGGCTGAGAGAGTGAGACAGAGGTTCGTGGCTGACAGCTGGCCTGGATTCAGGTGCCCACTGTATCTGAACATAACGAATGAAAATAGTTTTTAACAAGTCTATGGCCTATTTGAATAAAAAAATCAATTTTACGAACTCCTGCTAGTCCATGATTTCAGATCAAAAGCCTAGCCTGTAGGTCCATCAGCAGGTAGGAAGAAGAGGAAGAAGAAGAAGAAGAAAAAACAGCCCCTCGTGTTCCGTACTAATGCAGACATATGAATGTACTTAACCCACTTGCATCATCTGCCGGCTGCGTGGTGTTTACGAGGCCTTCAGAAGTGGCTCCTAATGAGTGCGTGTAAGGGTTACTGTACGACATCAGCCGCAGTCACCTCCTCTATTAGCCTCCCCGCTCCTCCCAGGGAACCAGTGCAGAGGTTTATGCCAGCCCCAGCTGGGAACTGTAATTGTTGGAGGCTGTGTGATTTTCCAGCAGTAGCAGTGCTGACTTATTATTCCCAGCACACAGCGACGGGGCCATTCAGAAAAATCTAAATGTCACGACGTGCAACGAGCTGTTCATTCAGCAATTTAAGACAGTTATACTGAAGGTTATTTGTGTTTTATTTATGACTAAACTCATTGGTTCTGGTAGAGACTGATTTGTGTAGTGAGTAATACTGTTCTCAGATATCTGTTTTGATCAGTGCTGTGTATGTGAATGTAGAAAAACCCTCATAACCTTTCAGAATAAAACAGGAAATTATTATGGTTTGTTGCAGACAGAACACAATAAAGCAGTTATAACCCAAATGAATGGAACTCAATAGCCCGCTACCAAAGTCAAAGGGATGGGTGATTGGGTTTGACTAATCAGCAGGTAATTACTGGATAATAGGAGCATTGCAGCAGAATGGGAGGTCTTTGAAATGCAGCTTAAATTGTTGTTGTTGTTGTTTTCCTAATCAAACAGACATGCAATGACTTAAGGAAGTCCTTCTGGCCCTGGCTTAGAGTGGAGGATTTTTTTTTTGGCACAATTTACAAACGTAAATAATTGCCAATAGATCATCAAGCTGGGACAAATTGCTGCGTCTTTTATCTATTAACATTCTGCCGTGAGTGTCTGGCCCACAAAGCCGCGAGCCCCCGCCTGTACTTCAACTTCAATTGGCAGTCCATCTTCTGGAACGTGGGTCCCAGAGCTCACTCCATGTGAGGTCACTTTGAATTCACTCTCTCCCTCGGCGTTTCACTCGCTGCTGTCCTCCATATCCACCTCTTTGCCCTCCCACCCCCTTATCGGGGTGCCGGAGCCCCGAAGAGGAGGGGAAAGGAGTCACAGGGTCAAAGTCTTTTCCTCTTTGGATCTCGGGGCTTGCTGGGAGAGGCTTGGCCAGAGAATGGCTGCATTAGAGCTGGGGTTGGGGGTCAAGATTTTAATTCTGTTAAAGAACAGCTGGTTTGAGTTTCTCCTCACGTCGCTCTCCCCCTTGCCCTCCCCACAAATCCAGGGAGATGAAAAATTTGTTCAGAGGGGAACCAGTAAAATAAAAAAGGTTTACGGTCCAAAGCCCTTACCCTTACCCTGCTCCAGCATTAGAGAGGAATGTTATAACGTCAGCATTTGGCCTCACTTAGATTGACTTGAAACAAGGAAGTCCTTTTCTGTCTTTGGGTGTCTTAACAGCCGGATTAAATTGAATTAAAAAATCATGGGTTTTTCTATTTCCTATAGTGGAGGAAATATGTCTGTGAGCAGCTGAGACGAAATAGAAAAAACGAAAAAAAATTAAGTCTATTAACGAGGACATAAATGATTCATACTGAAACTAATATGAACAAAAACGTATTTATTTTAACTTATTTTACGTTAAGCCGTCCTTAAACCCTGCACCGTTGCTACTCTTTGTCCCCAATCCCATGTGAAACGTGTTGATCCCAGTGCCAGGGCAGGACTCCCTCACATTACTGAGGTGGGGGTAGAGGGTAGAGAGAGGAGGCGGAGGAAGCAGGAGGCACTGGATTGTTCCTATAAATGGAAAACTAATAACAGATTTTCTAGCCTGCGTTCCCCTGCACTCTTTGTTGCCGGGCCGGCCGGTCCTGCTGACTGGCCCCGGGGCTGTGTTGGTGTGTGGCGCAGCAGCAATCAGGGGTCATAATTTCATTGGCGGTTAGCATCAGGTTCAATTTTTCTAGTAGGTTACATTTACCAGAAAGTCTGGATTGTGTTACTTTGTACTGGTGGAAATCAGTGCAGAGCTGCAGAATCCCTCTGCCCTTCCAAGACGGGCCCGGGACCCCCAGAAGGGCAGAGAGGACGGCGATAGATGCTCACACACAAAGGCAGGTTATTGGATTGATGTTCTTCTCAGCTACAACGTTTCAATGCCAAACTGGTCTGAGGTGATAAAAGGTTGTATTTAATCTTAATGATGCACACATGACAATAAGAGACAGCGATGGTAAAGACATTTGTCCTGTGATCAGGAGCTATTGGACACTCGCTGTACTACGTATAATTATGATGGAAATTAAAGCAATATCTGTTCTCAGGTGTGGAAAATGTGTCAGCAGAAACTTTCATTTGTCACAGGCCAGGTTACATTGAATTGGAGCACCGTAAAGTCACCGTAATATTTACCCCTGCCCCAAAGTCATTTGTCTTCAAGATTTATAACAAAGGTGATTCAGTTTAGCATTGAATTCACCTCATTTTACCTCTCTTAACATTTCATAACCTATGTGTTACATTAATGCCCCCTTCTGCATGTTTTTTGCTGATAAAATATTCTCCCAATTAAATATCAAAGGAGAAAATACAGGAAGAGGGCAGCTCTGCAAAGGAAAATTTATTATTTTACCGATTAAATGAATCTGATTTGAAACATTCCCTGGTTTCCTCATCTGTGTTGCAGGAATGTGACCAGGTCCACATCGATGACGTGTCCTCCGATGACAACGGCCAGGACCTGAGGTAAGTCCACTCGTCATAAAATATGTTCTGCGTTCACAACTCCATCTCCCGGGCCTTTGACATTCATCCGTGACTTTTTCTGCCTTTGTCCCTCGTCTCAGCACGTACAACTTCGGTGCCGATGGCTTCCACGCAGCGGCGACCAGCGCCAACCTATGTTTGGCCACAGGCGTGCGCGGAGGCGTGGACTGGATGAGAAAACTAGCCTTCCGCTACAGACGAGTAAAAGAAATCTACACCACCTACAAAAATAACGTTGGAGGTAATCCCTCAGTGCAGAAGCGCAGCCTTAAAAATGACTTTTCCTACGACCGTGTGCGTGTTTGCATGACCACTTGGTCTGGGCAAATTTTGAAAATTTCAGTGGTATTCTGAGGGCCGCTCCAACCCAAACAATGTTCCCCTACAACTCAGGTCTGCTGGGCCCAGCCAAGAGGGAAGCCTGGTTGCAATTGCGAGCAGAAATTGAAGCCCTGACGGACTCCTGGTTAACACTGGCACTGAAAGCACTAACATTAATCCACTCAAGGTAGGACTCCAGCGAGGAAAGTTGTACCCGCTTCCATACCGCACATTCATAACCCTACATGCGGTGTAAATAAGTCAACTCCATAGTCCCAGGATACTACCGTAAACACCGGCGCTCCTTGTTTCAGAAACGCAAGTGTTGAAACGGAGCCTTGCAGGAGTTGTTTTGAACATTTGATACATTACTTTGTGTGTATAATCTCTTGGCTGTGTTTTTCCTTTGTCCTCCCGCTAAGTGATTTAACATGCTGATAGTTTTTTTTTTTGCTCCACCATTCCAGGTCAAACTGTGTGAATATTCTGGTGACCACCACGCAGCTCATCCCGGCCCTGGCTAAGGTTCTGCTCTACGGCTTGGGAATCGTCTTTCCCATCGAGAATATTTATAGCGCAACCAAAATAGGTAAATATCTGGTTTTTTTTTTTCATTTTTTTTGTTCTGTCTTGTTTGAGCTGCTTCTGCTGCCAGAGCCGATTGCCTGTTGTTATAGCAGCATCAGTGTAAACGTTGTTGGGGCGCAGGGACAGAACAGAGGTGTAAAGATTGAGTCACAGGAGACGGTTGATGTTCCTCCGTGAAGGAATCGTTCTAATCAGCCTGGGATTATTTTTCTGGAGCTGGGCCTTTCGCTGGGCCTCCTCAGGCCTCTCCTGCTCCTCACTCTCTGCATATGAAACCACTTCTGCACATTTATGTCATTCCAAAGCAACAGGACCCCCCACCCCTCTGACCCCCTCGTTCACTTCCTCCCAGCCCCCCCACCCCCGACCCACTCTTTCCTCCGGTCCTTCCCCTCTTTGCTGTTTCAAATGCAAAATAAACATCAACCCTCACTCTTGCTCCGTTTTTGGGCCCGTCAGCCGTGAGTCAGAGCTGAGTTCACCTCATGGTTCTTTTGAACATTAAGCACAGTCGTTTTTTGCTAAATAAAAATAAAAAAAGTGATGTTGTTTTCACTCATTTAGGAGAAATTGACACATGACTCATTTTTTTTTCCCCTCTCTACTGTTGAAAGTGTAAAATCTGTCCATCTGGGTTTTTACTCAACACAGAACTATGTGATTTCTTTGCAGTAGTTGCCACAGTTCTGTGAGATACAAGGTGGCATACAGAACAGAAGGAAACGAACAAGAAATGAGTTCTTCACTTCAGATCTGAAAAACATTTTGTTGAGAAATATCATTCTAACAAAAATCCTTAACGGAAACAGAGGAACATTCATAATAATGCTGCATATTTCCTGCACTGATGTTTCCAGAGGACTTCTTCCTATGACGGTCAAGGCACCCATGTCCTGGAATGTCCTCAGGTTTAGTTAAAAAGACATTGATATAACTGTATTTTTGGACTGTAATGCACCCTGATCTAAACAGTCAGATAAGTCAAACATTATTTAACTCTTGAACAGTCGGACGTCGGTGAACACAACCGGGATTGATCTGTACACAGCGTGCGCCAGGTTATAATGCACTTTAAAAAAAAAAGGGCTTTGGGTTCACCTTGTAAAAAGATTTGATAAGTGATTGGGCCACGTGTAGCCCACGGGCCCCAGCTTTGAAGCTTCTGTTTCCCAACATCAGACCATTTGTAACAAACAGACTTCTGTCCATATGGTTCCATGGTCCAAATGAAGCTGCTCCACTGATTAGACTTTTTTAAAATGCTTGAGGTGGAGAAAGGTGTGGGTTGGTGCTCTTCAAATGATCTTCATCAAAGTCTGATCTTATCGGTGTTCACACTCAAGTGTTGTTAAAAAAAAAGCAGAGTTCTGTCACTTAAACACGATGCCTTTCACACTGTGAGTTTGCAAACATGCACATGTGGACCTGTGTGTCTCTTTGCGTCCATGCGTTGCTTCACTAACCTCCCCTCTCTTCTCTTCCCTCCCCTTCCCCTTCCTCCCGTTTCATCTTCCGCAGGGAAGGAGAGCTGCTTTGAGCGAGTAATCCAGAGGTTCGGGAGGAAAGTTGTTTACATTGTTGTCGGAGACGGAGTGGAAGAGGAGCAAGGCTCCAAAAAGGTGAGAGGTTTTTGGAAAACACGCTGCAACCGTGTCATCTGGTCAGGACGTTAATCACCGCACGGAGAGGAAAGAATAAATAACGTGAGGACACGTGAAGAATGTCCAGCGAGGTTGCTAGTTCTTCCTTTGTGAATGCCAACGCAGCAAAACAAACCTGTCTTATCTTTGTCAAGAAAGGAATCGTTTCTCCACATCTGCTCCACCCACTAGATTCCTTTTTTTTTTAATTCTTTTATCCTCTTATAGTTCTTCCAAGTACAGGAGAACAAATCTGCGGTGTGTAATCAGTGCTTGTCCATCTCAGGTTAACAGCGCGGTGAACGGCAGAGATGCCATAATTATATACTCCTGTCGGCTGCTGGGAGCAGTGCGAATGCTTCACGTGTAACGTAAGACAGGACCCTTTTCTGGACATGTTGAAGGCACCGGAGTGAGAATAAAAGACTTTAAGTTTTGTTGATGCAGAAAAGAAAAAAAAAAAAGAACAATTACGGCACAGACGTACTTGTTTGAGCGAAATCTCCTGCCCTTTTCTCAGGATTCATCATGTGGACCCAACCTATGACTTTGTCCTTTTTAATGCGTTACCTGTTGGTGCTTGTTCCAATAGCTCCATATTGGTCTCCTGCCGACTCTTGGACTCTGACCCAGTGCCACATGTGAGCCGCATGAAGCCGCCACAGTTATTAGCGAATTAATCAGGCACATATTTCACTGACAGCATCAACAGCATTTCAGAGAGTCTTGGTGAAAAGCAGCCGGATGATCTTCTCACCTGTTTCTCTGTAAACAATAAGCACAAGCGTGAAGACAGATGACGAGTAATTAGGCTGTGATTAGAGCAAAGCGTCCACTGTTGACGCTGGATAAGTGTGTAAAACAATAGCTCTGTGTTAGCATTACCGTAATGGTGCAAAACAAACGCGCCCTGGGAATACGGTCTGGATGGACCAGCGCGGGAAAAAAAAAAAAAGATGCAAATATTTTCACTCCAGTCCTGAGTTGTTGAAGGGTGACATTGATGGAAGCGTGAGGCGTTTTCTTTTCCCCCCACCGTCTCTGTGCCAGAGTCCCACGACACGCCATGCGGTAAAAGGTTTCTGTGTCAACATCAGAGAAGACGTGTAATAACACAACAATTTCACCCGTCAGGAGGTGCATATCCGACGTGACACTGCGTGGGACTACAAAAGCAAAATGTCAAAAAAAAAAAAAACTAAAAAAGAGAGAGGAGAGAGAGCTCTGCCTTCAGTTATTACCCTCGCCTGATAACATCTCCAGCTTTTAAACTTAAAAGCAAAGACAATTTACAAAACAAAAAGCCAAGAGCTTTTTAAGGGTCAGTGCAGCGTCTCCTGAGCGGAACATACGGCTGGGGGAGGCCGGCCCTTTGATAAGGGGAGGGTAATGGGCTCCACGCTCAGAGCAGCGCAGGACGTCTCTACCTGACAGGCGTCTTTCACTCTCTGCAACTCGGGTTTCCCCTTCCCCTCGCCTGTGTCCTAAACGCACCACAGCAGCCAGGGGGCAGAGGCGGGGGGACAGATAATCTGAAAACCTAGGACAGAAAATATTTGATGAACTGATTTAGAGATTGGTTCTGTAGTGAAATACATGACATTAAAGAAATGTCAGGAACAGTCACCTACTGGGGTATTATGTACAAAACTACTAAACCATGTGTCTCACTCAAGGCCTGTAGCCCATATGTGGCCCTCCAAGTCATTTTGTATGGTCCACATAAGCTTAGAAAGTCTGTAGAATAAACTCCTGAAGTATTTTTTTTTTTATTATTATTAAAATAAATCCAACTTGTCTCAATATTAATCGAAATTAGATTTATTCAGATATAACTGGCCCTTCATGGGGACAATGGTGTCTTACAGTGGTCTTAGAGTAAGAATTAAGATCTTCAATAAAATATCATTTTCAATTATCAATTCAGTTTTGTTATTATTAATTCAATTTTTTTTAAAGCCCGGGAACAAAAAATTAAAATTGAATATCGGCAAAGCAGAAATTTATGTTTTCATAATTGCACGATTATTTTAAACTGTGGTCCCAAACCATTGGGTTGCGGAACAGTACCGGTCCATGCGTCAATTGATAGAGAGATAATGCTAAACTTGTTTCCATTTTATTTATTATATGAACAGGGTTTTATTTTGAAAAATGTCTGGATCCCCTCGTGTTGTTGTATTGAGGCACAACATGTTAAATAAATGGCATTTGGTTGCCTTCTTGTTCAGCCTATCACAGAATAGCATTCCTTGTCTGATTGAGGACGTCCACACCGTAGTGGTTCTTTAAAGAAGTCTTTAAAACTGCTCCTCCACTTGGAGGTGAAGAGACATGCATTGAAAAACAAACGTTCTATTTTATCTAATAAAGCTGCATAAATATTTGATAAATGTTGATTATTGTACTTTAAAATAATACCAGTTTTATACCAGATCTACTACACCTTGAAAATATTGCCAGACATTTAACTGGTCAATGGGGCCAAAAAAATTGGAAAACACCAGGAATACAGTTTTATATGAAACCAAAAATACAAATACATCTTGGTTTGTTCATTATATAAATTTCTTATTAAACTTGGTCACATAAGGACATCAAAAGAACAATGTGCATTAAAAAGGAGACAAATGATTGACATGAAGACTGATTTTTTTTTAATTCAGGTTTTGGGACTTTGTCTACATTTTAAGACATGATTTTAAATGTGTGTTTTTGCTTCCATCCCCAGCACAACATGCCCTTCTGGAGGATCTCCAGCCATTCAGACCTCATGGCCCTCCACCACGCTCTAGACCTGGAGTACTTGTAGCACTACACCACCGTCGGTCCGCCCTGCTCCACCCCTGCACACCCTGCAACTATTCACTCTCACCCTCCAGCCCCATCCCACGCTTACTTACTGCAGATTCCACGGCTCAGAAGAAAGAGGAAAAGAAAAAAAAAAAAGACTCCCCTTCCTCCATCCACCCTCCCACCCCCTGTGTAGCCTGGCGTCTGTCTTCCACTCCAAAGGAAGAGAAGAAGAGGAGAAAAAAAAAGAAGGCTGAGCCCACGGTTAATGTGCTGACATACGGTCACACTTTGTCTTAACCCTAAACTTTTTTTCTATTTTCCTTCTGGAAGTGAAGGAGAGAGTAAAAAGTAAAAGACAGAGAGACAGAGAGAGAGAGAGAGAGAGGTGAATTTACGGCGCTGCAGCTGCTTGCCCTGGTTACTGTGAATTGGCGGCTTTCTGAAGCTGTCAAAGTGTTTTACGGCCTCCTGTTTGTGCCGGGACTCTGTCAGGGTTCACACCTGTGAGGGGAGCAGAGCTACTGAAAGGGCCTCGCCTCGCCACTGAACTCGGCTACAGCAAAACCGCAGGCTCTCCGCAACCTCCCCGGAAACCGCTGCCCACCTCGCTCTAAATCCTGGGACACAGGGACGGACGAAGCGGCCCGGGAGTCCTGCGCTTCTTATTTATGAACGGAGACTCTGCGAGCGGTGCCGTGCCACCGAGAAGGTACCTGGGACTACAACAGACCTGTGCCTTTTTACAAAAGTTCTGTCCATTTCCACCGACGCTACGAGACATTTATGGAAGAAACACAAGAAAATGGGGTTTTCTAATAATTTAAGGAAATGACAAAAAAACTTTATTTACAATGCTGAAGACAATCGTGTACAGAGGAAATTTTTTTTTGTGTGTGTGTAAGTTTGTAATCACTGGACTATTCCTTCCTATATTCAGTTAGGTACTCGCGCTCTTGAAAGGCGGCATACTTCTTTCGGTGAAGTAAAATAAATACATATATAAGCAAAACAAAAAGTTGTCCCTACACACATGAGCGCGTCTGACGCCAGTGTTGACGTGTTCACGTTTTGTTGGGTTTACAAATATGTAGATAAGGCTGGGATTTTTTTTTTTTTTTTTTTTTTTTTTAAGAAAATCATTTTGTCCAAAAGACCAAAAGCGTGGACGTTCAGTGTCGATGACCCTTCGTCTGACTTCATCCACACTTTCACAGAACACTAAACCAATCATTTCACAGAGAAGGAAGTATTTATTTCATAACTTGTGTCCTTTTGGCATTTCACCAAACCAGGCCCTGAACCCCAAGCGTTGAAGGCAAACAAAAAAGGGATTTTACAAAAACATTTGTGGCAATTGTAGCTGCCTCCTGACAAAAAAAAAATCAAATATTTAAATAAGCAGGCTTGAATAGGTTTTATTATGTTTTATACAGGCGCTATAATAAAAAAAAACTCTTGTACAGCAATTTTGTATAATGTTGTGTTTTTATTTCAATGTTGAAAATACATTCTGTGTCCCCGTTTTTTTTTGTTTTTTTTTTGAAGTAGCTGAACTACATGAGACGCTTTTCCATCTGTGGATGGGGGAAACCATAATGAACACTTAAGAAAAGCCACTAACGTTGAAGGGGTTTGTGAACATACAGGACATGTGCTATCGACTGTGAATTTCTTAAGCAGAAACCCACTCGTTGTGTTTCGAACGTTTTTTTTCCCTTCTTTGCACATGATCGCTGCAGGCCTTTACATTTCAATTAGGATTCCCCTCCCTCCCTAACCTCCCTCTGCCCCTCCCCTTCATCCACCCTTACAACTACATCTCTTGGACCCCTCCTTCTGTGCTGCGGGGGTATCTACGTATTGCTGCTAGGTCAAGGTATCAGTAGGAAAATAGAGGAAATGTTTTATAGATTCATACAGCACGCTTTTTTTGTAATTATGTCGCAATCATAAATGCAAACTGGAAATACTTTACACTACACGGGCCTCATTGTGAAAAGTAAGAGATTGTTGTGTCTGCAAAATATGTGTACAGATGTTTTGGACATTATTATTTGATTGTGTTTAAATTAATAAAACTGATTTGTGAACTGTTAAATCACGTTTACTGATTTTTTTTACTAAAGCAAATGAAGATTTAATTGGTTATTTTTGACATTTTGTGGTTTATTCCAGACAGTACAACTATTAAGTACAAGATATATGTATATATATATATATATATATATATATATAGTTTTTTATTTATTTATTTATTTTTTGGCTATTTAAAGCCAATTATCCACCAAAAAAATAATAGTGCTCCCAAATTAGGTTAACTGTTAACTAAATACCAGCAATGCAACAAAAAAATCTGTAGCACAATAAATCTGTCTGACATATAAAGGTGTGAAATCCAACATATTTCATGTCAAATCTGTCAGACAGGACAGTAAAACAATGTCAAACATTATTATACAGCTGTCCAATGGTGGCTTTTGAAAAATAAAAATATAGGCATTAACAATGTATTGAATTAGAATTTCACCTTCATGAAAAAAAAAATGTTACAGATATTACTATAAAATCATAGATAGATAAGATGGAATTTATTCAGTTAATCTTTGTTAAATGTGACCAAAATGTGGCCTAAATGTCAATATAGACATAGTATACAATATAGACAAATATAAGACTACAATATTTAATAATTGTCATGGTGTGTGATGAGCTGAGATTGTAGGAGAATCATTTGGTTTCATGGCCTCCTGGTTGCGTGTGTTGTTATTTGTGGAATGACATTACTATGTGCCACTAATGTCCCGACACTGGCGCTGATGTCACAGGCCTCACTCTCTAATCCCGGCAGGAAGCACAAAGAAACTGGAGCTGGTTCAAGTCTAGACCAAACATCAGACTCTCACATGCTAATCACATCCTTCAAATCCACGCCATGGCCGCCATTTCACGCCCTTTCACGTTACAGACGTCGTGGCTTCTCGACCAACTCCAGTGTTCTTTACATTATATTTTAGTATTTTTCATCCCGTGAGCATAATCCCCTTTTTTTTTTTTCCTTTCTTTCCTTCTTTTTTCTGATTGCCTCAACAATGCGTAGCCTGCGTCATACATTCTTGCGGCTGCTGAAGTCCGGCCAGTGCCCAGACAAACAGCGGTAAGAGCTCCGGCTGTGCAGCAGAAGCCTCCACGCACAATTTACATACATGAAACCACTTCAAGTCACAAAGAGTTTTGGTTCATTTTTAATAACGCATGAAAAATATTTATGAGGCTCACTTTATGAGGTGGTCACAACTAACACAGCGCGGTGTGTAACACAAGCCCCGGACAGGGAGACAGCGTCCAGCCTCCAAAACCACACTGGAGAATTGAGCATGTGCGGAATTTTATTCAGAGGCGTTTGATATCAATTATTTTCTCATATGGAGTGGGGGTGGTGTCGTAAGAGCGTGTGTCTGCCAGGATGGATGGAATGTAGCAGCAACAATGGGCCCTGAATCTGCTTTTCCTTCGATGCAGCAGCAGCAGCAGCAGCAGCAGGACTGAGTGTTGTCTGAGGTTCTTCAGCTGAGAGCACAGAGGAGAGCTCTGTTCTCTTTGATAAGTTTTCCTGATGTTCTCGGAGCTGGCAGCGTGAGTCAGACACATCCAGACCAGACGTTCTGTGAGAGAAAAAGTGGGTGTTGTGGCACGTCGGCCAGCCGCGCCGGCTGCTCCGGCAGGAATAAAAACACGAGCTAGATTGTGTCTGCTTGGCCTGTGTCGTGTACCTGAGTCACAGTCCAGACGTTTGATTCCTCCTGTGATTTGTCTTTCTCCTGTGTTGTGGTTTCAGTGGCTGCTAAGTGAACATGTCATACACTTACAGCACTGGCGGTTGCAGTAGCTCAGTGAGGACGGCTCAGCATCATCTACAAAGTTGTTTCCCAAAGTCTGGGTCTTGACCCTATGGTGGTTCCAAAGAGATTTTTTGGTGGGTCAGTGAGTTCAATGGTACATTTAGTGTTTTCATTTTATAAAGCTTGAGTAATAATAGCTGTCATTGGGTCAAAGCCACCACTGCCAACTAACGATAAAATTGTCCTCAATGTTCAATACTGGTCAATGGTTTACGAGTATTGTCCATTGCAGGAGTCTCAAGAGTCTGTGGATCAGGGTTTTGGGAAGTATAGGATTTACTATAAAATGTGGAGAATAAATCTATAAATTATTATTATAAATTCAACCTCAAATCAAGGAAGGGGCCGCAAAATATCGTCCCACGGGCCGCAAGTGGCCCACGGGCTGTGAGTTTGAGAACCCTGATCTAGGTAGTATGTTGGTCCATGCAGAAACCACCAATGTAGTCCAATACTAACTGTTTAAATTATTTAGGTTAGTAATTATTATTATGTTTGTCCGTATTAAACGTATTAGGATTTGGGAAGCAGACTTGGGTCCACAAGGGTTCAGGTTCCAATCCACCAGCTGCCAGGTGCTCTGATCATCTGATCATCCAGACCCACATCACCTCCAGTGGGTTCAACACCCATAGGAAGGCTGACAATACGCAGCAGTGTGATTTGGGTGACAGTGGTGGAGACTGCTGCAACTCAGACCCAGCAAAGGATTAGAAAAAAAAAGATGAATTTATTTCAATTTTAAGTTCATTATAAGTTAAGTCACAATTGCCTTTCAGAAGTTTGCCTTGAAGCTGTTTGTTGCAGTTTTTTTTTTTCCTCATTACTTCACCATGGGCCTTGAGTGGGAGTTAATGAGCAGAAGACGAGTTTGAAAATCAGTTTAAAACAACAACAAAAATCTAGCTTCTGTTAATTCTGTATAATGATGTTCCCTCTGGTTGTTCATATTGTGTTACATTAAGACATGTGTCAAACTCAAGGCCTGTGGGCCAAGGATGGACCACAAAGTTATTTTTGTAGCTTAAAAGGAAAGTTTTTCGTGGGTGTTGTTGTACTACACCTGAATAAATAATAATAATAAATAAACTTGAATAAATAACATCAGTTACAGAAATGTTTAAGTATCATGGAGCTAGATTGTCAATGTGCCCCCCCTCATAGGTAAAAAAAAACTGCTCTAAGATAAAATCCTAAAAGACTGATTCCGACTCCTGGTTTTAACTCATCACCTCAGTCTTACCTGAGTCTTCTTCTTCAGTCAACCTACTGTACATCAAACCCCCCCTTGGCCCCAGTTTCCCCCATTTGGAAATAAAGTGGGCCGTTACCTCGCAGGTCCCCTGGTGGGCATTCCTCACCGGGACGTCCCGACAAAGCCCCCGCTCCCCATAAAACTGTACTGCAACAATAAACAACGCCACTGGTGATTTACGACGGTGCCCAGACAGTGATTTCATGCAGATTTCCATGGAAGGGGCCTCTGACGGTGCATCACAATTGAACTAATATTGTATTACATGCATATCAAACTCCCCCCCCAAAAAAACTTGATCTGCCACATCTCCTTTACGAGCAGGAAGCCTATTAATAGGCCCGTGTTCTGCTCTCGGTGGCTAATGTGTCTCAAGTTAAGGGAATTTGTCTCTGCAGCGAGCAGATGTCCACAGATTGAAACAATAAGAAAGAGGGGGAGAATGAAAGTCAAAGACTCCATCTTTAGCAGAAAGGAGTTTCCGCTTGATGTAAAAAAGAGAAAAAAGAGACGCAGAGCGACAGGCTGTTGGATGGTCTCTGTCTGTTACTTTATTCTTGGTTTGGCTCGGGCATGTTTGTCTTGGGGCAGGACAGACAAACCAACTGTCCCTGATTGCAGCTCCTCCTCTCCTCCAGTGGTTTGGGGATGAAGCAGAGACATCTCCCCACCTCCCATCTCCTCGGCTCTGGAGCTGAGTTGGGTCTGGCGGTGGAGGGAGAGTGACAGGACTGTTGTCATGCTGCGGCGGGCGTTGGTGCTAAACTAGGCCCCTTTGTTTACTGTTTGTTTATTTCTCAGTTACTGGGATTTGACATGGGGAGCGAGACAAGGACAGCTGGTAATCAGGAAGCTGAGGATGCCAGGGATCCCTGCCAGGAGTGTCAAACCTGAAGGGGCTGGGTGTCCACAGCTATGTCTGTCTCAAAAAACATTAGGTATTTCCAAATGATCTCAGATCAGCCATGTCCAAAGTCAAACTCGGGGCATCTGGACTGCTTCCATAAGGCCTTCAAGTTCATTTTTAAAACAAAATTCATCCTCAGGGGGAATATTAGAGACACTACCAATAGGAAGAAGACAGGAGGAGTTAAAGATACTGAGGAGACAAAGATGGACAGGATCAGGAATGAGGTGATTAGAGGGACAACATAGACAAGAAGGTTTGGAGAAAAAGCTAGAGAAACCAGATTGAGATGGTTTGGACATGTTCAGAAGAGGGACAGTAGAAGAATGATCCCAGAGATGAGATTAAAGAGTTAGTTTAAAGAGTTAGTTTAGGCAACTGGACATTCAGTTTTTTGGAAAACGTTTCTCCTCTCATCCAAGAGGCTTCTTCAGTTCTAACTGTTAGTGTGGAGTAACAGAAGTTCTATCCTGTGAGTGGGGAGGAAGGGGTGTTTCAGGTCCCTCCTGTTGGGTGGACCTGGGGACACCTGTGAAGTGTGATACCAGTGGTTGGGTGGGTATTGATTTGTTGAGTCGTTACCATAATTGTTGGAGTGGTTTTGGTCACACGGCTCGTTAATATGTGAAACTGGTTGATGAGAGTGGAATCTTTTGGGTATTGTTCCCAAGAGGGCTTTGTAGGTGGGTGAAAGGTTATGTCTCCAACCTCCACCTCTGTTGAGGGATGGTTTTTCCAGGTTGACAAAAATGGCTTCTTTAACACCTCTCTCAAACCATCTGTCTTCTCTGGCCAAGATCTGGACATCTGTCCTCTCTGGCCAAGATCTGGACATCTTGGTCCTCAAAAGACTGGTTGGTGGCCTTGAGGTGTAGGTGAACGGCTGAGTCCTGACCTGAGGTGTTAGTCCTTCTATGTTGGTCCATGCATTTGTGTAGTGGCTGCTTGGTCTCCCCAATGTAGGGTCCATGGCATAGACCACGTTGTCCAGCTTGTGTCTTGGGATCTTGTCTTTGGTATGAACCAGTTTCTGTCTTAGGGTGTTGCCGGGTTGCGTACAGATCTGATGCTGATTAAAAATTTCACCTGAGTTTCTCAGAGACCCCAGCGATGTAAGGAATGACGACATTACCATTCCTGTCGTCTTCCCTCTCTGTAGGACTTTCCTTAGTGGTTTTAAGAAAAGCCAATTTGGGACAACCACAGTTCTTAAGATTCTAGATCCTTGAGATGGAGCTACCAGGTAGGAGACAAAGGAGATTGATGGAGGCAGTGAAGGAGGACATGGGGGTAGTTGGTGTCAAAGGAGAAGATGAACAGAACAGTGGGAGAGACAGGATGGTTCACTATGGAAACACCAGAAAAAGGGACAAGACCAGAGGAAAAGAAGACCAGAAAAATTGACTAAAAGAATTTAGGATTGTTGGATTATTTTTTAGATTTTTTTTTTCTAGCTGGAGTAAATCTATTTTGATTGTTTTTTTATTATTATTATTTATCTATTCTTGACCGTTATTTGTTTTTCAAACAATTGGGTAAACAATGTAAGCTGAAATGTAAAAGGAACCAATGGAATGAAATAGAAAGTCATGCATAAATGACAAAATGCTTTGAGTCTTTTCTGTCCCATCTATGAGGAAAAGAGATGCATTGCAGGGAAAAGGGAGAAAACTATAATGTCAATGGAAAATCTTGTTCTTCTCCTTTCGGCTTGTCCCTCATCAGGGTTTGCCACAGCGAGTCAACAATTTCCATCTCTTCCTGTCCCCTGTATCTTCTACTCTGACTCCAGCTACCTCCATGTCCTCCATCACTGCATCCATCAATCTCCTCTTTGTCTCCTACCTGGTAGCTCCATCTCTAGGATCAGTCCTCTACCAATGTATCCATTGTCCCTCCTCTGAATATGTCCAAACCATCTCAAACTGGCTTTTTCTCCAAATCTTCCTGTCTGTGTTGTCCCTCTCATCACCTCATTCCTGATCCTGTCCATCCTCGTCTCTCCTAAAGAGAATCTCAGCATCTTTAACTCCTCCACCTCCAGCTCTGTCT
>JAFBJS010002864.1:95323-116939 GCA_016785265.1 Paraplagusia blochii | reverse complement strand
TTTTTTTTTTTTTTTTTTTTTACTGCCGCACCAGCAGCATCTTCCTGCTCTGTTAGTTAACAAGGATAGCCAGCAGCAGGAGAATCTGTACTCGGCTTGCCATCTGCAACGTCGGAGCTACATACAAAGAAAATCTTCACTTCTGCAAAAAAAAGAAAAAAAACTTGAGAAATTAATACAAAAGATTCTATTTTTGGCCCAACGTCAAAGATGGGAATAACGCGAAAGAAACGACGGGAGAGAAAATAAAATGAAATCGGTGTAAAAGCGATAAAACTATTCACAAATTTTCCTCTTCTCTGTTCTTATTTAGGGAACACAGATAGTGTGTGTTAGAACAGTGTGTGTAGTGCTTCAAGGGACAGGGTCAACTCGAGTGCAACTCAACCTTTTTGCGCGTTCTACGCTGAAGTGTAAATCTTTGGAGAGTTATTATATCCAGGGGGCGAGAAAATGCAACATCAGTTTGTTCACGCAAGCTGAATAATTGATAGATTTCAATCCCTATGCGAGAACAGCAACTTTTGCAAAACATAGCTATGTTATATTTAAGATATTATTATTTATTGGAAATGAAGTAAACTGTGATCCTGTTTAGTGGGAAATTTGATGAGCAGGTAAAAGAAAACCTTTCTGGAAGCTATTTTTGCCATTCCGTGATATTTAATTATAATGTATTGGACAGTAGTGCTGTAGCATCATAAATATATATATATTTTTTAGCTGATTTGTTTTATGTGTGCTTTATGAGCATCCGTTATCAAAATAAGAGAAGCCTCGGCACAGACTTGACCAGGTTTGCATTTTTTTTTTCTGTTTATTACGACTAAATACTTTATTGTTTTGTTGTAACATATGTTTTGACAGAAACTTGTGTGAAACTTGCTGCGGGGTTAAAAAAAAAAAAAAACTCCATCAAAATCAGGTCTGGTTGATTTCCCTTTGGGCAAACAGAACCATTTCCCTGCGGTCAGTAGAGTGTGACACAGTTTAAGTGCATGGCCGGTGACGGATAGAGTCTTGTGACAAGCTGTGGGGCAGGAAGAGGAAGTCAGTGAAATGGCTGGAACTGGGCAACGGCTGAATGTGAAGTGACGTGAAGGACTCTCCACACTGGGACCCTGCTGCACCTTGAACAATACTCTTTTTCTGGAAGATTTATACCGGGAATTGAATACTCCATTCAGTAAATTGCATAAAATTGCTACTTTACAACTGTACATTGTAAAAAATGTACAGGGAAAGACTCTCTAAACCCATTTGTCTACCGTAAATGTATGAATCTCTTGAGGAAAATACCGTATATTCCACACTATAGGCGCACCTTCAATGAATGGCCTATTTTAAAACTTTTTTTTTTTCATATATAAGGTGCATAGAATAGAAGCTACAGTTGTGGCTGGGGTCACATTACGCATCCACTAGATGGCGCTGCGAATGTCAACAAAACTGTCAGATAAGTCATTCAATCTTTATTAATAGAATCAAACCACGACGTTGAATTCCAACATGAATTAACAGGCGTTTTATTACTTTCCGCGAGGTAATGTCAGCAACATAGTATTTTTGCGACAGTTTTTAAGTGCAGCACAAAAGCACTTTCAGAATAAAAGCATGATTCTGAAGTTTTTTTTTTTTGGATTTTGGCTCCATACTTTTGGGATGGAGTCGGCGGCTACTTCCAGTAGTTGGGAGACCTATTGCTGCTCAGTATTTATCCATCACCGGATTATAAGGCGCAGTGTCGGGCTTTTGAGAAAATTTAAAGTTTTGCTTTATTATAAAGGAATATAAATATATAAAGGAACAGAACGGTGATTTTTCTGATTTAATACAAGATAGTATCAAATAAACAGAAGTAATTTCTCAATCGACAGCAGTGATGGTGTCTGAACTGCAGCAGATCAGTGTGTGTACCGGAGACACCTGTGACCATGTTGATTGCTCACATCTGCACGCTCAAAATACACACAGTTAAGAGTGAAAAAAAAAAAAAAAGAAATTCAATGATCTAAACGTCTGCGTACAAACCTTGGCTTTGTCGATCTTATCCGGCGAATATCAAAAGATGCAATTTACATCATTATTTCCTGACGAGGCTGAAGCTTTATATCACTGAACTCTCCGAACAAAAGCCCATTTTCCGGTTCCCCGGCTCTTCATCTACCGTGTTGGGGGTAACTGGGTCCTCAGGCATGCCTCTCGACAGTTCCCACAATGCACCTACACAAATTGCATTTCACTCAGATGGCTGGGGCCCTTTTTTCTATTTACTGCTCTGTCTTTTCACTGTTATAAGAAAACCTTCCTTCCTTTCCTTTCCTTTTTTTTTCCCTTTTTTTCCAGACATAGCTGCTGGTACGTTGCTGTTTCTCCGGTTTACTTACATCCTCGGTGCCTGCAGCTCGCTCCTGGTTTTGCTGCTCTCTCCTTGCTTGCAATCAGCGGAATTATATGTTACACTTATAGCGTGGCGTCCGTGCAGAATCGTGCTGACATTAAAAGGGTGCAATAAATGAAGAGTACGCCTCGCCCTTCATCTCCGGCAGTCCGCCGCAGGGCGGCCTCTACAGGATTCGTTGGCGTTGCGCGATTAAGCTAAATTAAACCTGGCTTTTTCCCGCTATGATTGATGCCACCCATGACATTCAGGACGCATAAGTGGACAGTGATGGATTCCTAGGAGTTTGCACTTTGTATCTAAATGATTGGTGGTCAAGCCCAGGACCCATCCATTCATCTTCACAGGCCTGTCCTGTCAGGGGTCCGAGGGGAGATGAACGTACAACCAACAGACGTGGGTAGACCGGGGACACTTGGACAATCCATCGATAGCGGACTTGGGCAAATTGCCATTGACAGCCTCAATCACCATTGGCTGAAATTGAGCAATTCATCTAAGCTGCACTTTGTCTATGTTTAAAATAAGGAAGGGATTTGCAGGGTCCCCGGAGACTGAGCTCATGTCTACCTGTCTGTCTGTCCATCCATGTGTCCATCCAACAACCAATCCATCCATTTAATCATCTATCCATTTATCTATCTTACCATCCATCCATCCATGCATCCATCTTTGTTCCAATCAATCAATCCATCAATTTATTAATCTATCATCCATCCATCTAACCATCCTTTCATCATACATCTATCCTACCATCCATCCTTCATTCTTCCCATCCATCCATCCTTCCATCCATCCATCCATCCATTCCTCCATCCATCCATCCATTCATCCATCATCCATTCTTCCATCCATCCTTCCATCCATCCATCCATCCATCCATCCATCCATCCATTCTTTTTATTCATCCATCTAAGTCAGATTATGGTGATTTTTTTCTGATGATGTGATAACAGGGAGGGGTTGTTGCTCCAAAAAAGTTCAACCTGTTCATAAAGGGCGCCGCTAAGCTGATTGTCTACGGGGAGGGACATGTAGAGGACATTTATCAGCTGACACAGGACACAATGCTCTTTGTTTGATTGCTTAAATTGGAGGGAGCTCATTTGCTTCCACACCACAACCCTTTTCGGGGGCTTCTTTTTTGTTGTTGTGTTAATTAAGTCGCAGGCTCCAGCAAACTGGGCTGCGAGGGAGAGGAGAGAGATCATTGTTATTCCTCTGCTGCACCTCTGAGGCTCTGTCGTTTGTTTTTTATTTGGATTGCAGCACAGATGAGCTCCCGAAATGTATATTTGATAAAATGAGTTTACTTTAGTGTGCCTCAGAAGAACACTTCCGCTGAGTACACATTCGTTTTTTTTTTTCTTCTTCTTTTCGACCGATCTGTGGCTCTTTGTTTCTCTACGAGAGACATTTTTAGCTGATTAAATCTGGTGAAATGACTCAGTTTCATTTGCACGTATTTATTATGTTATGAAAAACTACTTTTCAAAGTTGTTGGCATCAAGTCATATGTTTTTTTTATTTAATATTGAACTCATCAAAATTAATGGCATCAAATATGATAGATCTGTGCAAACTAAGGCCCGGGGGCCACATATGGCCCGTTTGTCTTTTGAATACGGCCCGCCAAATTTTACTTCTCTTTCCTTAGACCCTCACCCTGGTTTTTTCAGCTGATATTTTGACACATGAACATGGCAGAACGCAATGGATTTCTTTCTTCCCCGCCACTGTTTAATGCGGCTCTAATGTGAAACGTGACACGTCACTTCGCCATCCTCAGCTGCAGACAGTTGACCTCTCATTAATCACACAAATTAGTGTTAGGTGAAGTGTAAACTCTGAAGCCCTGACAGCTTTTGTTCCAGTTCAGAGAGTGCAGTCAATGGTGTTGGCTGTCAAGCAAAAAAAAAATACTTTGACACAGCACAGTACTGTGTCCAACTTCCTGGGGGAAAAACACACGCTTGTGTGTTTCCACCGTCTGTTTTGTGTCATGTTGGAGATTTCATATGAATCTCTTTGTTTAGATGCAGGGGGGTTGGGTTTTTTTTTTTTGCCAAATGTAACGTTGTGCGTCGTTGAAAAGCGTTGTTGATGTGTCCTTGACGTGTTGTTGTTCTGTCGTTATACAGGAGGCCAAGCTGCGGGAGCTGCTGGACGTCAGCACCCTGGCGGGAAAGATGGAGAACAGGATGCTGACGGTGGTGAGCGGCACGGACATGGTCAACATCACGTACCTGAACTTCATGGCGTTTCAGGAGGAGACGGCAAAGGTGAAACACGTGCCTTAAAGCTGCAGTTTTGGTCCAATCACGTTCATCAGTTCTGTCTCCGTAGGTTCCAAAATATAGTTTTATGGAAGGCAACGGAATGGAGTGGCATCCAAAATGCTTTTTTTAGTTTCACACAGAAATATTTTTTGGGGATTTCACAAGGATTGTTTGTGTGATGAATCCGATACAACATCCAATATAATTCGTCTTCGACATTGGGGATTTTTTTTTTGACATTTGTTCCTGATTCCTCTCCCGATGCCACGGATCTCGCAATTTTCGCCCTTATGGCAGCGGACACTCTGCAGCCTGGGATTGGATGGCATTCAGACACTGACACTGTTTCACTGTGGATTAATGCGTATGTGCCCGTGTGTGTTGTCTCTTCTGTTTACTGCAGGAATGGGCAGAAGAGCTGTTTAACCTGGCATCGAACCTCCTGGTGCAGCACATGTCCAGAGAGGACTGCCTTGAGAAAGCGTACGTTATCTGCACACAAACACACACACACAGTCACGTGATGCGGCGTCGTGATTTGCCATTTTTTGTCAGCGGTCACCTTGGATTATATCTTGCGCTTCCGATACAATTTTGGCGATATTGTCCGATTGATATTGTCTAGGTTTAAGGATATGTTAAGTCATACCTGGGCAAACTAAGGCCCAGGGCCCAGATGCGGCCCGTTTGGCCTTTTATTCCGGCCCACCAAACCTGTCCAAATTATACTGTTAATTTATAATATCATTAACCCTTTGCCTTTTCCCTGCAAAGCCAGCATTTCCGATAGATAGTTTAGAAGTGGCTTAAAGCATTTGAGCATTTTAGCCTTTATTCAATACTTTACTCGTCAAACAAATACCCTCTCCTGGCCCATGACTCAAATTTTGGCCCCCAAATCAAAATAATTACCCTAACCTGTGTTGTGTGTTATGGTGGGTTATACACATGATGGGGGTTGGGTGGGTGCTATAAACAGACTATAAATACAGGTATATGTCAGGTTGTACACACAGGTTGTACACATGTGAGCAGGCCTGGGCAATTAATGCAAATGATGAGTAAAGTATTTTTGTAAAAATGTAAAGTACTTTTGTAAAAATGTAAAGTACTTTTGTAAAAATGCTGGCGTGGCATGAAAAAGACAGAAGATTAACAATAATATAAGTTAAAAGTATAATTTGGACAAGTTGGTTGGGCCGGATTGAAACGCCAAACGGGCCGCATCCTGCCCCCCGGGCCTTATTTTGCCCCGGTCTGCATTTGAGCCTTGAAATCTCAGGTAAACGTCTCAGGATAAGTGCAATTCCAGATAATTTGACAAAACACAAGGCCTGGCATCATCCAATTTTTATAAGGAGATTGCAATCTTGTTGATAGTACTTATTTGGACCAGGCTTTGGTTCCTGTTCTGGTCCAATGAGGCTTTAAAATTGCTCTCCATAAACACATTACATATTTTTATTTATTATCTATTTTATAGTTGCCATAAATAAAATTGAACACAAACTGCCTGGCAGAGATACATGGAACCAACCTCTTACAGGACTGCAGAGCAGAGATTGCAGGGCGTATTCTATTAAACATAATAACCTCTGCTGCATACAGGACACTCCTACAGCATAATCTTAGTAAACCAGGAGTGGACAAGTTTCTGTTCACGCCTGGCAGCCTGAGAGTACGTCTCTGCAAAAGGTTATTTCAGCTCACATCAACCCGAGAAGAGGGAGAGAGCGCGGAGACGGGCTGCGGGCCAGGAAGGAAGATAAATAAATAAAACAACTGGGAATATATGAATTAGTCCCAACACCTGGCATATTTGCTGCATTGATACAACCACAAGATTGCGCGCCCTCGCTGCGCTGCAGGTGCCGCTGTTGCCTCCGGTCTCTTTGTCCGGTAACAGCTCGTCTAAGTGGAGCAAAGATACTTTTCCCCGAACCACTGCTGCTGATTTACGTGAGAGGCAGCGATGGAGTCGACCATAAATATGAGTCCTCTATACACACATTATTTTGAAAGCTCATGCCGCGGTCTATTTGGTTAAAAGTCACATTTGTCTGGGTGTTTGTCAGTGAACAGATGCCATTAACTCACAATCCTCAGCGAACTAATTGACTTAGGAAGACGATAAAGCGCCACGAGAGTAGAATAGGGAAGCTTTCTGGTTCAAGCTGTTTGCCCGCAGCAGCTGCTGCTCTAAAACCACCAGTGACGTCGCTGCAACATGTTGTTCAAAACGCACACATTTTGCAGATTATTGTGTGTTCGATGGTTAGAGAAGTGAGCGTGAGATGATGAAGAAAAGGGCGGATTTTGCAGGATGTTTAGACAGGATTTAGATACGTTTACAACCTCTTTTTACTGTGTATATTTAAATAAAACCAACAATTTTCATCTTTTCACCAAAGCTGACCTTTTTGCTTTATCTAAATAAGGTGTTAATGAGAATAATATGTCTGTAACGCACCAATAAGGCGAGATAGAACCAAGAGTAAAGGTTGTATCACATTCTTTGTTTGTTTTCACATATTTTTCTGCATATTTTAGTCTGGCAGTTGAATTCTATACAGTTTCTTAGTTTATTATTTGTGTATTTTGAATATGTTTTATGTTTTTTTTCACTGTAACATGGTATGAAGTCCTTTTGTGTATTTTTTCATTTAACTACAATGATTTTATCTAAAAAAATAGAACTTTTATTTTGATATAATACTATACTTCCTGAGTTAATGACAAATTAAAACAAATTTGGAAAAAAAATCAGATGCCCGTAGGTTTTCTCTTATTCTAATCAATAATGTATGGACGTGTCTGTCCCATGATGACATGATGTGTCATTTTTATCTTTTTAAGAGTTTTTTTTAATTTACTTTCACTGTAACATCATATGAGGTATTTTTGTGGTATACAAGTATATGGAACATTTAAACTCAATTTTATAAAAAAAATCCAACTTTTATTTTGATATAATACTTTATTTCCAAACAAAACTAGAGTTAATGACAAACTACTACTTCTCCGTTCGGCTTGTCCCTTTTTCAGGGGTTCCCACAGCACGTCATCATTTCCACCTCACCCTGTCCTCTGTATCTTCTACTCTAACTCCAACTACCTCCATGTCCTTCCTCACTGCATCCATCTATCTCCTCTTTGTCTCCTACCTGGTAGCTCCATCTCTACTATCATCCTTCTCCCTATGTATCCACTGTCCCCCCTCTGAAGATGTCCAAACCATCTTAATCTGGCAGTAATAAGTTTGTCCTCATTCTAATCAATAATGCATGGACATGTCAGTCCAATGATGACATCATTCAACCAAACACCTTCGTCTCCCGTTCCGTTCCGTTCTGTCGTCTCTGATTCTGTCTTCCACTTCCCTCTCTTGTCAAACTCAAACCCACATGCAGCTTAACTGACATCAGCAGTTCGCCTCCTAACAATTTTCTTTTCCAGACATAATGCAGTCTGGCCCCGTTAACCGTTATGGTGGCGGACGACTCTCCCTATGGTCTATGAAGTGTACTGCACTGTAATGGGTATTAATTATTAGCCAGCATCCACTTCAAGTCTGGCCTCTAATAAAGGCTCCTGTTGCAGTGGAGCTATTTATAGCTCAGCCTGCACCAGCTGTGTAAGAGACAGAACCTGGTGTGGTGACATGTGCTCTGTCTCTCTCCCTCTCTCTGTCTCTGTCTCCAATGCAGATACACGCGGCTGAAGCTGCAGCTCAATCCTGAGGGGAGAATCCCCGTCAAGAAGTAAGTCTGAGATATTGTCCCTGATCCACTTGTCTACGTTTTTGATGTCGTGCCACCTGGTCCTCCGAGATTATTTCGACATGTTTGCGCTTGGGTTTATAAGTGTTTCCAACTCCTGAATCTATCTATCTATCTATCTATCTATCTATCTACCTACCTACCTACCTACCTACCTACCTACCTATCCATCTATCCATCCATCCATGTCTGACTATTGGTTAATTCAGAAGTCATGTGATCAAGTCATTCATATGTCATTTGCTCTTTCACCACATCTCAATTCGTATCATTCGGCTTTCTTTGAGACATTTTCCCGGCACTTTCATGAACCGGCCTCATTCTTTACAGTCGACTGCGGACCAAACTACAATATAGAGTTTCAACATTTTTCACAGCTCCTTCTTTCTTCTTCACAGCTCCCTCTCAAATATCGGCTGCCGTTTCACTTACTGCATTTTTACGTTTTTTGTTATGAGTGCACTGAAAATCTCATTCTCCAGGTGGGACTCCATTTGTCAAGCCGTGTTTGCGGACAGGCGGCGGCGAACTTGTGAGATAACCTCCCTGGGAGAGAAGCAGTGGGTGTCAGTACGAAGAAGCGCGGAGACACTCCTTTGCCGTTTAGGGAATTAACCTCCTTGCTGGGAGGACTTGTCAGGCAGACTAATGTCAGCTTGACTCTGCGCTCCAGCTGTGCATACCGTACGTGCGCTTGGATACCACTGCATGTAATTAAAACTCCCTATAACCAGCGGATATGGAACGACACCGCCGGCGGTGGCCTAAACTCGGCGGCGGCGTTTCCCTCTAAATCACATTTATTGTATAATAAACACGAGGATAAAACAAATAGGAGCCGCACAGAAGCGTTCCCTGCCCTGCAACTCAAGATGACAGATGGCTGCAGATGTTATAGACCTCAGCATTTAGTGAAAGGCATGTATCCATAGAAGGAGGGATTAATCACGCAAATGTGCTGAGGGTGACATGAGAAATGCGCCGTCAAAGTCAGCACAACAGGACTGTTTTTCTTCCCGGGTGAAAACGTGACGCTGCGGATTTGACGACTGTTTTGCGTCACTAATGAAGACGGACGTATGGGTTTGTCCGTATTGACATGTGAATAATTGCAGTTTTATTGCCTGGGAATTAAGACGAGTGCAATAGCTCGGAATGTCTCGCACCGTCCTTGACATATCAAACATTTTGTGAGGAAATCTGTTGTAATGGTCGGCAGTGGTGGCCATGTGGTTAAGGAAGCGGTCTAGGGTCCGCACGGCTTCAAGTTCGAATCCACCACCTGCCAGGTTGCCATTGAGGTGCTGTGAGCTTAGCACCATCCGGACCTACATAACTTCACCACCAAGGCTCACAATATGGTGCAATGTGATTTGGGTGGCGCTAGCTGCCCCCGTGACCCGGCAACAGACAAGCAGAAAAAGATGCATGTTTGAATCTGTCAAGAAATGCAAAAAACAACCAAAAACATAACATTTTTAGTTCCATAACAGCAATGTGTATTTACAGTTCATGGAGTGTGATGTTTCCGAACCAGGTAGAACGAAAATGATCTTTCATGGAGCTTTTCAGGAGACAAATGACTCTGGTTTAGCCCACAGGTTTTTGAAGAACTCAATACAACCACATTCATCCATTCACCTGTTTGTCGGTTGCAGCTGACACCACCCAAATCACAATGCACCATATTGTCAGCCTTCCTGTGGGTGGTGAGTCCACAGGAAGTGATGTGGGTTGGAATGGTGCTATGCCCAGAGCACCTAAGTGGCAACCTGGCAGCTGGTGGATTCGAACCTTAAGCCCTGAGGACCCAAATCTGCTTCCTTAACCACTTGGCCACCACTGCTACCCAGTAATACGATGTTGCCATTATTTTCTAATAAGCGTTTCTATTCTAGAACAAAAATATAAGTGGTTTTGTTTCAAGTTAAAAAAAAAAGTTTTTTGGGTTTTTTTTTCTCTGCATTCAGTGAAAAAACGTAAATTTTGTACTACATACTATACTGTATTTCCTGCTGTATCTTGAAATACTACGATCATCCTCAGGGTAACAGCCCTCCCCTCTCTTTCAGTCCACTGTGACATTTAAAATACTGTTTTATTCGTCTCTGTGTCTCTCTTGTTCCTGTTCTTTTCCTTCTCTTTTCTTTTTTTAATTCCCCCCCTGTCACCAGTTTGATGCCCCTACATGAGGTTCCTAATGAGCATTAATTAAAAATCTGGTACATTCAACGCTGAGAGACCAGGCATGACAGCGAAATGTCCCGGTTTGTCTGTGTAGTATTTTCCGTGATTACTCATACCGTGGTGTTTTTTTTGTGCCTCTCCGCAGTATCTTCAGGATGTTCTCGGCAGACAGGAAGCGTGTGGAGACAGCCCTGGAAAACTGTAACCTCCCTTCTGGCAGAGTGAGACACCAAAAATACAGAATCTCTACAGAATCTTTTTTTTTTCTCTCTTTAATTCATCTTATCTCTCTGTTTACCCTCTGACGCTGAACTTGTGTTAATTTGTCTCCGTCCATTTTTCATCTTTTGGACCATTTCATCTATCTATTCAGTAATGGCCCGTTCCCTCTCCTCATGAAACTGTGTTGCTGATCTACTCATCAGTTTCGAGTCGCATTTTCTGCATAAGCATCACTTACTTTATAAAACCAATCCAGCTTTGTTAGTACGGTGGTAATTTGGAAAATTTGAGGTTGACGAAGACCTCAAAGAATCAGAATCCTCTAGACCAGGCCTGGGCAATTATTTATTTGCGGGAACTAAGATAAGAAATGATAAGGATAAAGATAATATCAATTAAAGGTATAATTTTTAAGAAGTTAGGCGGGCCCGATTGAAATGCCAAACGGGCCGCATCTGGCCCCCGGGCCTTAGTTTGCCAAGGTCTGCTCTGGAGAGAGATGCTGTTCCTTCATGCATAGAGCTGTAAACACCCCAACACCGCCACCACGCCGTTCATCCAAATCTACACACCAACCTTGATTAACCTTGGGGCAATCGGTGGCCTAGTGGTTAAGGAAGCCTACTTGGGTCCGCAAGGCCTCCGGCTCAAATCCCCCTACTGCCAAGTTGCCACTGAGGTCCACTGAGCATGGAACCGTCCCCACTCACTGCTCCTAGGGCACTCAAGTCTGCGTACTCTTCACTTTTTTGTGGGGGCAGTTGGTGGCCTAGTGGTTAAGGAAGCATACAAGGGTTAGGGTTAGAATCCCCTTACAGCTAAATGACCTTAGGTGCCCTCAGCATTGCTCCCCGGCAGCCCCCCTGCTTAAATGCAGAGACATAATTTCCCGAAGGATAAAAATAAATAAAAAATAATTGGCGAAACAAAAAAAAACGGGCGGGAAATGTTACGACAGCTACACTAGTCACGATAATCGCTTAACACAAACTCAGTGGCAAAGGAGCGCGTGCATAAAACAACTCGCTCATAAATTTCTGGCGTGGCACATTGATTTGTTGCGGGGTCTGACCTGCATCATCCTCCCTGCGTGTGCGTCCTTCCTGCTCCTCTTTCCTCCCGGCTCCGCTCACGCTCTCCGACTGCCTGCTTCTGCTTAATGTCTGGCGGGTGGCCAGCGTGATCATCTACTGCCGGGCTGCACGCTGGGTCTTCATCGGGCCTCTGTGGCTGTGATCGCTCCGTAAGAGTTCTCACTCCACGCATGAAACATTTGCGTCTTAATCGTCTGTCATAAAGACACATCTCATCACAGATTTTGGGAGAGACACCCCAGAGACGTAGTAGTCTCTGTCAGTGATCGCAGCTGTCAGTCCAGATGCACCAGCTCAGACTTTTTTTTGCTACATTTCATCTGAACTTTTATGTTGTTTTTTTTTTTTTTACAAATATCAATGTCCAGAACAAAATCAGAACAAAAAGAATAAGCAGTCCCGCCCCATTTCAGAGAGTGACCAATCAACAAGTTAAAATCTTAGGCTGTTACATGTCTTTATTGCTTGTGTCCATTTCTTCTGACCACGCAGAGCGACTCCATTCCCCAGGAAGACTTTACTCCAGAGGTGTACAACATGTTCCTGAGCAACATCTGCCCACGGTCTGAGCTGGACCACATCTTCTCTGAAGTGTAAGAACCTCTCCAAACGTTTTGGTGGTTTTGATTGTAGATCGTAGACAGAATGGTGTAAAACGGGGGTCTCAAACCTGCGGCCCGTGGGCCATTTGTGGCCCGTGGAGTGATATTTTGTGGACCCCACCTTGATGTTAAAGTCGAATGTTAGGAGTCAATGGGGAACTGGTTTTTTATATCATTTTCACCATTTTTTTTCCTTTTTATTGAACATTTACTGCTGATGCGGCCCTTTGGTGACATAACAGTGGGGGCAGTGATCCTCAACTTATTTGATGAATGATAAACTGGGGAACTGTCCTAGATCTAACCTTGCTCTCCCACGTTTACCTGCGGGAGTCTATAAGAAATCAGAAAATGAATAAATCACCCCTTTAGAAGAATACCAGCCACTAGGGGGCACAAGCCAGTGTTTGTTAGTGCCAGTCCTAGCCCGGATAAATGGTTAGGGCTCTGTCAGGAAGAGAAAACTAAATGATTCCCATACCAGATCGATCGTTAACAACAACTGCCAACAGTGCTGGTCGAAGACAAAGTTCTTGATACAGAGGACAGGGTGAGATGGAAATTCTTGACTCGCTGTGGCAACCTGTGAAAAAAGGGACAAGCCGAAAAGAAAAGAAGACCCTTGAGCAGAATGTTTTAACAATCTGACTTCCTTTCTAACTCCTCTGCTCTGTCAGAGCAATAAGACCATGCACGTGTAAAACGCCTCTCTTTGCCCATAAATGTAATAATAAATAATGGACGAGAACAGGAACTTGTGCTGTCGCTGCCCCCGGTGGCGGCTCCGAGCCTGGCTGCTGACCCCCACACGCCGCAGAGCCGCTGGCAGGTCCAGAGAGACTCAGACCATCAGCTGGCCTCGCCCGCCAGCAGGAGTCATAAATCTACAATTTAATTACAGTAAAGTGAGGCGGCGTGGGAGCCAAGAGGAGGTGGAGGAAAGGGTTCAATAGAACAGGGAGAGATAAAATGTGATAAACTTGATGCGTTCGTTCTCTCTTCTCATATATTTACCTGTATTTTTCTCCACAGGGGGGCAAAAAGCCGCGCGTACCTGACCGTGGAGCAGATGACGGAGTTCATCAACAACGTGCAGCGAGACCCTCGTCTGAATGAGATCCTTTACCCGCCCCTCAAACCGGAGCAGGTCCAGCTGCTGATTGACAAATACGAACCCAATCCATCTCTGGCAGAGCAAGGTCAGTCAACACAAAGCAAGGCGCCAGCACAACTGTAATAATACAGAAAAATTTTATTTCTGTCGTTTTTGGATTATAAGTCGCACATTTGTACAGCCTTAGACTGCGATTTTGGCTCGCTCTCAGGTGCGACTTGTATTTTAAAATATATATTTTCACTGGGACAGCCACAAGGGGGCGCCGATGCGACTCCTGAGTGAGTTATAGGCCGGAAAATACAGTACCGACTTCTTGTTCCAGCACTGTTCCTTGGTGCTACAGCTTCTTGGTAAAATATGTATTGAAAATGTCATATATTTTCCCCTCTTTATGTTAAGGGAGAACACACTGTACCAATATTACCTCACCCACGTCTCCCCCGGTTTTACTCGCTCTCAGAAACTAACTGTGTCTGGGATGCCTGAGGACATTTTCCAACCGGTGAAAAATTTGTGAATAACAAAAACAACATCCCGGATGAAAGAAACCTGCAAAAAAAACTCAGTAAAGTTTATTTCACGTGTGGCTGTTTTAATAATTCATTAAAAAGCGAAAGCATGATGATATACAGACAGACCCACCAGTCAAACTCTGTATTGGTATGACTGAAAACAGTTGCCAGGCAACTAGTAACTAAGTTTTTCTGTATTTGCCAATGACTGAGTCTGGTAGTAAATTAACACAGGACTAGTATGGTCATAATTTTGCTAAATGCATTGATTTCCATGTGTTTTATAAGCTGATCCTGTGTTTTCCAATTAAAATTATTAAAAATGTTCATTAATTCCTTTTCATCTGCTGATCATGACATACTGTGAGCCTCCCTGTGTGGATCGGGACGGTGCTATGTTTAGAGCAACTCAGTGGCAACTTGGCAGCTGGTGGATTAGAACCTGAAGTCTTTTGGACCCAAGTTCACTTCTGTAACCACAACCCTGACTACACTGAATCTAAAAAAAAAAACACATCAGTGTTCTAAAATGAAATAAAATTAAATTAAATCACCTAAAATTATACTTTATTACAGTGTTGAGTTTTCCAAATACTCTATATCACATGTGTCAAACTCGAGGTCAAGGGGCCAAATGTGGCCCGCCAAGTCATTTAATCTGGCCCGCAAGAAATTTTGGCCCGTAAAAAAAAGTTTTTATTACACTTCCTAATTTCTGTAAATATGGAAAAATTAGCAATGGTGAAGTGCATACAGATGGTCCACAAACCGGTGGTTTGGCACCCAAAAGCTATATAGTCTTATATACAACTGGCCCTTCAAGGCTGACTGTATTGCTGATGTGGCTCTTGGTAGAAATGGGTTTGACACCACTGCTCTGTACCAATCATTGGCAAACTAAGGCCCGGGGGCCGAATGATGCCCGTTTAGCTTCAGAGTGTGGCCTGCCAAACTAAATTTTTTTTTTTTTTTTTCTTTAAATACTTGTGTTTCTCTAGTAGATGACATTATAAAGGCTATTAGAAATTTAATTTAAGTTTTATACATCACTTTAAATGCCATTTATCATATTTTAACTGAATTTCCATCTTTTTTTTCTTGACTCAACCTCAAGTGACCAATGTTTGTGGCCTATTGTGGCCCACGTGTCAAAAGTTTGCCCACGTCTGCTCTACAATCTGAGAATCTTGGTAGTTTACTACCCTGATTATTATCAGATCAATTGCTTAAACAACATTATTGTAAATATTAAAGTGATTGTAATCACATTGAAAGAATAATCAAAGTAATAAAGTAAATATGGATCAAACTCAAATGTTTAACTACACAAATATTAGTCTCCGACCAACAGACGGGTCAGTATGTGGTTCCACGATATATAGCCAACAACATATGGAACCTCAAATGTGAATTATTGTTTGTACATCTGTGTGACACCGAATTTTACGTCTCAAAAGTTATTTATTTTTATTTTTTTTTTCAGTCTAACGTGTGACGCCTACAACCATTGGCTTTATCTTCGCAATGACATTGAAATCTCCTGTTTGCCTGTGTGAATCAGATGCCAGTGATGTTCATTCTGTCCCAGGCTCTCTGGAAACGTGCCCTGCTCTGTCCCCGTGACAGATTCCCTCATGTGAAGTATTTATCTAGCCGGAGGAAGTGCTGCCATCTGCTCCGGAGAGAGGTCCAGAGCTCCACATGCGGCGCTCGCTCTCAGGTTCATTCAGATGCACATGCGGACACTTGTTCCATCCCTCAAGGACACTCCATTAGTTTACATTTGTGTTTGGAGAAAGCGAGGCAGAGGCAGAAATGTGTTTTTACAAACAAACATGGTGGCTGACGTGGACAAGATGGCAAAGTGCTTGAAGGTCCAATTATCCAAACCTAATGTCCAGGGAAATTGGTAAAAAATTCTCTGACAATCCGAGGCAATATCAATTTCCTTTAACCTAATTTTTTTTTTTCTCACTAGTTTAGTAAAACTAGATACTTCATGGACACCCTGGTAACATGGACTGTTTTGAAGGTTTTGATGGTTGTGAGACCAGCCATCATGGATGGATTAGAGACACTAGGAAATGGACATAAGACAGCAGGCTGAGGCTGGAGGTGGAGGACTTAGAGATGCTAGGATTCTCCTTAGGAGAGACAAGGATGGACAGGATCAGGAATGAGGTGATTAAAAAAGCTAGAGAAGACAGCTTGAGATGGTTTGGACATGTTCAGAGGAGGGACAGTGGATACATTGGTAGAAGAATGATCCTAGAGATGGAGCTACCAGGTAGGAGACAAAGAGGAGATTGATGGATGCAGTGAGGGAGGATGGAGGTAGTTGGAGTCAGAGTAGAAGATACAGAGGACGGGGGGAGATGGAAATTGTTGACTCCCAGTGGCAACCCCCGAAAAAGGGACAAACCGAAAGGGAGAGGAAGAAGAAGATGAAATATTGGTTAGATAGTTATCTGTTGTCCCCAAATAATCGTAGGAATCACTTATGATGTCCTGAGATGTCTTTCAGTTTTTGGAGCTAGCAGCTACATACATCGTTATCAAATCGATATCGGAATAGAATATGATGCATTTGGAAGATTATGGCAAAATGATGAGCGGCAAAAAATATCGGTACGATACCTATAATCGTTATTTACCTCATATAAAATGACAGAGACAACCCCCTTATCTGGAAACAAGAATTTATCACTTAAAATAAAAATACAAAATGGCCTTTCAACAAAGTCTGTTTGCAAGCAGGGAGAAATTTGCACTTCCCCTGCTCCTCCTCTTCACCGCTCCACTCATATCCGAGCTGTCATCCCATCAGAGCCCAGTCATTGTACTAGAAAAGTGATTACCAAGTCACTTCAGCCATTTCAAAGAGGAACCTGGATGATATAATCCCAACGATGACGGAACGGCTTAATAATCGTCTTTAACCGCCGAGTCCGAAAATGTTAACACGTGCTAATCACATGTGTGCGTGTCTAACACAGAGGTGAGGCCGGTCCATGTTGTCAAGGGATGAGACGCTGAGGCCGACTGGGCTCAGTTGTCGCAGCCAGTTTTAATTAGTCCAACAACCCTGCAGAGGGCGGCGCTGCATTAATTATCATAACGCGGCCACAGGGACCCGGCGCGCGCACGGAGCTCGCATCTTTTTTGCATATTTAGCTGGTTGGCAAGTCGGTGTGCGTGGGCGGAAGGAGGCTACAAGTGTTCTAACCGGTGTGTTGTCTGAGGTCGCATCTCTGATCTAAATGTTTTGCACATTGAGTTTGCTGTTGACGGAAGGAGGAAATATGTAAAAACTCCAAACGGGAGCGACCTTGACGAGCGATAAAAATAGACTAGAACCTCACAGGTGACGCACGTCCCTGTTGTTTGACTTAGGGCGGTGACGCCAGAGGTGAGTCAAAACGGGAGATTTTAGTTAGTGTTGCCAGATGACTGTACCATGCATTTATCCTCTGCTGAACCCTGAATCTTCGTAAAGAAAAAAAAATTTTTTTTTTTTTTAAAAAGCACAGAATGGAGCCCAGGTTAGAAGGATTATCCACAAAGGCTTCCGGTAAACACTTACTTGAGCTTTGTGCAGAATGAAACCACTAATGGAATCTTAATGTGGCTTTTTAATTAGCAATTCTAAACATTTTTGTAATGAAACCTTTGAAGGCATTCAAGCAGGGGCTTTGAGCCGATCATCTGAAAACACCTGCTGTGTTTTTTACATCACCTCGGTGAAACATTCGAAACCCGTAGTTTTGAAGTAGGAGACGAGAAACTGACCAAATGACAAAATGTTCGTTCGTCTTCCAACACATGTCCAAGACATGCTGTGGAAAGAGGGTTGAAGAGTTTGGTACAGGACAGAACTCCTTAAGATTGACCAGGATCTGGATGACTGACAAGGATGGACAGGATCAGGGACACGGACCCTGTCTGTGTTGTCCCTCTAATCACCTCAGTTGCAGGTGGAGGAGTTAAAGATGCTGAGATTCTCCTAAGGAGAGACAAGGATGGACAGGATCAGGAATCAGGTGATTAGAGGGACAACGCAGACAGGAGAGTTTCGAGAAAAAGCTGTAGAAGACAGATTGAGATGGTTTGGACATGTTCAGAGGAGGGACAGTGGTAGAAGAATGATCCTAGAGATGGAGCTACCAGTTAGGAGACAAAGAGGAGATTGATGGATGCAGTGAGGGAGGACATGGAGTCAGAGTAGAAGATACAGAGGACAGGAGGAGATGGAGTGGCAGCCCCGATAAAAGGGACAAGATGAGAGAAACATCTATAATTGGTCCTGTATTTGTATAGTGATACTGACTAAATAACACAACGTTGATTCATAATTCTCTGTAAAGAATAACTGTCCATCTAGTTCTACAGGGGCAGTACATAGTTGGACCAATCAGCTGTCTCAAACCTGATTAAACCTGTCAACTCAGGTGTGCGACTACTTGGTTGGAACAAAAACCTACAGCCACAGTTGTCCTTTGTGGAAGTGTTTGCCCAGGAGGTTTGGTTAGACAACTAACCCAACAGACCTCGTCAAGCTTGACCATGACCTGGAGGACACGGTCAGAAATTCAGAATCTTCATAGACAGTTTAAAGAAGAAGAAAAATAAGAAGAAATTTGAGATTTGTCACGATCTCCAGAGAGGTGGAAGAGTTCCGTAAGTTTAGTTGACGAGACAAACTCGTCAAACATTGACCATGTCCTGGAGGACTGAGAATCTTCATCAACTGCACTTCAAACACAAAATTTGAAGATTTGGAAACTGATTTATCCAATTATCCAATCTTGATCCAGCACAGTTTTGTCCACTTTTACAAAGCAGATGTCCTTAGTGTACTGTCCGCAGCACTGGGTCGGCAGGATCTGGTTTCCGGTCTAAATTTTCTCATGTGTGCCACCTGTTGATGGTCCATTTTGACTTTCGCTGTAGTTTGAAGAAGAAGGAAAACTCATTTGTTATTGTCTATGAAGAGATTAAATACCTATAAAAATATGCTACCACCTTTTAAATAGATAGTAGCAAGATTTTATGGATGTTTAACATCTATTAAAATTTGCTACGACATAAAAAAGAGGGCAGGAAAATATTATCGGTAGGAAAAAACTTCAAAACAGTGGCCTTTGAGTCTGCAAGGTTTCAGGTTCTAAACCACCAGCTGCCAGGTTGGCGCTGAGGTGCTCTGAGCATAAAAATGTCCAGACCCACCTTACTTCCCGAAGGCTCACACTATGGTGCAGTGTGATTTGGGTCGCATTCGTGGAGACTGTCGTCCCTGAATCCTGGTATCTTCATGTATCCATTCGTGATGAACTTTTTTGTTGCTCCTTTTTGCGTCATGCAGGTCAGATCTCCATGGAAGGCTTCGCCCGGTATCTGAACGGCGAGGAGAACAGCATCATCCCACCTGAGAAGCTGGACCGGAGCGAAGACATGACTTTCCCTCTGTCTCACTACTTCATCAACTCTTCACACAACACATATCTCACAGGTACGTATGAACCCAGAGACGTAAAAAAAAAAAAAGACATCATTGTCTTACATAAGCAACCCAGTTTGGACAGGATCACGCACAACTTTTTTTTTTTTTTTCCACCTGACTGAGTCTGTGACCCAACCTCACATCCTTCTCCCTCTCTCTCCGCATGAGCGAATCCGTCATTAGCGTAGAAACACATTTACAGTCGCTGGAGTCATCACATCCTGCCCCTCACCTCACAGGTCGGTCCATCAAACGCAGTGGCGTGTGTCAGCGACCCCCCCTCCGTCCCCCTCTCCATAGCTGCTTTATTTCACAAGAGCTTATCCAATCAAGTCGTGCCATGAGACCGAGTTCATTGATATTCATGAGTTAAATATTTCTTTGCAATAGGAGTCGCGGTAACCGCCTGCTGGCAGGGCAGGAGCATGACGGCACAATACAGAGAGCGTTTTTTCTCTTCAACTCTTATTAGAATTCATCGATTCAGATCTGCTCTCTGTGGAACTGAGGAGCACGGAATCTTTCAAGTGGATCAAATTTCACTTGCAATGAGAAAAATAGGGATTCTGTTACCGGGATTTTTTTTTATATAACAGCCTGGAGAAATGTGGAAAAACAAACAGGTTTTTGAATTTTTTTTCTTCTTTTATTGACGGGTTTCTGCCGTTGTGGGATGTAGAGCAAAATCAAATCTATCTAATGAAACAATTGTCCAATCTTTAATTTTTCTTATGGCTTATCTCTAATTTAGGGGTTGCCACAGTGAATTAACCTTTTTCATCTTTGAGTCCATCTACCTCCATGTCCTCCCTCACTGCATCCATCAATCTCCTCTTTGTCTCCTTCCTGGTAGTTCCATCTCTAGGATCATTCTTCTACCAATGTATCCACTGTCCCTCCTCTGAACATGTCCAAACCATCTCAAACTGTCTTCTCTAACTTTTTTCTCCCAACCTTCCTGTCTGTGTTGTCCCCCTAATCACCTCATTACCACTATTACATAACTATACAAATATAGGACCAATAATATCAATAGCTGGATACTATTGGTTAGACATTTCTCTCATCTTGTCCCTTTTTTTAGGGGTTGCCACAACAAAATAAACATTCTCCATCTTCCCCTGTTCTCTGTATCTTCTGCTCTAAGTCCAACTACCTCCATGTCCTCCATCACTGCATCCTTCAATCTCCTCTTTGTCTCCTACCTGGTAGCTCCATCTCTGGGACTGTCTCTTATACACATCTAGATGTGTATAAGAGACAGGGCTCACACTATGGTGCAGTGTGATTTGGGTGGCAGTTGTGGAGACTGCTGCCCCTGCGACTCAATGCAGATAATCATAAATGAATGAAAAGGAGTTTCAGGATCACAACAGATTGGAAGACTGGATATTTGCCTGTATCTTATGGGGGGCAGTAATATTATGTGTTTATAGTAGTGGACTTGGGTCTGGAGGGTTCAAGGTTCGAATCCACCGGCTGCCAGGTTACCACTGAGCCCCTCCCCTCCTGTCTGTGTTGTCCCTCTAATCACCTCATTACCACTATTACATAACTATACAAATATAGGACCAATAATATCAATAACTAGATATTATTGGTTAGACATTTCTCTCGTCTTGTCCCTTTTTTTAGCGGTTGCCACAACAAAATAAACATTCTCCATCTTCCCCTGTTCTCTGTATCTTCTGCTCTAAGTCCAACTACCTCCATGTCCTACATCACTGAATCCTTCAATCTCCTCTTTGTCTCCTACCTGGTAGCTCCATCTCTGGGATCATTCTTCTACCACTGTCCCTCCTCTGAACATGTCCAAACCATCTCAATCTGTCTTCTCTGGCTTTTGTCTCCAAACCTTCCTGTCTGTGTTGTCCCTCTAATCATCTCATTCCTGATCCTGTCCATCCTTGTCTCTCCTAAAGA
>JAFBJS010002864.1:0-95303 GCA_016785265.1 Paraplagusia blochii | reverse complement strand
GAGAATCTCAGCATCTTAAACTCCTCCACCTCCAGCTCTGTCTCCTGTCTTCTACCTATTCTTAGTTTCTCCAATCCGTCCATCACGGCTGGTCTCACCGCTGTCCTGTAAACCTTTCCCTTCACCTTAACTGACTCTCTTCTATCACATATCACTCCTGACTCTTTTCTCCAGCTGCTCCACCCTGCCTCCACCCTATTCCTCACCTCTCTGTCAAAGTCTCCACCAGTTTAATTGTCTAATAATTATCTTAATTTGCTTAGTGTCAGGTAAAACGGTGAAGACGTCGGGAAGGAATGAATGGGTGCGAGGAAAGTTGCTGTGAAATAAAAAAAAAAAAAAAAAAAAGTGTGAATAAATGAACCCTACAAAACGTGACATCACAGCCCTTCCTCGCACTATGTGGGGAAGTGCGCTGCTAATGTGAGGAGATAATTGCTCCCCTAATGGTGACAGTGTGATGAGATTTGTCTGCTACGGATGACGCCATCTAAATCGTTTTTACTGCCAGACGGCAACTAATGCGTTTAATGAGCTCTTGAAAAACCAACAGGGAGAGGGACGTGGCTCTGCGGGCATCTTGTTACTTTTGGTGATCAATACAGTTATCTGAATTTTTTATAATTTTTTTTTTTTTTTTTTTTCTCCTGACTCTCTGTTGCAGCTGGTCAGCTCGCGGGGAACTCTTCAGTGGAGATGTACAAACAGGTTCTGCTGTCAGGCTGCCGCTGCATCGAGCTGGACTGCTGGAAGGGTCGCACCACCGAGGAGGAGCCTGTCATCACCCACGGCTTCACCATGACAACTGAGATCTCCTTTAAGGTAACGCAGGGAGAGAGAGGATAACAGACGACTTGTAGGGAAAAATCAAAGATGATGAGCTATGAGATATGGGTGTAACCATCAAGCCATGGAGGTTAGGGTCTGACCCTGATGCACCACGAGGTTTTAGTGTCAGGTTCTGTTGGTACGAGCCTCCCTGCGTCCACGTCATTTTATTTGATTTACAGGGACACGTGGAAGCGGCTGAGACAAAGCTCTGACCTTGAAGGGTAGCGTTCTCCAACCCTAAACACACCACACCATGCACAAGATATTTTTTGTATCTATACCTACTCTAACTCCAACTACCTCCATGTCCTCCCTCACTGCATCCATCAATCTCTTTGTCTCCTACCTGGTAGCTCCATCTCTAGGATCATTCTTCTACCAATGTATCCACTGTCCCTCCTCTAAACATGTCCAAACCATCTCAATCTGTCTTCTCTAGCTTTTGTCTCCAAACCTTCCTGTCCGTGTTGTCCCTCTAATCACCTCATTCCTGATCCTGTCCATCCTCGTCAGTTTTTCGTCTTCTCCTCTTTGTCTCCTACCTGGTAGCCCCATCTCCAGCATACAACCAGAAGAAAAAAAAATCCAAAAGTGAATCCTGGAAGCTTCTTTTAAGTTCTAAATATATCAGCAGAACACCAAAAAAGCGCCTGAGAAATAAACTCTAAATCAGAACTTTTGACTTTGATTACAGCCAGGTCGAAATTCTGTTTGTAGAAAAAAAAAATCTATTTTTTTTTTTTTTTTTTTGGACAAGGGAAATGTCTTTTTGCAGACTAACAGGACAGAGGAAGATAGATTTGTGTGAGGAGCAGCTCTGAAGGATGAAGCTCAGCAGAGACTCACTCGCAGGATTTAGTTGAGGGATTGGTCCGGTGGAGTGTTGAGGCAGCAAGTTTTTTGAAAGCTGCTCCTGATGATAATGATGACATGTCGCGGCTGGTGACTGCAGTCAAACCCAGACAGTTAGACTCTGGAGAAGAGGGACAGGAGAGGACAGGCAGAGGAAGTAGTGTCTCTGGCTGTAAAGAGGCAAATAACATATTTATTTCCTGAGGAGGAAGTATAGAAAGCGAGAATAAGTGTAGAAACATAAAACTAACAGTAATAAACCAGGGAAATGCATTAAATGAGAAAAGAGGCTTTAACCAAACTGGTTAACGTGCAGTAGATTGAAACATTTATTCTCGGCGGTGACTTGTTTGTTACCAGTGACAGAGTTTTCCACACAACTAAACATAATAATAACGCGACAACTCAGACGTGCCAAACATTTGAGCGTCGGCATACAAAAAAAAAATGAACAAAATTAAAAATGAAAACTTTCGCTCATTGTATTCACTTTGAAAGACATTTTATTGTGTTTTCTTCTTTTCATGCCAGCCAGGGACAATTTCAGGGGTTTGTTATGATGTTAAATCCCTTATTTATGTATTTTTTTTGGAACTTATTCAGTGAATTCTGCTCAATACGGCACATAAAACAATGTGTTACATTTTTTCCTTTGACTAAAATCACTGATAAAAGTCAGACGACAGAAAATGGAGCAAACAAAGTATTAAGTATGCATGAAGGCAGCGCGACGGAGTGGCAAAAAAAAAATCTAAAATATCTGACGGCAAATTGAAAAAGACAACGATGCGCTCAGCGATCACAAGGAGAGATGCTAAGGGGCATTTAATTCATATCTCTGAAGATGAGAAGAGGGGAAAAAGACGAAGAAAAAAAAAAGAAAAAATGAGCCTCGGGACGAATGCGAAGACGAGCCATGAATTTTAATCACAACGTCAACAAGTCGTAACGTAAACGGGAGAAGTAAACACATCACTGGGCCTGACTTAACACCATGCAGAGCGTAAAGTGTTAAATTTATTACCGGCAGGAATATGCAGATCACTAGCAGTCGACTGCTGACTTAGACGAGGGTCTGATTGTTATCCTCAGAACGCATTAAACAATTTCCATACATTAACGTTAATCGTTGCACCACGGCCTGTTAAACCTAGCTTAGAAGAATGGATCCTTGGAGTTGGAGTTGGTTATAAAGCTGAATTGCACCATTCAGCAGAAGTTTTGCACAAATATGCAAAACATAAGGAGTGACACAATCAAATCACTGTAATATTCCAGTGCAGGTGACAGATATTGTTATCTGCAGTTTGGACTGGAGAGAAGAGAAATGTAGGCCAGTCGTAGCAAGACAGGCAGAGGTGGAGAAGGTGGAGGAGTTTAGATACTGGGGATCAGCTGTTCAGGGCAGTGGAGACTGTGGAGGAGAGGAGAAGAATGGAGTGGAGGCAGGATGGAACAACTGGAGAAAAAGGAAAGAAGGTGAGACCAGCTATGATGGATGGATTAGAGACACTAGGAATTGGAAGGAGACAGGGGACAGAGCTGGAGGTAAGGAGTTAAAGATGCTGAGATTCTTTTTAGGAGAGACAAGGATGGACAGGATCAAGAATGAGGTAATTAAAGGGACAACACAGGCAGGAAGGTTTGGAGAAAAAGACAGATTGAGATGGTTTGGACATGTTCAGAGGAGGGACAGAGGATACATTGGTAGAAGAATGAGCCTAGAGAAGGAGCTGCCAGGTCGATGGATGCAGTTATGGAGGACATGGAGGTAGTTGGGGTCATGGTAGAAGATGCAGAGGACAGGGGGAGATAGAAAATGCTGATTCTGTTGCTGTGGCAACCCTTAGACAACTTGATGGAAGAATCTGGCATCCCATCCTCCATCCTCCATCCTCTGGTGTTCCCTTTAAAGTCAAAACAATGTATTTTTAGTTTTCTTTTGGATTGTGATGGGACATAGTGCCCTTCACCTTGCATTACCGCCCCCTGTTGGATCTGTTTCCAATTATACTTCACGCTCTCCAACAGAAGTGACTTCAGTGGAGAACGAAGAAAACATCATTATTACAATTGCAGTATTGATTGCGATCTATAAGCCAGTCTCACCCTAAAGCTACAAGAGACACTGCACTCCTCAACGTATGAAATATTTAGGTAACCTAGTCTGTATCATTGCCACGGCAACTAACACCTGTAAGATTCCTAATCGGGTTTTAGAGGTAGAAGAAGAAACAGATCTGCAAAGTGGAGCAGTATTGACACCACAGACCGGATTTTTTTATTGCCAAGGAAATATTAGCTGAATGAGAGAAAGTGAAAACTGACCAAAGTGAATTAGCGTGAAATTAGATGTAATGAGAGAGAGAGGAGGAAAAGACGCAGATGGAGAGGGTGGTGTTGGAGACAAATGGGTTTTATAGGAGGAGATTGGCCCGAACGGAAATGAGGGCAATAAATGCATTGGCACTGCTGATAATGATGCCGCGATCTAGATAGACAATCACTCTATTGGAAATCTGATATTAGACGAGGGTGGAGAGGAAACAAACCACTGAAGATGCACTTCTATGTGATAATTGCTAAAACAGACTGACGGCTTCCGGGGCCGGATGGAGACTTTTTGGCATTTTGTTTTTGCCTACGAAAGTGTCTTTATTCAACATTCCCTGTGTCCTGTTTTTCTTTTTTTTTCTCATCCTACAGGAAGTGATCGAGGGCATTGCAGAGTGTGCCTTCAAAACCTCGCCCTTCCCCGTCATCCTGTCGTTTGAGAACCACGTGGACTCGTAAGTCAACCGATCGATAGTTGTCAGACGTGTCCAACGCTGACCTTGTTAATGATTGCCGTGCGTCGATACATTGTTTGACACCAGCTCTTTCGTTGCCTGTCTGGTACCACAAACACTACGCCTACTGTGTGCAATTTGATATTTATGTTGAAGGGTGTCCTCTAAGGAAGTGGACTTGTGTCCACAAGGCTTCGGGTTTGAGGCAATTGCCCAAAACGCGACAAAATGTGTTACAACGCAATGTGGGGACCCCAACCCAGTTCCTTAACCTCTAGGCCACCATCTTGTGTTGTGCAGCTAGCACCATGCTAATCCACATAACCCCTATTGGTGTCACCACCTGCAGGAAGGCTGACAGTATGGTGCAGTGTGATTTGGGTGTCAGTCATGGAGAGACGGTAAAAGATAAGAGGATGAAGATAAATGAACGTTGAAGGGTGTGTGTTTTTTTTTTCTTTTTTAACCAACAGACCGAAACAACAGGCAAAAATGGCCGAGTATTGCCGCTCCATATTCGGAGATGCGTTACTGATGGAACCCCTGGAAAAATATCCGGTAAGAACAGAATTCCCACTTCTGACAAGACCATTCCCCATGATTTCCCGAAGGATACTCCAGAGGGATCATCGTAATTTCCGGACCATGAACCGCAACTTTTGTCACACAATTTCAACTCTGCGGCTTATGCAGCGATGCAGCTAATGTATGCATTTTTTACTAACGGCCACCAGGGGCGCTCGAGACAAAGTCACAATCGCCAATAAACACCATAGAGGAAGAAGAAGCACTTTGTCCATGAATAAAATGACCAGGTGCGGGTTATAGTCCGGAAATAACGATAATAAAGATCTATCTATCTGTCTGTCTGTCTGTCTGTCTTTCCGTCTGTCCGTCCGTCTGTCTGCCTGTCTGTCTGTCTGTTGTAGTTTTTCTTTGGGAAGTTTCTCAAAGTCTTACTCAGATTATGTCTCCCTCCTCTTTCTATATATGTAACATATATAACAAATATATAGTAGGGTTTAAGGTTAAACAAATCCGAACACATTAAGATTCATCCTCCTAACGAGACATCCTTCCTCCCCCTCTCTCTCCTCCCTCTGTCTCTGTCCCTGTCTTTTCGTCTCTCTGACATCCAGTAATAAATCAACATGCCTCTCAGCACCTAAAAGTAATACAATGTCGTTCCTTTTCCCTCACCCTATCAGTGTTGGACCGCTCCGGAATGGACTCCCGGACTTTATCATCAACTCCTTTACTCTCGCTTTCATTCACCCCGTTTTTCATCTTTATGCTCTACGACAGGCACAAACAAGCGCGCCTATACCTACTGTACGGCATGCAGATCCGCGTCCCCCGGAAGCCATCTTTGAATCCTCTTCCCACAGTCATCTTCATATCCCGGTCTAGCCTGCCAGTGACAGTGTTATGAGATTAAAAGGGAAATGTTTTACGCCGTAGTGCCAGGGTTTTTTTTCTTTTTTTTTTTTTTTCTTCATACCCGTCTCTATTCTGTTGCCATGGCTACCGGTCAAAAGCTTACGTTGTCCCTTTGTGGCCAAACTCTTCCTCTTTTTTTTTTTTCCCCCCAGCCTTTGTGTTTAATGACTCAGACACTTATTTTGAGGTAACCGTGGGCACTTGTCGCAAAAGCTCTCACACTTGTCCCTTCTGGTGTGTTTAATCCTGCACACATATACACTAAAATATACCATTTACTCCTGCGACGAGATTCTCTGGGGAGGACTTGTCCCTGTCGCTGAAGCACAACAGAGGAGGCAGTAAGTTTCCAGCAGTCAGATTCAGCGTTATCTTCCAGCCAAAGACACACACACACACAGCCCCCGTGAGAATTCCAGCCAACTAACTGGATTAGGCTTTGAAGCATTATCTGTTTTGCTTTTTTTTTTTTTTTCTTCAAATGGTGGCGCTGTGAAGGAGAAGGAAGGAGATACAAAGGGGTCAACCTCCGAGGAGGGAAGTTTGACATAGAGAGATGTTGCGAAGGGGAGATGCTGGTGAGGAATCAGATTTCTCCCGCTGAGCGTGTAATAGCAGGGAAAGGTGAGCGCAATGACAGCCACTCCCCTCTGGCGTGCACACAGCTGTGCACACAGCCGAGCCAACCGGATACCGTCGCCATTGGACCGTGGGTTCAGGGACAGACCATGATGGCTTGGGTGATTGTTGCCTAGAAATTCCCTATTCCCGATTAGTATATTTAGTGATCACAGAAAAACCTTGGTATGGCACAATAGTAGAGGTACTGGTAGGATAAATGTTATATTTTTTGGAAAATTTTCGATGTTATTGGCTCGATAATAGCATATTGTCTATCATATGTCAGAATGATTATAGCTTTTTTCTTCTAATAATGAAAATCTAATAATGCAATGCCTTAGGATTGTCAGATAATGTTTCCTCTTAATTTTTTTAAGGGAAAAGGGGTTGTAAATTTAGTCAAGAGTCACTAGATGGCAGCATTGCAGCTAATTTACGTATATTTTACTCATACAATGGTTTGTACAAATAACTATATCAATGTTACCAGGTCTTTATTGGTATTGGTTGATATCGGAATCAGAAATAAAGTGTTTGGACACATCTGTATATCCGCATATTAACTAAAAGTTTCAACTTTTTGTTAATAGAATTTTTGTTAACGTCATCTATCATTTGTCAGAATCATTATAGGCTTTTCTTCTGATAACAAAAAATATAACAACTCCCTTTTAATAAGTGTTAGGGATAAAGGGTCTTGTATCAAGTCAAATGTCACTAGATGGCAGCATTGCAGCTCATTAAATAATTTCAAACTCCTAAAGTGGTTTGTACAGATAAATAAATAAAGATTCCCAGGCAAGTTTTATTGCAGCAGTTATTATCAGACATCCCACATATGTATATATGTGGACAATATTAAGAAACATTTCTGGTTACAATCAACCCCAAAAAGTTGTAAATAACCCTGTTTTTTTTTTTTTGGTGAATATTCAACATCCGGCCCGACTTTTGAACAATGCATTATTAATATCCCTAAACACAGTGATCCCAGAGTAGTGTACACCATGAATAAATCAGGAGGCGGTCTGCTTCCAGCCAGATCCACTGAGAGACTGTGTGTTTATGTTCACTTTCCCTCCACAGAAACAGACTTTTTTTATTTTTTGTTTTGAAACGTAAACTCATAAGTCGGTTACATCACCAGATTTTTCATGGCTTCAAGGTGAAAACCCAGTCCCGTCTTTCAATTTTGACATATGCACCACAGCATGAGCCGCTTTGTTTGTACATTCATTTCATGCCGGTTATTCTAAATAAATACTAAATTGTTCTCTTTATTTCTAAGCACACACTCTAGATAAACATCTCCCTCCTGTTTATCCAGTTGGAGTCTGGAGTTCCGCTGCCGAGTCCCATGGAGCTGATGGGTAAAATCTTGGTAAAGAACAAGAAGAAACACCACAAGACCAATGGGAGCACCAAGAAGAAACTGTCCGAGCAGGTGTCCAACACCTGCAGTGATTCTTCCAGCGTGTGCGAGCCTTCGTCCCCCAGCGCAGGTACCGTACCGCACAGACTCCCATAGACCCCCGTCCTTTAAAACAGAATCAACGTGTCATTTTGTGGGGAGAGCTGAGTTATGATGCCTCAGAAGGTAAATGTAGCCTGACGCTCTGGTTCCAACAGAGCTTCCTAGAAACGCAATCACCGGAGCCAAAACAGCGCCATTGTTTATCATTTGTCATTTTCATGGCCCTTTCCATCAGCTGAAGATGTTATTGGCTGTTGCATGCGGTCTCCTCCAGACGTGCATGGTGCGAGTCACTGGGGCGTCTTATACACAAGCCGGCAGTGACCTTCAGTATGTGTCCTTGTCTTATGAGGACGGTATACTGTATCTCAATATATTCTTCTGTCCCTCCGTCTTTTCTTTTACGTAAAATATACAGGGTCAACCACGCACACTTGATTAGATTTATAATCAGAATTATTACACCTTTATATAACTCTATTTTACACATACAGTGTATTCAGTGTGTATTTAAGTACTGGATAGATAGCTGTACATCACTGTCAAGATGCTCTCTATTTCCCCAGCCGCTGTTGTCGTTCCTTCACGAGCACACGCTGCCCCCTAGTGGTCGAAAATGTGCAGCACGGGTGTCCGCCCGTTGCGTAACACCAGTTGGCCAGAGGTCGCCTGTGCTGACACTTTCTCACGGGTCACTTTAAAAGGAACAGGATTTATGTCTGAGGCGTGAAAGAAACTGCGAGACAGAGATTTGTTTCATCCAGAATAAAGTGGACACAGGGCAGAGTTCAACCTTCTTTTACTTCTGTCCATGAAGGATTTTCAATGTAATTGTAAAACTTGTGAAAACATCACGTCTGTTTAGATTTTGTAGTGTTTCGGTGTATCTGTAATTATATTTTGTGCATTTTTCACAAAGAGTTAAGCCTTCTTTTTTACTTTGACTTTACACACACCATTTGGTACCACATATAGTATACATTCAAACTTAGAAACTGGTATAAAATACATTTCTGCATCTGTATAATTGTAATGTCTGTGAAGATTCTTATCCATCCAGGTCATGATCTCCAAAAGGGTTCAGTTGTAAGCAACTGGACTTCTTCATGAAGTTGAAAGATTCCTCATCTGAGGAACTTCATCAATTTCTGGTGGAGGAAGACTTTTGTCACACTTTTGTCCAGTGTCGAAGACAGTTGTCTAGAGGGGTATAACCACTAGAGTTCCCCTCAAGTGGGGTATAACCACTTGAGGGGTATAAATGCGGAAACATAATTTCCCAAAAAAAACAAAAACATCCTTTTGCATCAACCAGAAACTGATGGTTGAGGAATGAATTGTCTTTCAACTCCCAGAAGAAGTCTAGTTACTTACAACTAAACACCTTATTTTGGTATATAATTGAAAGTTTCACCTTGTTGACAATTTTCAGAAGTTGTGTCATTCTTTTTTTTTGTGTGTGTGTGTGTTTTTTTTCTCTGCCTAGGTTCCACCAAGGAGGAGATGGCAGATCCTTCACAGACTTCCGAGGGCGCCGAGCTCAACTTGAGGCCGCAGGGCAGAAAGTCCATTGGTGAGTCATACATAGTACATGACCTCAGACACGGAGGGAAATCTTGAGCAGAGCTCTCATTAGGCTGCCGCAGAAGCTGTTGGTCACTTCCACCGTTATGATGATTAATTTCCTCGGTCGGCGTGACCTCAGATTCAGTGGGAAATCTTCCACAGATCTTTCATTATGTGGGTGCAGGCTGTGGCGGCTCCACCTAAGCACTGACCGTTAAAGGGAATTCACTGGACAAAACAAACTCTGTGCGTTCAGCTGTCATTGTCGACCCGTAGCTACGATGTGTTCCTTCCTTTATTGTGATCTGTCGTCATTTTTCAGGTGAAGTGGAGGCGGAAAGTGAGGACGACGATGACGATGATGATGACTGCAAAAAGGGCTCAATGGACGAGGTGTGCGTCCTATCTCAACTGGGTGATGTGATGTGTTTACGGCTTTTCCTGCCACCTGTGTCATGCGTTTGTTTGTGATTTTGACAGGGCACGGCGGGCAGTGAGGCTTTTGCTACGGAAGAAATGTCCAACCTGGTCATCTACATTCAACCGGTGAAGTTCAACAGCTTCGAGGCTTCCAAAAGTATGAAAGACAACAGTTTTCTCAGTGCTGTCCATCAAGGAAAAACATAATTTTCACTATATGTTAATCTATTCCCCCAATAACACACGCAGAAGCAGAAAAATTGAAAAATAACTTATTTTTTTGGCAATTTTTAGGAAGCCTTTGTAGTGGGTTAATATTTCATTTTCTTGCTTTGGGATTAATTAAGTGATTTTTTTTTTCTTTTTTTCAATGGTGCAGAAATCAGTCGCAGCTACCAGATGTCGTCCTTCGTAGAGACAAAAGCTCTGGAGCAACTGACAAAATCCCCTGTGGAGTTTGTGGAGTATCCTTTTTTATGAGCATTGAAGCTATGTACTAGCTACCTTACTACAAAAATACTGTAGTTTTATTCATTTTATGGAATCAGATAATCAGTAAATATCAATAAATTGCAATGTTTCTAAACCAATTTCACAAAAATTTTCAGTATACATACAAAGGTTGATGAGATCATACATTGTATACAATTGGCTTATAGAAATCAGGCTCATGTACCATTGGCTAATTGAGCATGGTCCTCCATGCTGATTGGCTCACGTATTGTTGCATCTGTCAGCCTCTTCCCATGTCTGTTGGCCACTCTCTTGTTTACTGAATGTCTAACATTTCCATTCTACACCTCTACATGTTACTGTCAAGGGAAGACCTAGGCAAACTATGGCTCGAGGGCCAGATATGGCCCGTTTGTCATTTTAATCCGGCCCAGCAAACTTGTTATGCTACTGTTGATAACAATGAAGGGGAGGTTCATAAAGAGTAACTATATATAGATAAGTAATATTGTAACTATAATAATGACCTCTACTTTGCAATTTTTCCGATCTTGCGATGGGTATTGGATCGCAACATCTCATTGTTTGTTAAACTGAGCTCCATTACGGCCTCATTCTTAACACAGCTGCGTTCAGATACAACAAGATGCAGCTGAGCCGAATCTACCCTAAAGGCACGCGGGTGGATTCGTCCAACTACAATCCTCAGCTCTTCTGGAATGCTGGCTGTCAGCTCGTAGCGCTCAATTTCCAAACTATTGGCAAGTGTCGCATTCCTTTATCTCCCGCGGCAGGAGAGCTCAGTGCATATGTTGTGATAAAGCCGTGCCAATAAACCATACTGTCGACACCCGACAGATCTGTCCATGCAGCTGAACCTGGGAATGTACGAGTACAACGGCAAAAGTGGGTACAGGCTGAAACCGGAGTTCATGAGACGACCGGACAAACACTTCGACCCCTTCACTGAAAGTACAGTGGACGGAATAGTGGCCAACACGCTGTCCGTGAAGGTAAACAGTAGACGCCGGTGTGGTTGTGTCCCTATTTATCTGAATTGTTTTAAAGATTTTCCTTTTTCTTTTGCTAATTTCAGATCATCTCAGGCCAGTTCCTGTCAGACAAGAAAGTGGGCACATATGTGGAGATCGACATGTTCGGTTTACCTGTGGACACCAAGAGGAAAGCTTTCAAGACCAAGACGTCACAGGGCAACGCCATCAACCCTGTCTGGGAAGAGGAGGCCATTGTATTTAAGAAGGTGAGAGAATTTTTAAAAATAAGGCCCGGGGGGCAAATGTGGACCACTTGTTTTTTATTTCTAATCCAGCACCTTAAAGATGCCCAAATGACGGTAGCGTATTGCTGCCACGCAAAAGTTACGATGCTTTTTATGCCATCTTTTGGCACAAAACACAAACATTGCAGGGGATACATTAAAATGTTAATTTCGTTCGGAAGTGTATTGGTTAGGAAGTACACTTATCGCGTTATTTTGTGATAAGTTTTACGTTATATTGTGATGCCGTCACGTTTTTTTCATGATTTACGGGGTTGTACTAGTGTTGTTATTTTCTATCGCCATAAACCACATTACCCAAAATGCACTGCGTGGTAGGTTTACCAGAAGAGACCATGTACTCTCGTTGGAGTTCCAGTTATCACGGAATAACGTGATACTGAGCCCTTTTGTTATTCTATTTGTAGCAGCGATACACTTCTTCCAAATTATCTTATTTATTTATATTTTTATCTATTCCTTGCAATCCTTGCATTTGTCCACTAGATGGCATTAGAAGGGACAATTGTAGGAATTCGTACTTTCATTGCTGTGTTTTTTTTTTTTCACCGCGTCCTTAGGTGGTTCTGCCCACACTTGCTTCATTAAGAATAGCTGTGTTTGAAGAAGGAGGGAAGTTCATTGGCCACAGAATCATTCCCGTCTCGGCCATTCGTCCAGGTAGGTTTGAATGCCAGGCGACCCTCAGGTTGAGAACCATTGCTTAACCAAAAGGTGTTTTTTGTTTTGAGATGATTGTATAAAATATTTTCCACTTACTAACGTTCGACTCCGCCCTCAGGCTACCACTACATCAGCCTGAGGAATGAGAAGAACCAGTCCCTGACGCTGCCTGCTCTGTTTGTGTACGTGGAAGTGAAGGACTACGTTCCAGACACGTTCGCAGGTAAATCACCGCCTGGTGTTTATTCCCAAACTCAGGGCTACAACTTTAGAGTCATTATCTAATTCATTACTGTTGCTCCAGATGTCATTGAAGCTCTGTCCAATCCCATTCGCTACGTCAACCTGATGGAGCAGAGAGCCAATCAGCTCGCTGCTCTCACGTTGGAAGAGGGAGGAGAGGAGGATGGTGATAAAGAGGTGAATATTTTTTCATGATTATTTCACTAAATTACTGAAAACCACTTTTTTAAGATTAGGAATTCTGCTTGTTTCCAGCCCAGATTTTATCCAAACACTTTGTTTGGACTGTTTTTATGACGGAGCCTGGGTGATGAAGTGTGCAGCGCCTGCAGCTGCAACAGTTTGGTGGCTGCTTTTCATCAGTTCTCCTCCACCTGCAGCTCTAAACTCACACTTTCTTCCAGCGGCTGTTCCATTGTTTTCCCTTTTCTCCATAAGGCTCCATAAGAACCTGGGTTCACTGCTATCGCTTGTACCTTGTTCAGGGGGTTGTCACAGTGAATCAACGTGTTTCTACTCTGTCTCCAACTACCTCCATGTCCTCCTTCACTGCATCCATGAAACTCCTCTTTGTCTCCTACCTGGTAGCTCCATCACTAAGACCATTCTTCTACCAATGTATCCACTGTCCCTCCTATGAACATGTCCAAACCATCTCAATCTGGCTTGCTGTCTGTGTTGTCCCTCTAATCACCTCATCCCTGATACTGTCCATCCATGTCTCTCCTAAAGAGAATCTCAGCATCTTTAACTCCTCCACCTCCAGCTCTGTCTCCTGTCTTCTACCTATTCCTAGTGTCTCTAATCCATCCATCATGGCAGGTCTCACAACTGTCCTGGAAACCTTTCCCTTCAACCAACCTGGACTTGGTATTGACACTGAAAAAAAAAAAGTTTGTGCCCTCTAGTGGCTAGGTTTACTGATCTCAGTCTGATGGTTGGAGAAAATAAATCTAAATGGGCTTTTTTAGATATGTTTTTAACACTGAGGCATTGCTTGATCAATATGTTTTATTGTTAAAAAGCCAATTCAAATGAATAGCAATATTCAGTTAATTCTGCATCAGTGCATTCTATACCTATATGCAGAAAAAATACATTTCCTTATGCAGTAAAACTACATTGTCACTTAATTACTGATTTTTTGCACTGATGCCACTTTTTTTAAAACGTTTTTCAAAATAAAAAAAAGAAAATTTGGAGTAATGGAGGATGGAACCGTTCCTAAGTTGTGTTCTGACGTCGAGAGGCATAGCTGGACAGGAGGTTATCACAGGTTATTAGAAAGAGGGATTGGCGGGGTATTCCTCTGGGACTTTTTATGTGATTTTTTTCTGCTGATAACATTTCCCATGCGGGCGTCTGACAAAGAGTGGATTCATGCTGTGACCATGGCAACAGGCACCAGAAGAGGTAGGACGCCGAAGGTGGTGCACGGTGTCGGGAGATGAATGTAGAAAGAGTATGAGAGGACGGGCAGAGATCCATCTGCTGTGACTGGAATAAAGATTATTTAAAATTTCATTACGTTCCAAGATACGTGTTGTTGGGGATTCAGGCGAGCCGCGGGGGGAAGTTATCTGCTCAAAGCTCTGTGCAGGGAGCGATGCTGAGAGTGGGATATCAGAGTTATGTCTACAAATTCTCCTGCAGGACACAGGTACGCAGAATTCGTGTCCGAGGGTGGAATTTTAATCCACGAGCTGGAAAACCTTTCGGAAACACCGAGTTGTGTTGCATTTTTTGTGTTTTAAGGACTAAGTTTGTCAAGGACTGGTTGAAATGATCAATATGTTGTTTGTCAACAGGTGGAAGCAGGAAGTGATGCGCCCTCTGAGTCCAAGTTGGACCTGAGAATGACTTCGCCTGCCGAGAATGGAGTGAGCCACACGCCTGTTATTGCACCGAAGCCTCCGTCAGTGGTCGGACAGACTCAATCTGCAGGTGCAGAAAAAGTGAACTACTTCACTTATGATGTCTTCTTTCAACATTTCTACAAATACTGCATTGGACACTGACTCCTCTAATACTCATGTTTGTCTCATTGTGTATACACTCTAAGTGTTTGTGTTTGGTTACTAGGATCTCTGAAGCCTCCCGTGAAGAGTGAAGACATTATCCAGAGTGTCCTCACTGGTGAGGTGACATTTTCAAACCAGTGTCTCCTAACAATCTGCAATCATTTTAACCAGACAACCAGCATTAACATCTATAAAAAATGTGCCTTTAAACTTTCAACGAGAGAGTAGAAGATTGCATTGATGTTAAATACCTATAAAATTGTGCTACCAACTTTAAAAAAAGAGTGAATGAAGCTATTATGCATGTTTATTTACCAATAAAATGTGCTACCCAATGAAAAAGGATGGTAGGAAAACTTTAGGGTCGATAACTACTTATAAAAATGTGCTACCCCCTTAAAAGAAGATGGTAGGAAGAAATTATGGGGTTTTACCATCTATTAAAATGTGCTACGACCTATAAAACAGAGGGTAGGAAAATATTATTGGTAGGAAAAAACTTCAGAACACTGGCCTAATGGGTGAGGAAGCAGATTTGGGTCAGAAAGGCCTCAGGTTCTAATCCACCAGCTGCTAGGTTGCCATTAAGGTGTTCTGAGCATAGCGCTACTGAATGAATATTAGATTTTATCACCCAAAAGAGATAGCATTATTCTTTAAAGAATTAAAGAAGCCCTTAAGTCACACTCAACAACAAGAGTTTTTGATGAAAACTAAATTGTTTCTCCCTGGGTCTCAGAACTGGAGGCTCAAACGTTGGAGGAGCTGAAGCAACAGAAGGGTTTCGTGCGGGAGCAGAGGAAACAGTACAAGGAGATGAAGGAGCTGGTTCGGAAACACCACCGCAAGACCAGCGAGCTGATCAAGGAGCACACGGCTCGCATGTCCGAGCTGCAGAGCCAGCATCAGCGGCGACGCTCGGCTCTGCAGAAGACCCACAAACGGGAGGGTAAAAAAAGGTACGAGGCATTTTGCCCCCAGATGAGGTAAATATCTCAAGATCGTAGCTTTGAATTCAAACTAATAACAATTGTATGTATATTACATAATTATGCAAATATCCCTCCGCTGTTATTGGATATTAGATTATTGACAGTTTCTCCATCAATCTCTATGTCCAGATTAATTATTTTTATATTTTTCTGTAAGCCGGTCAGAACAATCCCTGTCAACCCTGGACCAGGAGCTGAATGACTTGGACCAGGAATGCAACCAGCGACTGGCGGAGCTCAAGGAGAAGCAGCAGCAACAGCTCCTCGCCCTCCGTCAGGAGCAGTACTACAGCGAGAAGTACCAGAAAAGGGAGCACATCAAGCAGGTATTTTTCTCTAATGCAAAGTATTTGCTGTGGCTGAGAAATGTTGGGATGGTTTCAAGAATGGAAAATCCAGGCTGTCCGGACTTGTACTGGTGGTGGATGGTTGAATGAACGTTGCTATGGACTTGAAGTTTCCTCAGAGCCATCATCTCTGGCTACATTGAGCTGCGTGGAATGGAAAAACATCAGAACGCTGCTCTGGTGCTTCTCCGTAATGAGCCCAACTGACGTGTAAAAACTGCTGCTGGTGTTGTTGATGGTTCATCCCTGACTTTAAGTGAAACTGAGTTTCCCTGCCTGTCTTCTCTACAGCTGGTGGAGAAGCTGACCGCCATAGCTGAGGAGTGCCAAAGTGCTCAGATGAAGAAGATCCGAGATGTCTGTGAAAAGTAAGAAATATTCTTTAGCTTTAACAGTAAGTAACAGCAAATCCAAGTTTTTTTTAATCCTATTATCCATTTTTTTTACACACTGAAGGGAAAAGAAGGACCTGAAGAAGAGAATGGACAAGAAAAGACAGGAGAAAATAAACGAGGCCAAATCCAAGGACAAGAATGTGACAGAGGAGTATGTTTCTGAGATTATTACACCATGTCATACACCTATATGACCACTAGATGTCAGCACATACTATATAAATATATCATTGTCGCAGAGAGAAGCTGGAGATCAACAGATCGTTTGTGAATGAGGTGGTCCAGTACATCAAACGGGTGAGAGTGGACCTGATGCTGCTAAAATCAATACAATCTTCATTATTTTCACGCGCTGCATTGTACCTGAAGTGAAGTACTATTATGCATTAAAGTGACAACGTTGCATATGTGTGTTGTTGTAGTTGGAGGATGCACAGAGTAAAAGACAGGAAAAACTCCTGGAGAAGCATAAGGACATCCGACAACAGATCCTGGATGAACGGCCAAAGGTTTGACTCTGTTTTATTCAATCTATTGTAACTAATACGGCCATGAACAAGTGTTTTTATGCGGGATATTTATTTAAAACTCTCTATGCTTATTTTTATGTTTATGTATTTTTTTTAAATGATATATATTTTTAGATTAGCAGTTAAAGCAGTTTGATCAAAGGTTGTGACTAAAACTTCTTTCGGGCCACCACTAGATGGCGTCCTGCACTAATTTATCATTGGAGGTGAACATTATATCGTGCAGAGTTTTCATGACATTAGAACAAGTGCAGCTTGTCAAGACTGACTGTTGTTTCCAGGGGTTATTGATGATGTCAGCTGTCACTGCACAAACATGGTCCGACTGTGACTGTGACTCTGCCTCGATTCTGTTGTTGTTGTGACTGTCTTTGTAGGACGGTTTAACCGCTGAGGAGAACGGTAAGAACCGTTGTTGCATCCCAGTGTTGACATGACACATAACATCAGCCCTAACTGCACTAATCTGCTGGTTTTCAATGCACCGAGCAAGAGAGAATGTTGCACTGCATCTCTTCAGTGTCACCCGTCCGTAAGCAAATAAAAAAAAAAAAAAAAGTAACCGTTTGCCGATTGCCTTCGGGAATATGTCCCGTTCTTCACAAATATACCAGCTTGCGTGGCAGCTCAGCTGTAATTTAGCGGTCATCGACACAGCATGCGCACATACTGCAGTGTTCTAACCTTGGTAGTGGAGCAGATTGGCCCCCGAGAGTGAGATCACACCCTGGCTGGAGTGTTTTAAGTCAGCGAGCCAGTGCCTTCCAACAACATGGTTGGAAGTCCCCAAAATGCCTGATGATGCAAGAACATGGCCCAAAAATATATTGCACTTTTAACAACCAGGAATATGGATGTTTCTGTTGTCTGTAAAAAAAAAATGTGCCACCACCTTTAAAAGAGAGAGTAGAAAAATCATATCAATGGTATATACCTATAACAATGTGCTTCCAACCTTTAAAAAATGTGCTACCCCCCCGCCAAAAAAAAATGATAGGAAGATAAAAATGTGCTACCACTCCTCAATACAGTGAGTTAGAAGATATTATCTTGTTAATTACCTTTAAAAATGTTCTGCCACCATTTTTAAAGATAGTAGTAAGATTTTATGGATGATAAATACTTATAAAAATATGCTACCCTCTTTAAAAAAAGATGGTAGGAAATTATTATTGGTAGGAAAACATTTTATGAGTATGGAAGCAGACATGTAAGATGTTATCATCCACATAAAAAGCATACAAAGGTGTCTGACCAAAACCACTCTTCCAATGACTTTAATGACCTGTCAAATCAGTGTCAACACCCAGAAATGCTTCTCCACCCAACAGGAGGTGGAGATCTCCACTAACAGTTAGAACTAAAGAAGCCTCTTGGATGAGAGATGAAACGTTTTCCAAAAAAAAAAAACCTAATGTCCAGTTGTCAACTGAACCCTTTAACCTTGACCATGACCTTGATGACTGAGAACCTTCATGGACATCGTAGATTTGAGAGGATGTTCCACCTCTCATCCATCCTTCTTCAGCTCTGGAATTGCCCTGTTGTCATATAGAACTGAAGAAACCTCTTGGATGAGTGGAGAATTCAAAAATCCTTGCCTGTAGTGAGGCATTCAATGACATACGTTGAAAACAAATGATCAGGTCTAGGAAGAGTTTCTACTGGAGGATTCACCTGGTGGATGTTAATCAACATGGAAATAGGGGCGAAGAAGCAGTTTTTCAGAATAAAAGAAGAGTCAATTGCGGCTTTGTTTGTTAACTGCATCAATTATGTCCAGGACAATGAGTGTAATCACAGTCAATTGCAACTAATCAACATGGGGTTTGAGCGTTTCCTCACATCCAAGACTCTGCCCAAAAAAAAATCGTTTTCGCGCCTCTGCTGCACTTAATTCTCTCAGTAATCAATGTTTCCTCTGCAAAATTGTAACCGATTGTCTGGCAACTAACCTTATACATCCTTTACTTGACATCTGGACCACGACAAAGTAATGAACCACCTCGACTTTAAATCCATCCTTCACGCCGTGAGTGTCATCTGTATGCAAAATATGCACGAAATGTCAGAGAACGCAACTCTGGAGACGGATATCAGGAGACGCCCAGGGTTATGATTATTTTAGGGATTTTGGATGTTACACAACAACGACAGAGGACGTTCACAGCTCCTGTCTGATGAAGATACGTTCTCTAAAATGATGCAGAAACATTTTCAGAATTAAAAAAAAAGGCATTTTAACACTTTGCATAGAGCATTAATTTAGCCTATGATTAGTATTGTTAATAAAATGTATGGAAGTTAATCATCTCCTCACTGTGCTGTGAGAACAGCCTGGCAACAACCGCTCTCAGGGTTAAATAATACTGATTTATTACTCGGAAACATAATCATGGCTGTAAGTGTTTGTCTTTTTAATCAGTGACAAACAACGTCTGTGGCTGTCAACTGATTTCCTCGACGGTGGTCGGTTCTGGATTTTACGGCTTCCTACAGTGAAAGTCATTGAATCCGATCCAGCGTCTCGGGTTATGATCCAGGATTTTTTACTGCACCAGGATTTGGTCTGATTTAATGTTTTCACGGTACTTAACTCTACGAAGTTTTCCTCTGTCATTTCTTTTTTTTTTTTTTTAACACCCATTTCCTGCAGCAGTGGCTTTCCGTAGACCGCTTTAGTAGAAATGACTCAACTTTTTGAGTGTTGAAATAACATAACATAACATTGGCAATAACATTTTTAGGATGTTAGGACCTGTAGTGTAGAAATATTGACCCAAAAAGCTTTGTTCATCAAGAATTTATTTTTATTCTGTCAGTTACCGAGAAAAAATGCTATTTAATATATATTGGGTAAAAAATCTATCCATCCATCCATCGTTCGATCTATTAATCTAGCGATTTATCAATCTAACGATTTATCAACCTGTCGATCTACCGATCTATTGATCTATCTGTCTATATATCTGCCTACCTGCCTGTCTGTCTATCTCTGTCTGCCTCTGTCTGTCTATCCATCAATCTATCAATCTATCTATCAATCTATCTATCAATCTATCTATCTATCTATCTATCTATCTATCTATCTATCTATCTATCTATCTATCTATCTATTTGTCTGTCTGTCTGTCTGTCTGTCTGTCTGTCTGCCCGTCCGCCCGTCCAACTATTCAACTATTACATAGATACCTGGAGATGGGCTGTACTCCCTCTCTCACCCCCCACAACAGTTGCTAATGGACAGCTCTATGCTCTACAGTCGCTCTACAATCCCAGGTGGAGACATAAAGCTGTCCCTCTGCGTCTTCCCTTGTGTGCACTCACATGCATACAGTATAGAAAACCTACCTAACCCTATATACAGGCCATGTCGATGCTCTGGGGCTAATCAGGCACGAGTGTTGCACACGTCTAAGACGGAAGCTCATTTATGAGTCTGTTGGCCATAGAGGAGAAAGGGGAGGAGGGCATGGAGACGTTTGTTGTCACTCGCAGCATGTGCTCTATTCTGCTAATGATCTAATCAAACACTCACCAGGAGTCTGCAACACCAAGCATGATGGCGCACACGCACCCCCTCCCTCCCTCTTCAAGATCCTCCACCTTGGCATGTCCCTTCTGCTCGGCTTGTCTTCCAGAAATGAGGTTTGAGTTCAGGTTGCTGCTTGTTAACGTCCATGGATTCGGGTTGGCGTTGTCCTTTTTTGGTCGTGAACGTACGAGAAATTCCTACTGTGCGGGTGTCTGGGATTTATGTCCAAGTTCGGCGCAAAGAGGCTTTTAATGCAAGAGTTTAGAAGAGTCCACCTGTCTGTCCATCTATCTATCTGTCCATCTATCTATCTGTCTATTTTTCTGCCCGTCTGCCTCTCTGCCTATTTATCTGTCTCTTTCTCTGTGTGTCTGTCTCTTTGTCTGTCTGTCCGTCTGCCTGTCTGTTTGTCTATCTATCTTTCTATCTTCCTGTCTGTCTGTGTTTTTAAACTGTCTTTTATCTGTCTTTCTGTCTGTCAGTCTGCTGGCCTGTTGGTCAGTCTCTCTGTCTGTCTGTTTGTAACCTGTCTATCTATCTATCTATCTATCTATCTATCTATCTGTCTGTCTGTCTGTCTGTCTGTCTGTCTGTCTGTCTGTCATAGAAATACTATTATAGAAAATAACAATGTCAAAAATCCCTAAAGAGAAACCAAACATACACAACCATAGTGGATGTTGCGATGGTGTTTCCAGCTCTTGCAGTTTGTGTAAATTACCAGGTGTGTATTGACCATGTGTCAGCGCAACAATGAGTGGAAGGTCAGTGCAGTTATTGGATATAGATTGTTCCTCGTTCTGCTCAGCTGAAGCTCCAAATCTCCGCCGTGTCCTCCACCGCGTCTTGTCACGGTTCACCGGGCCCAGCCATAACAAGCCGACGCGGCAGAGTCCACCAAACATTTTTGGACAAACTTTCCATCGGAGAAGGACTCACTGTTTCTTACACATTAGATGGCAGACCAGACGAGCTTTAATATGAGAATAATACCAAAAAAAAAATTATACCTTCAAAATAAAAGCCCATCAAATACATTTATCATCGCTTAGTAGTTAGTAGTTTCGCATGGCCCTGATGAATCCACAGCCTTTAACAGTTTCTGTGCAATTACTTAACTAATCAATGAGTAATTCTTCACTGGGAAGAAGAAGAATCTGCATTTAGTCGATTGTAATAATCACAATTTAGAACTAAATATGACTATTAGGAGAAAAACATAATAGTTATCTACATATCTAACATTTGAGATAAAACAATTATGTTAGCAGTGATCTTTTTAAGAGTTATGGCTGTGTAGTATTGAAGTAATTTATACAGGAAGTACTATTTCACACCGGATGCCTTGGTGTCAGAGATCTGATACCTTTTCAAAATAAAAGATAGATCAGTTGACACATTCAAAGCCACTTTTAAGTCTTTTCATTCAGTTTTTGTCATGCAAACTTTAACGTATTATTTTTACAATTAGACCCAACTTGTACCTTTGTTTAATTCGACTAAATAACATATCAAACCTTTTGAAAACCCTGTGGCATTTGTAGCTTTGCAGCAAAACGGTCGGGTCACAATAGTCTAACAGAAAATCAATGCTCGCTTTTCTGTCTCCCTGTGGGTTTTATGACTAAAAGCTTAGCCAGCCCCGTTGTAATTCCTCCGCACCACACCACCGCTGCCCCCACGCACATATTTCTTGTCCATGAAAGCGAAGAGAGACAGCACAAGGGCAATATGCTCGACAGCAGCCTGCGTTGGCGGCTGTGAAGGTACAGAACCATGTGGATTCTTCCTTACATAGAGCGTGATGTCACGGTGTCTCCCAACTGTGCACACGGAGAGACACGCATGTGCATGCGCGCACACAACCGGCGCCTGGCGGATTGGTTCAACAGGCAGGAGTCCTCTGCTGTCGTCATGGAAACTCATCCGCCCACTGCCCCCTACCCCTGGCGTCCTTGCCTGTGATATCCTCTTCTCATTCTTTATGACTCTCTGCAATCTGTTAATTTGTAACTGAGATGTCATGATGCAATTTTAGCAGCGGTGTCCGGGGGTGGATTACTTTAAGATAAGTGGGAATGAGAGGGAGAAGGAGCGAGCGGAGGAGGAGGAAGAGGAGGAGAGGGAATATGTACAAGGGGACATGAATCCAGAGTATTGAGATGTAGTTGAGGTGAGACCTCGCTCCACATTTTCACGTCTCCTCTCGTCAACTGATTGGTGAAGGGGCTGAATCACTGGGTTTCCTCAGCACAGACCCTCATCTGCATCAGCCAGGCCTGCTGGGTTTTTAATCAATACTGCACTTTTTCCTTTACACAGAGTGAACCCAGAGGGAACGCCGTGTTCATGCAAAATCCACTGTGGATGTTGGATTGTCGTACCGTACTTGGATTCCTCGGTATTATGCTTTATTAGGCTGGCTGCTATTCCAGTCTACGAGTGCACGAGTTTCATTAACAAACCCAGGTTTGTTAATGAAGCTGCAGGATTGTGCTGATGGTTCACTCCTGAACTCTAGCTGGAGTCGTTCCTCTCATTACTTTTACGTTTTTAGCCCACAAGAAGACAAACTTAGGGATCTTACACTGTTAGGCCCTGGAAATAACATGTGTTTGAATATTTCAAGGTTAAAATAGAAAATCAGTAAATACAAGGAGTATTGTAGAAGAGTGTGGGTGTGGGAAAATTAAGATTCATTCATTTTCATCAGCATTGCTTGGTCTGTTGATCAGGACGATGTTATGATCAGAGCACCTCAGTGGCAACCTTGGTAGCTGATGGATTTGAACCTAAAGCCTTCCTTAACCACTAGGCCACTGTTCCGATTTTTTTTTCTTACCCATGATATCTTCCTAGCATCTTTTTTTTAAGGTGGTAGCAAATTTCTTTTGGCGTATAACATCCATAATATTTTCCTACCCTCTGTTTGAGGAGTGGTAGCACATTTTTATAGGTATTTAACAACCATAAAATCTTCCTACCCTCCTTTTAAAGGTGGTAGCAGTCTCCATGACTAACATCCAAATCATACTGCACCCTACTGTGAGCCTTCCTGTGGGCGGTGAGCCTAATGGACGTTATGTGGGTCGGGACAGTGCTATGCAGAGAGCACCTCAGTGTCAACCTGGCAACTGATGGACCTGAAGCCTTGTGGACCCAGAGAATCTATACTTACTTTAATGATTCAATGTATTTCATTAAAAAGAACAACGCAGTTGTTTGTAGTTAGAATTATTTGACTAAAATCTGCAAAGAATAATGTAAATTTATCTGGAAAAAAAAAAAGACACTTTTGTTGAAGACTGAACTTAAGCTGCTATTTCTGATTGATTTAGAGAAGAATCTCTGCTGCAGAATATCAGCCCTGGCATCATGGTCTCAGCCTATTGGCCGCGCTGTTGCAACTAGTTTCCACTCCTGAACCTGTCCTTGTAAGGAAAAGGCTCAATACTTTGGAGGCAGAGGGGAGATATGCAACCATGAGAAATATTAGAAAATCTCAGCAGATGAGTTATAGCATGTGAGATGCAGAGGAAAAGGAACAGACACCTGCACATTTATATGCACACAGACATAGAGTCCCCCCACTTCTGGCACGGGGACCGGCTTTGGTGCATTACTTGATTGGTCATATTTTAGAGTCGTAAAAAACAAATGTAAAGTTGTATTTTACAGAACATTTTTTGGAAACCTACTTTTTTTTTTTTTTTCATCAGGTTATGTCCTTGCACCAAGCCTGCGCTGCATAGTACATGCCAAACAGGTCTCTTAACAACTTGGAGTTGAGGCGTTTTTTATTTTATTTTGAAAATACCAGTGGTTGTATCATTTTATTTAGGTGTATTTAACTGCTGCTTCTTAAAAACGAGTTCCTCACAAGTCTGTCAAAATATTGTCCGACATTTAGCGCAAATTTGGCGCAAAAAAAAAAAAGGTCGGGGAAGGCGGATGTTGCCACGTCTTCCCGCATGTGCTGCGGCAGCCGTTATGTCACAGCTCAAGGCGAAAAAATTACTTTTGCTCTTTGGAGGCCTCCTTCACTTCCCTTGACAGCTACTCAAAATGAGGACAACTGGTTAAGAAGGTCACTGAGTGCTGTATTTTGAGAAAGTGTGTGTCTGTGTGTGTGTCCCTGAGTGTGCATGTGTGTAAGTTTGTTGACAGATCAGAGGTTTTCACAGATTATCAGATTGAAAAATTGGCGGGTTAACAGTTAGAACTGGTCGGAGTCCAAAAAGAACTGGACCACACAGCCCACAGTCCTGAGGTTTTATAAAGAGTTTGTGTTTGGTTTTGCACTCTATTTTGGCCAATGTCATAATAAGTTGGAATTTGAGTTTGTTTTTTTTTCTAATCTGAACACTAAATCAACCAGATACAAGGTCAGATTGACACAGACTAAACAGGAAATATCCCCAACAGTCTCTCACTCTTATTTCGAGGACATAAACTCGATCACTTCTGGACTCAGATCAGTGGATTCCAGTCTCTGGGTGTCTTTCGAGAATAGCCTCCTGCCATTTTTACCCTTCTGCCCCCTCGCTCTCACCTCCTTCACATGTGCCAGGGCTTGGCCAGATGGGAGAGAGATGACAGCTTTAATCAGAGAGGGTGTTTGGGCCTCAGCAGGCAGAATATAGGCAGGCTGCCTGAACACACTGGCTGTCCCACCCCTAAGTAGGTCATGTGCTGCGCTGAGCGAGAGAGAGAGAGATGTGGAGAGAGGATCTGAGGCGGCTGTTTAACCATCTGGTTGTGATGTGCTGCTGGATGACCCACAGTCAGAGCCGGGGAGAGACAAGTTAGACTGAGAGAATGGGTAGAGTGTCTCACTCAAGGTGACCTTGAGATGGTCCAGGTTGGGAGGTTCTTCAGCAACAGACAGCAACATCAGTGGGGTTGGATGAGTCAATGAGAACATGTCTGCATAGGTTCTCAGTGGTCCAGGTCATTAACTCCAACAATAGTAACTTTGAGGGCAACTGGACATAGTAGGTTTCTTGAAGACGTTTTTCATCCAAGAGGCTTCTTCAGACTTCTTCTGGCTTGTAGTCAGTTAAAACTGAAGAAGCCTCTTAGATGAGGAGCGTCTTAAAGAAACCAGTCCATGTCCGTTTGGCCTTGAAGGACATTGGGAAGACAATCAGAGTGTTTTCACTTGATCGTACAATGGAACTATTCAAGACATTTCTAAGAAAGGACAATCAAGGTGTCTAACTCATTCAGTATAACCCACTCATCCTTGTGATGTGGTCCGCAAAACTTTTGTGGATGTCCAAAATCGAGGGTTACCCTCCTGGGTAAGGTTGAATCTTATTTGGAGTAGACGCCGCCTTCCAATAGGCTTATCAACCAAAAGAAGGTGTGCAAGGGGCGGCGTAGGGTGCAGTGGGATTCAGGAGGTCGTAGAGACTGTAACGTCTAGGATCGGGTAATGGATAAGCGGACAAAGATGGACGGTATCCTTCCATCCAGTCATCAAGGTTATGTAATCCAGAAATAGTTACGTTGAAGGCAACTGGAACTCCCCAGAAAGCATGTTGGATGGGAGGTGAAACGTCGTCAAGGAACCTACCCTGTCCAGTTAGCCTCGAAAGAACAATTTTAGGATGAGATACATTTTGATCTTTGTATACATGTCATTTATTACCTAGTTTTCAAAAACACCTGCTTCAAAACTCCTTATCTCATCTTCAATTTTATGACCATTTGTTGCTCGACACTTAATTTAATAGATAACTTCTTTTTTTTTCAATTATTAACCCTTCATTTGAGTTTTTCACAATATGCAGCTGTGGTTCGACAGCATTTGGATAATTGTTTTGAGTGTGCGGTCAATAATATTAAGCTCTATAATCGTCCACGTACGTCCGGTGCACTGCATCTGTAGTTTATCGGCGATATTTCTCCAATCGACAGGTATTTCCGGAGCGCTGACACGACTGCTCCGAGCTGTGAGACTGTGCCACCGTTCGTCTTAGCGGCTTTTCTTTTAATTACTGCTCTCCCGTGGGAGCCCGTCTGGTCGTTAAACAGAAATCAGCATTACAGCAATTATTGCACACAAGGACATGAATACAATCTTGTCATCTGTAATCATTGGGGGCGTCCATGCCTGGGGAGAAAACACTTTCTCACGGAGTTTCTCGGAAAAGGGACGGGAGTGTGTGTGTGTGTGATGCAGGAATGTAGGGCAGGGGTCCCGGTCCATCTCAGTGGGGCAAGGACGAATGGAGGGATGACAAGGTTTCTGTGTTGTATATCAGATGGTTAGAGATCAAGGTTATTTTGATATATTATCCTTTTAGGGTACCATGCTCTTTTGTCTTTGCTGCAGGATGTTTTTTTTTAAATTTACAAGAGAAAATTTGTCTTTTTTATTATATATATTTCTATATTGTTCTTAAGGAGCTGAACATGGTCTGTGTGTCAGTACTGCGCAAATTTAATTTTTCATTTAATCAAGATTACCAACTGAATCAGAATGCAAGGTGTTCAGGAAGGAACTTAAAAATTATATTATAAATTATATATTTTTTTTTGTTCTAATACCTTGTGAGTAAAAATCCAACTGAAAGCACAGAAAGGGTTTTTCCTTTCTATGAATTTCCTTTTATGAATACACACTTTGTTATCTGTTTACAGAGCAGGCTCTGTCTACAGTTAGATAATGTTTTAATAACCCATGCTAGGCTAAAGTGGGCGATAACCAATAGAATCTCCAATATATATTGAGGTCAATATTTATCAAACCCCAGCATATACTGTAAGACAGTAAATCTTATGCATATACATCTTAAATCAAGAGATTTGCGAGATATTTATTTCAGTGATAGGACAATGCATTTGCACTGTTTCATTTGGACAGCAATGTATTTGTTTAATATTATTATTATAGTATTATTGGATATCTTTTAGAAAGTGGTCTGAGTATAGATAGATAGATAGATAGATAGATAGATAGGTTAATGTCAGTAGTATTAGTAGATTAGTAGGTAATAATTGTTACTGTATGTTGAGTTGTTGTGTAATAACAATCTCCGACAAGACCATTGTCGTCTTACGTCACTATGCCCATAGTACTCCGGCATTAAGTTTGCTATTATAAATAAACATAAGTACCGCATATACATATATATGCATCTACATATATACATATGCATGCACATATACATGCATACACATATAAACATACCCATACATTTACATAAATAGGCATATATAACATGTGCTATATTGGTTTTAGACCATATATGTACACATACATACATGCATAATGTCATGAGCACACATACACACACACATATATATATATATGCATACACATGTATGTACATGTATAGGCATATATAACATGTGCATACAATATATTGGTTAAAGATATACATGTATATGCACACATACAGGCCCCGCACACACACACACACACAAATATATATATTTATATGGACAGACCAGACATATACATGCATACAACCTTACAGTACATGTGTATGGCATGTTAAAGGTTTCAGTTGTGCTTGCTTCAACAGACTTGAATTTTCCAAGATGTCTATGGCTTTTGAAACCCTATTATTTTCTCCCCGCAGCTGCAGAGCGATTTGGACCAGGAATACCAAGACAAATTCCGCCGGCTACCTGTGGAGATCCAAGAATTTGTTCAGGACAGCAGCAAGGCCAAACTCTGTGAGGACGGCGTCCACTCGTCCAATCTCGTTTCCTCCTCGACGACCGAGAAGCTGAACCTGAAGACGTCGCAGTCAGAGGACGAAACGGACGAGGGCTCGTCGGAGCGAGTGTACGACACGCCACTGTAGGAATACTACCCCGCAGACTTTGCTTCACACTGGGACACTTTGTGGATATGTTACTGAGGACAGGCCGGTTAGACTGTCACTACCCAATTTTTGACCAAGCCCGAGGAGAAGATCAAACCTGAGCCTGCTGTGGTGAGTAGAGGACGTCTCTACTGTACCTGGAGTGCAGTCATGTCCACAAATCTGTGCATTTTGTGTATTTGTATGTTGACTGTATTCTCTTGTCTTTTACGGTACGGCCACAGGATGTGTTACATGGGCACTGACCTGCAGAAAATGATTTACTTGAACTATTGCACAGAGAAAGGTGTTGCTGTTTTTTTTTTAATATTGTTACTATTATTTTTATTAACCATTATATTGACAGTAGATATGGTCATTAAGCTGTTTGGTGCCAAGGTTTTTTGAACTGACTTACTGTGGTCATAGACATTTGAGTGGTGTCCACTTGCATTGTAAAGACAGTGCTGCAGATTTAGCGTCCGAAGCTTCCGTCTTTTGAGAGTCACGCGTCCGTCGTTGCACTGAAGGCTCACGTACCAGAAGAACCGGTGGCTTCACTGGTTCTTGATTTTGTTCTTACAGAACTAAGCCGAGTTGTGTTGCTGCTATTTTATTTTAACTCAAATTAACCATACTTTGGTTTGTATATTTTGCATGAACATTATGCAGTGCTGTTGGGGTACGTTTGGGTGTGTATGTGTTTTTTTTTTGTTTGTTTTGTTTTTTAATGGAGTTGTTGTTTAATTTGTGCCAAGCTGTGGCCAGAAAGAACAAGAAGGGAATTGAACTGTACAGTATCTGCATGTTTTTTCGATGAACTGTTACAGTAGTTTTGTGGCGGAGATGTTTATTACCTGTAAACCCGTTCTGTCTGAAACACCTGAACTAAACCTGCAAAAACATTAAACCTGTGGACTGACGCATCACTGTGGCACAGAGTGAAAGGGACGGAAGCGACAAGGTAGACTGTTGTGTTCTTACCGTTTCAGACTTGAACAAAGACTGTATAAGTATAAGAAATAGTTCACTGTGTACCTGCAGGTAAATACATGTTACGCTGACCACTGTGATTGGTACTCAGCGGTTGAAACTTATTAAGGATATGAATTGGTTGTTTATTTTAAAGTGTCAGTTGTAGATACTGCAGGACAAGCATCATTACTGAATAATTACAACTCGCTTGAATCCAATTTAATCCAATTCAATCTGATTCAACTCAATCCAATACAGTCCAATTCAGTCCAATCTAATTCAATCCAATTCAGTTCGATTCAATCCAATACAATCTATTCAAATCTAATTCATTCAGATTTATTCCAATCAAAATCAATCTGATTCTTTTTATTTTAATTCAATCCAATTCAATCCTATCCATTGGATCCAATTCAATTAAACTGATTAAATCCAGTCTGATTTAATTCAATCTAATCCAATACAACCCAATCCAATTCAGTACAATTCAGGCCAATCTAATTTAGTCTGATTGATTCCATTCAAATTCATTCTGATTCAATTTAATCAATTTCAATCAAGTTCAGTTCAATCCAATCCACTTAGTTCCAAGCCAGTTCATTACGATTCAATCCAACCCCATTCATTCAGATTTATTCCAATCAAATTTAATCTGATTAAATTGAATCTAGTTCAGTCTAGATCCATCGGATCCAATTCAATCTAAACTGATTCAATCCAATCCAATTTAATACGTACAATCCAATTCATTCCAATTGAGTTCAATTCAATCAGATCCAATCCATATTAATCCCATTCAATTCAGTAAATGTACAAATATTTTATTGATCCCAAAGGGAAGTTTTAAGCCTAAAGAACCGAGCTTCTTCCCCTTTGAACACACACAAACTTCCTTCCTGACTAATTCACTGCCGTGTGAGTTCATCTTTTGTTACATATCAAGTCATGTATCTTGAAAAGAACACTGAATGTGAGGGCTGGTTGACTCGGCATGTTCATGCGTCTGAAGATATTGTTGAAGAGATGATGTCGGTGTGAGAGTCCCGTGCCTTGAGTAGGTTGGCCTTGTTTTGATGTTGAATGTGTGAACTGCTACACTGTTTTAACTTACTGCTACTGTATGACGCTGTCCGATATTTCCACTAGGCCGTGCGCACTTTCTAGTACAGTAACACTACTGAGTAATGCTTGTGATCAGCGGTGTTTTTTCGGCGTGTGTCCCGGGAGACGTCCTTCTGTTCCTGTCTTGAATCCACTTGATTTAACAGCCCGCCGACCTTCTCATCCACCTAAGTGTATATGCACTCTTGAAATGTACATGTATGTATGACATTAAGGATTCAATATGAAGTTGATGAAAAAAAATATATAGTGTAAAGGGAGTCTGCCTGTAATTATAATAAATGTGGATATTATTGTACTTGGCTGGACTGAAGTGGTGTGTGTTGAATATTTCAATAAATTTTCAAGAATCATGGCTAGATGGATGGATGGATGGATGGATGGATGGATGGATGGATGGAAGGAAAGGATGGGTTGATATAGATAGATAGATAGATAGATAGATAGATAGATAGATAGATAGATGTAAAGACCTCAAGAAGCTTTGAGTTGGTTATTGACAATAATATAAGTAGGGATTTTAACATTTTGTCGTTTTTATTTACATTACATTCAATTCAGCACATACTTTTATAACGTTCAACCTTATATATATATATATCTTCATCTTTATATATATCTTTCTATCTATAAGTATTTATTATATATAATATATATAATATTTTATATATATAATATTTATATATATATATATATATATATACACCCAAAATACATTTACCACTGATGTCCACTAAGAATGTCCCACACACTGCCCTCCCAGGGGGCTCTTAGCTGCCCACTGTTCACTTTGATGATGGGTTAAATACAGAGGTCCGGTTTCATTGTGTTTCATCACGATGTCACAATGACAAGGAGTTTGCTTTTCTTTCTCCCCTCCATTCTGCTTGGCAACCCCTTTTTTCAGGGGTTGCCACAGCAAATCAATGTTTTCCATCTTCCCCCCCTGTCCTCTGTATCTTCTACTCTGACTCCAACTACCTCCATGTCCTCCCTCACTGCGTAACTCCCCCTCTTTCTCCTCGTCTTCTTTGTCTTCGACCAACAGTAGTCCAATTTTCATTCGTACCCCGTAAGTCAGTGAATAGCAATATGTACAGTATATATAGAAGTCAAGCCTGTCTGCTTCTCTGCCTGTTGCTCCACAGTTAATTAGTTTCATCACTTTCACCTGTGTCCAGTGGCTCCTCAATCAGTGCAACCTGTTTCACCTGGGCCCGTACTACTATCTCCATCACTCTGATACAGTGATGGGGACAGATATGGAAACCATAGATGGGAGTTTGTTGGTGTGTTGTCCTCAGCTAAATGCGCAGTGACTGTGTTTCAGGACAAAACTCATTTACCATCATAAGACACCGGACAAGTCTCATCCTATTACGGTAAAATCTTTTTTTTTTTTTTTTCTTAACTCTTTATTTGTTTTCTAAATCCTGTGAGTGCGTAAATGGGTTTCCGTCTCTGTTTTTTGTGATTGGAATTTTAAGCGTTTGCGCCTGCCTGTGTTTTCCAGTACTTATAAACACTGTGTCCCAACAGGCAGCAGGAGATAAGGCCAGGCCCGGTCGCCCATAACAACTGCCGTGACCATTCAGAGGCCTCGGTGCATACCAGCAACGAGGAAGTGAGCTAATTAACCCCGGAGTTCAGAATGGAAGGAGAGTGGCTTTTTAATAAGATTCTCCGGCTTATATAAACAGCCATGGCCCTCCACACTCCCAGGAATATCATCGCCCGGCGTCTGTCCATCTGCTGCAGGGATGATGATGAGGAGGAGGAGGAGGAGGAGGAGGAAGTGTCCTGTAACTAGGCTGTAATGAGGCACGCCAGGACACCAAAGGAGCACGGGGGAGGAGGAGGAGGAGGAGGAGAAGGAGGAGGAGCAGCCTGGAAGGTACGTTTAGCACACACACACACAAACACAAATCGGGTTTATTTTTTTTTCCCGGGTTTATAATCAAGTTAAACAATATGTCAGTGCTCTTCACGCAGTCAGACTGTGACCTTCAGCTCTGTGAAACATGCGGCAGTCAATAGTGTCTCTGCTGGTTTCACCGTGCTGTATATAGTGGCCTGTGTGAGTTATTATATGGCAGAAATGTACTAGTTTGCACATTTAATCGAAAATAAGAATTAGAATTGTTCATTATGTAATTCTGATAGTGGTACAGTGGATAGCGCTCTTGCCTTACTAGCTATAAGGTCATGGGTTCGATCCCTGATATTTTTTTTTTTTTTGCATGTTTTTTTCAGTGTACTGTGGGTTTTCCCCAGATACGCTGGTTTCCTCACTCCATCCAGAAATATTCAACATAGCGCTCTAGTGTCGCAAGCATTACCCTGCTGTACTGACACACTTTAGGATATGTGCTTCATCTGGCATCACTCTCATTGGCCTCCTTGTCCTGGATACCATTGGCTGGACATCTGGTAGCGCTTAAAGAACAGACATATATATACTATATATATATAAGTCAATTGAGTTCATATGGTATTTCTTTTTTTTTTTAACGTTTGCTTTTTTCCAATTTATCTAAAAACAAATCCAGAAACTGAGAACTGTACATTCCTTGCTCTGCTTTTCTCTGTATTATTCCGTCTTGTTTATATCCCACCAATCCCCCAGGCAGTACAGTGTGTAATGGGAAATTGTTGGAAAACAGCCATTTCGGTTCTAATAGTTTTCCACTTTTTCCATCCTTTGGAGCAGTAGATAAATTTCTTTCAAGTCCACCTCCCCTGAGACCGGCTGTTATTATTGTTATTATTTTAGGTTGACAGCAATATTCTAAAATTTGTTGCCGAGTGTCTTTGGGGAAACAACATAAGACGGAAAATGATAAATAACCTTTTTTAAAAAAGGTTATTGAATAGAAAGTGTCCAAATGAATGACTTTGAATGCAAGTCTTAATCAGGGTTTTTTTTTTTGCACAGCTTTATATCCGTTTACTGTAGCTTGACTTTCATAGTGCAAACTCTTTAAAGAAAATATATTTTTCGGCAGCTGTCGTACCTGATGTTTTCAACCATCAGGACCCCAGAGTCAGCGATCTACTCTAATGAAAAGACAGAGTGTTCTTTAAAAGCACCTGCAGTAGCTCTTTCTGACCAAACTACTATAGTGGACTTACATACAGGTCATCTATTGAGATGAATGACTGTCTAATACACCCTTTTTGCAGTAACTGGGTTTGACGTACGAGTTGGCATTTAAATGTGTTTAAAAGCATGATCTTATGATAATATTTGACTTAAATATTCTAGAATCTTCAAGGACTTCAGTAGCTTTGGGCTTGAACCTCACAGTACAAACCTGATTGGGTCAATTTATAATGGATATCATTGTTTGCCTGCAGCTCCCTCGGTGCTGTCATTGATTGATGCTTTTTGTCTTGGGGCTTCTTTGACTGGCAGTCAAATTTAATTTAGAATTCTGAAGACATTCGTGTCAAAAGTCAATAAGAAGGGGAACAGAGATAGACCTCAGTTTTGCACATTTGCAGTTTTGTTGTTGAAAAAGGCTGTAGTTGCAAACAGATGTGCAGCAAGTTGTCTTTTTGGACGATAACCATTTGCTGCAATGATGCTGAGAGACAAGGATGGACAAGGGTCAGGAATGAGGTCATTAGAGAGACAACAAGGACAGGAAGGTTTGGAGAAAAAGCTACAACATGAAGAAATGAAGGTCAGTCAAAGCAGGACGGTACGTGTCTATGGACAACAGGGTGAGCAGTGGAGTGGTGTAGTTACAAGGAGGTTGTTGTGAGACCAGCTTTGATGGATGGATTAGAGACACTACCAATAGACAGACGCCAGGAGACAGAGCTGGAGGTGGATGAGTAAAAGATGCTGAGATTCTCTTTAGAAGAGACAAGGATGGACAGGATTAGGTCATAAGAAGGACAACACAGACAGGAAGGTTTGGAGAAAAAACTAGAGAAGCCAGATTAAGATGGTTTGGACATGTTCAGAGAAGAATATGAAGAAATGAAGGTCAGTCAAAGCAAGACGGTACATGTCTGTGAACGAAAGGGAGACAAGTGGAATGGTGAGGTTACAAGGAGCAGAGGTGGTGAAGGTGGATGAGTTTATGTTGTGAGACCAGCTATGATGGATAGGTTAGAGACACCACCAATAGGCAGAAGATGATGCTGAGATTCTCTTTAGGAGAGACAAGGATGGACAGGATTGGGAATGAGATAATTAGAGGGACAACACAGACAGGAAGGTTTGGAGAAAAAGCTGAAGAAGACAGATTGAGATGGTTTGGACATGTTTTGAGAAGAATGTCAAGTAATGAAGGTCAGTCATAGCGAGACGGTCTGTGGACAAAACATGTGGACATGTGGGGAAATGGAAAAAAAACAGTGATTTGCTGTAGCAACCCCCTGAACTATCAACTATACTAACATGTGCAATAACAGTGTAGAGCTGGCATGTAAACAGAGGAAGTCTGGTTCAACTCCTGTGTTTGCATCTGTTTATATCCATATGTCGCATAATAACTGTCATTCGCTGATTGACAACAGACATCTGTGATTGTTGAGGCGCGTTGGACAGATTCCAGACTTCCTGGTCAGCTGGTCAGATGTTTTCGATGGTCATCATGATGAGACACTTTGGTAAAAAAAAAAAAAAAGCCAGGCAACAAGTGAAAGGAAGTGGAAGTGTATGGATTCCAGACTCAGCTGTGTTCAATGTCACTCAGACTTAGACAGCAACAGCAGCAGCAACAGCAGCAACAGCAGCAACAGCAGCAGCAGCGTTTAAACTGTGACTTTACCAAAGGGAGGAGGGGGCGGCTACTGTAGTCAGCTGTTGGAGGAGCAGGGAGGAGCAGGGAGGAGCTGGTTCTGCTGCGGATGACTCACTATCAACCTCGAAGGTTCACTCATTCACTCGTTCGCGCACGCGCCTCCGTGCACGCGCCCGGACTGACTGGCACGTTTGGTTTTTAGTGGGTGGGTTTTGGAGGAGGAGGAGGAGGAGGAGGAGACAGAGAGAGGAGGAGAAGAAGGAGGAGGAGGAGGAGGAGGGCGCTGCAGAGCCTCCTGCTCCTGCCGCTGAGTGAGGTTCCCAGTCAAAGCGCATCAGGGCCGCTCAGTCTCCACTGGAGGGCGAGTGGCACAGGAGCACCGGGACACTCCAGCAGCAGACAGACAGACGGTGAGACGGAGACAGGAGCAGGGAGACGGGACAGCCTCAGCTGCAGCAGCTGGAAGACAAGGACTCGTTAAAGTCCAGACACTTGGACTCTGCACAGCATCATTTTTTTTTATTTTTACTGCCATCCGCCGGATTTACTCCTCCATCCAGCCGTAACGTCACGTAAGGAACACACGCACTCACACGCACACCCCGCGTATCGTACTAGCGGCGGATGCTGTGGAGACAGGACCATGCATTTACACTCCATCACGCTTACAGCTCCCTCTAAATCCTCCTTCTCTGCCAGTATCGCTGCACGCACACTTGTCGGGACTCCTCACTCATCCCCGCTCAGTGCAACATCCACACAGAACCTTCCATTGGTTTCATGCAATTACATTTAACACTGTATCCTTGGAGGAGAGATTCAGAGCAGTAACGATGCCCATCATGACTCTTAGATCCGGGATGGTGAGCGTTGATCCAAGTGATCGGTCCCCGGAACGTGGTGAAAACACCCTCACACACACACTCTCTCTCTCTGGTACTGTAGCCTGTGCTACAACGCGAGCTAACCGGACGCAGTAAAAGCGGAACCTTCAGTAACCAGATCCCGGATCTGTTTTTGCGACTTTCGCCGAGCAGACGCGGCGTTGCACGGAGACCGTGGCCCGGGTAAACTTGATGCGATGTTTGTGTCGCTCCGGAGCTACTGCAGCGGCCGGGGAGGCTAGTGTGTGGAGCTAACCGTAAGCGGGATAGTGCAGCAAGGAGGCAGCCGATGTGATGACAGACAGACGGGGTGGAGGGGCGACACAACACGGCTGCTCTTCGTCCTCATGATTGTGAAACTGCAGCATTTGGAACATGTTAAAATAAATCGGTTCCCAGTAGGAGAAGCAGGTCCTGCAGAACCAGTGCATCATGGTGTGGACTCTGCAAGGTGCCATTGACTCAGTGTTGAAGATAAAAATAAATATTATTAAATAATATTTAGGCATTGCATTCATATGCATGGTGTTTGTTTGTTTATGTGCACCTCCTGTGTGTGAGAGTTGCTGCAAAATGTTGCATTTGCTGATATTTCTTTTAAAATACATCAATAATAGTCAAAAATGAGAACAGTTCTAAGTGTTTTGGTGCACTGAAACTGCTGATTTGAAGTGACAGACGCATTTATTGGCAGTTTAATTAAATTAAAGAATAGATCAATCTTAAAATTACACATTTTATCCCCTCTGTCTCTTAAAAAAATTGACATAATTGAAAATAAATTATTTTCCTGCCCCGATGCTGCTCCTCTGTACTGTTTGACATTGTTGCCTGATGAGGTTAAACCCTGTTTTTGGGGCGATGCTGACTTTCTCCCAGGTTTTGGCAGAATGTGACGTCTTCACCGTGTTGTCCAGCTCACAGAGCAGGACATTTTTTTTATTCAGGTGACGTGTGCGTGCAAATAGCATCTATGCATTTGTCCTGAAGCAGAATTAGACAGCCGGTCTGGAGTAACCTGTTATGCCAAATACGCAGAGAGGGTTAGGGTGGGAGAGCGTTATTTGTTGAAGAATAACCGCCGCGAGATTATTTACTCTTCAAATACCTGGTGATGTATTCAGTACCAGGTCTCACCTGGATGAACCGGATGTTGCTGATGCATGTTTCCTCCCCGGTGTCAAATACGTTTAATTTATTTCATGTCTCTCTTAAACAAATGATGTCAGTAAACAAAGTCAGTGGTGAGCTAGTCATTATAAGATCCCGCGGGCCATACAAAGTGACTTGGCGGGCCACCTTTGGCCCCCGGGCCTTCAGTTTGACGTTGAGTGAGTCAACAGGTTTGTTAGCTGTGGATGACAGGGCGTGTCGTCTGTTACTTTACTTACTCAGATGCTTGTCTCCCTTTGTCCTTTCGCGTAGGAAAGGACATCAGCATAATGTAAAGAAAATCTAATTTTGTCCAGATGTATTGACAGATACACAAAGATTTCACAGGGAGTCGCAGCGGTAAACACGACCCTCCCTAACCCAACAACAGTCCCTCACCCATGGTTTGGACCACACTCTGGAGCCTTTTAATAAACACAAGTGTATTAAGAGGCTTAAAGGTTAAATGGAAATAAAACACAGTTGGGTTTTTGAGTAGTTTCTCTTCAGCTAAGTTACTATATATAGTCTTTACTGTTCCTGCTGATTAGTATTTTGACCAGTGAGTATTTTCTGTAGGTGCTGTGCAGCACGTAGATAAATCCTTATGTTTTATTGATGATGTGTTGACAGAGTAATGAGAGCTCCGTTCATTTTTGGCCCCGACCAATCATCACCAGTGGCTGTTAGCTTTCTAATTTGACAAACAAAATGTGTGGCTGTTATTTTTTGGCATTCTTTGTTCTTCTGTTATGCATTATCAAGAAAAACTATAAGAATTTTCTTTTTCTTTTTTTTTGGGACACTTTTGTCTCTGACAGCTTCAAACCAAGTAATTGATATAATTAATATATGGTCCTTTTTACTCTTTTTTTTGGTCTGATGAGTAAAGACAAATGCTGCATGAGGCATTAACTATTTATGCAGGATGTATTTATATTTATATATGTAGATCGGTTGAATAATAGTTACTCTTAATACAAAAAGATATATATGTAAAAAAAAGCAAATGATATCCAAGTATAACTAACAACAGAAATTAAAATCTTGTTTTTTGTTTTGTTTTGTTTTGTTTTGTTTTTTAACTAAAGAACTAACTAACTAACTAACTAACTACCAGGTCACATTGAATTTTTATTTTTTTATTTTTTTCTGCCACTTTTGTCAGTAATATTTGACACTGTCAGCTTTATTTATTTACTTTTGTTTAATCCATAAATTTTTAACACTGTCTTCTATTTCCCCCCTGAAAGACGCCTTGACAAAGCCGTCAGTCATAACAACTGTGTTGAGGTCTCACTAAGACATCCACAATACCAACACAATGATGCAGACAGACAGGCAGATGGATCGATTGGTCAGCAGGCGGAGGGACTGTCTTTCCCGCTGATGGCCCTTTCATGTATTTGTACGTAAACAACAGCAAAAAACCCATTTCACATTATGTCTACTGTCTTTTTTTGTCTTTCCAGGTGAAGACATGAGCTTCTCCCGCTGAATGACATTGATGCTGAACTGGTAAGCGTTGCGGCATGGATCACTGCTGCAATTCTCATTTCCCTTTTTTTTCTTTTTTCCCATCATCCACTCCCTGTTCCCTCTGACAGAATAGTCAGCCAGCAAATGTCTGCTCAGGTGAAAGGGCTTTTCTTCCATGAAATTAATTTCTAACTGAGCCTACCTCTTCAGTATTAGTTTCCAGAGCATACTGTTCATGATTGCATATTAATAACCCAATCTGCATTAAGTGAATTGGAAAAAAAAAAGGTGTCTGAATAATGTGTGTGTGTGAAGCATATGGTCTCATTCTGCCCATATGCCACCCTGATAGGTTACGTAAGCGTCATTTTTTTTAGACTTGTTGATCCTCATGATTATAATGGAAGGGAACCAGAGGGGAAATTCACAAAAATCCAACAAATTAGAAAAAAATAATCTGTCTTTTTCTGTCTTACTATATCTGTAAATAATGTTGAGGTTATGGATACTAGTGCAGACACCTAGCAGAGAGCTGCCATTGACAGAAAAGTAAGGAACGCCCAAGCGTTCCAGCTCCAAAATATGCTCTGTATTAATGATGTAATCTGTATTAATGATATAGGCTCCACCGTGGAGGTTGTTGGTCAACCAGACCACATTCATTTACATGTTTATCTTGACATTTTGGATATAATGTGACGTTAAAACCTCAGTTAAACCGACTTGAATTTGTAAGCATTTGCAAACTAAGGCCCACGGACCGGACTAGGCCCGTTTAGCTCTTTAATGCAGCCCACCAACCTTAATCTATTTATATTATAAGTATAATTCTGCCTTTTTTCCTGCAATAATGTTTGCATACATGACTTTTTCAAACGAAGGAGCCATCTTCCGGCTCTGGACTCGGCCCCCGTGTCAAATTTTAGGACCAATTCTGGCCCAGGAGTCAAAAAGTTTACTCATGCCAGCACAGTGTGATTATACCAGTGTAATATATCAATAACTTTTACTCCATAGTTACTGGGGCAGGCATTATTCATGATGTCAGTGTTTGGAATGACTTTATCAGATCTGAGCTGTCACATTCACCTTGTACTTGATTTATTTTGAAGCGAATCCATTTTTATTCCCTGTTCCGTCCATCGTCACTACTTACTCATTCATCAGCTGCTGCCTAATCCCCTGTAGGTTCATGGGGTTGAAACTGCACTGAAACAATAGAGTTTTAACGTTTACTGTTATATTAATACGCAAGTTATCTAGATACTGATACTCAAATTATCTTCACACGCAAGCAGAACAAGCAGGTTGTTTCCTCAGTCTCGTCTTCGAAGGCTGCAGACTTGGCTCAAGCCTGTCTGTTCTCGATGTTACATGTCAACATGTGACGCCGCTCACCGTTTCCTACCTCAGAGAATGCGGTATAGCGGTGATGAGACACTTTGTCATCACTGCACAGATAAGGACGCCTGAGGGGAGGGTGTCATGACAGGAGGATTCTCCACAGACAAAAACAAAGAAAAATGGACAGAAAGAGATGGAAGCTGCTCTCTCTCTCTCTCCTCTCATACCAACAGATGGGAGCCGCAGCCGCCAGGTCAATATTTACTTATTCTTTGCGGAGAAAGGGAAAAAAAAAAAAATTGGCAGCTTATCTAAGCCGCTTCAGAGCGGCCAGATCCGTGTGAAAAAGTCAGCGAAGAACAAATACAACACTTGGATGATCGGGATGCCAGTTTCTATCGAGCATCCTCGCCCCTCCTTCCTCCAGCCTCACTGACTGCCAGCGTGCACACTTACTTTACCCATGGCTCTATTCACTGTGGGGATACATGTGAACGCAATTTGCACTTTCAATTAAACTGTCGACCTTCGCTCCAGAACGCGAGATTTGATTTCATACCATCCTCGCCTGGATTGCTATTATTACACAACCAGCCCAGAAAAAGAGAGTCTAGGATATTTCACTACAGTGACGTGGATCATTGGTGTCAGCAGAATTAATCTTAATTGTGATTGGATTGGGCACAAACACAGTTGTCATGATGATTTTTTTTTCCACAATCAGAAGTTGGAAAATATCAGTGCTTCCTGATTAAAAACAAATCATATTTGACAAAAATCAGCATGAAAAGTCAAGTCAAAATCAAAGCCAACTTTATTGTCATTTATACCGTATATTCAGGACATATGGCACTATGAAATTGCAGTCTTATCTGAGCCACGGTGTAAAGGCAATACAAAATATACTATAATACAAGAGGTAGATATTTACTATATGTACTTTAAACAATGTCAGACATCGTAATTCGGTGCAGTAGTGCAAACGTCTTTACAGTGCACTGTAAAATACAGTGTGGTACAGTGTAAAATGTAGTATAGTAGTGCAATGAGTACTAGAAACAGAGTGATAAAGTGTAAAGTACAGTACACTGTATAATTGTGCAATGAATACTTGAAGCAATGTGATAGAGTGTAAAAAAAGGTACAGGTAAACTATTAACCATCCTCTAGATGGCACTAACATGGCAGAACAAAAAAAAAGTTTAAATATTGAAAATTACTGCAGCATTTGGTTGGCTTCCTCACTTTGAGATCAAATGGAGACGATGGTACGGGGGAGAAAGAAATGCATATGGCTCGGGTTCAGAGTTTGCCTGCAGCGTGCTGATGAGCCTCTAACGTGGCTGCAACACATGACTTGGTGGTCATGTCAGATGACTGGCTAAACGGCAAGAATGTTGGCTCTTCTGTATTCTACAGCGCAGCTGTTGTCTAGCAGAGATAGGAGGCACTTTTGTGTGTGAGTTTGCAGAGTGTGCACCAGAACATTATCTCTACTCATCTCACTACTGTAAGACAGAAAAAAAACTACAGTACAGATCATTGAAGAGTGTAGAGTTGTGATAATATAGATCAGTAAAGCGTTACCACTAAGTACGATAAACACTCATCAAGGTCTGTTCCCCGGTCTTTTATGTGTTTTCTTGTTGATATATTTAATGTATGCTTCCACTACTGGATCTTAACTTTCGCTCTGCGATCCTCATGAGTTTCTGCTCATAAAATAAATGCCGCTCTCTGCGCTACGGGCCATAAAGAAGCAAACAAAATTCAGACACAGTATAAACACACCCGAGTTCTCTCAGATAGATCTCCGGCGAGCGCCAGATATTTGTCCAAGGCCCCTAGCGATTTCTCATCAACCACTTCTTGTATGTCATTTAAACAAACCTCGTGGCTTAGTGCATAAATCCACCAGATGGTTATCATAACAAACTGTGGAAGTATGCAAAGTTTAGAAGTGTGTCACAATCAAAGCACCGTCACAAGAGCGCGCCCTAATCTCTTTCTGGACAGTCGTGGGAGAAAACCATTTGTTTTAATGACATTATCACGTCTGAAGATCGGGGATATGGCTGTCGTCTAATGATCGAAGCCTCGGGAGCGATGTTTTTGTGAAAGCGCTGAAGGCGACTTGACAAGTTGATGACACGATTGCTCAAAATAGCAACAAAGAGAGTTTTATCAAGGTATGATGCAGATAAAAAAAAAATCTGAGCAGGAAATGGGTCATTTAGAAAAAAAAAGGTTTTTGGTGGTGAAGTTGTGTACAACTTTCCATCATGACTTTAGCTCTGATGAAGGAAACTGACTGAAGACTGAATTTCTCTCTGAAAGGTAAATTGGTCAGTTAGTTAGTGTTAGTTAGTGTTCATCGGGGCATGATCACGTGTTCATCCGTGCCATTGTTTGCACACTGCACCATACTGTGACCCTTTCTGCGGGAAGTGGCTAAAACTGATGGATTCGAATCTAAAACCTTGCGGGTCCAAGTCTGCTTTCTTTACCACTAGGCCACCACTGCTGCCCACGTAACGTTAGGATCGTATCGTTAGGAGATGTTGGAGTGAGAAGACACAATATTGGTTTTACAGCCTCATTACGATGGGCCCAACCATCTTATGCAAAACGTAACGAAGTCTTGGGTTATCCATGTTTTATTTTAGCCTTTTTGTCTTTAAAAATTGACCAATGCTAGATGTTTTTTTTGATGTTATCGGAGACAGACTTTTATTGGATTTATCAAGGAGCCGGCAGGTGAACCACTCCTGTAAAAATGCTCCGCCAAACTCTTAGGGTTCTTCTCCAAGCTCAACTGTTTAATTGCCTTTTTAATGTTGATTGCAATCAGATTTCTTTATTGCACAACAAGCACCCCTACTGGTAGGCTTAGGAACAGCACATTTCCCGCAAACCATAAAGAAATTGAACATCCTGTGGGAACCGATGGCAAACAATTTAAGGAAGTTAGTACTCGCAGTACTTAGACAGTTGGTCGGCTTCCAGTCGACACAGCTCAGGTCCACTTGTGGTTCAACTCCCGGCGTCGCAGCCAAAACATAATTAAACGAACAAACAAATCACAAACGTAACGTTTATTACTCGGAGCTCATAAATGTGTCAGTTGTACAGATGTAGTTACAGCCGGTGAATCACACTGCGGGTCATTCAGTAGACTATACTGATTCTGATAAACAAATAATATTTTATGGAACACTTGAATGCATCTGGGCAAAGATTTTTAGTGTCCGTTTGTCACGCAACTTATTCGACACAATAGGACCAGGGGACAGCCAAAAATACTTTGTCCCACTTTCGTCCCCTCTCATTTTCTAACAAATAGAAAACCAACTAAGCACCTACAGCCACTAGGTGATTTTTTTTAATAGCTAGAGAAATAGTGATTTAGATCCTGAGGTGTAATCTCAGAAATGTATATTATTTTACATAAATGAATGGTTTTTTTTCCACACAAGGTGCCAGTATCGTAGTAAAGGTAAAACAAAAATATACTCTGTTCTAAACATAACTATTTCTCTCTAACACTGTTTTTTTTTATCCAAGACAAAAGCTAAATTTCACTCTTCCTTCCCTCAGTGACTCAGGAAAAAGTACATAGTCCTCGTCTTCTTCTCACCTCCTCTCACTGAGATTTTACTCTTTAGTTTTCTCTCCGTGTCTTATTTTGGCCTTCAGGGAGCTGACTGCTGACAGCATCATAGTGGAAAAAAAATATTGGAGGAGTCAAAGAAGGTGAGAAATGTTCTGAGCGTGTGCATCACTTGATTCCTCTCAGATTTTCCAAACATCCCTGGCATCTCACATTCCGTTAAAGAAGAGACATGTACCTATATTTCCACTGAATTGGAGACAAGGAATACTGTGATTCGATGTCCATTTTAGGTTTTTACTTAAATTGTTTACAGGTGACTTACATGTAGGAGAATTTATAGCCCTTTTAAACTAAAGACAAGAGCCCTTCACTTCCATAACAATGAGGTAAACTCACTTGCTGTGCATGAAGAGGCTCAGTGCAGACACAATTAGTCTGGACGAGCTCAAAAACCCGTGGCCAACCATCCGTAACAATGGACTGTGTAGATCAGATCAGTGAGGAGACGGAATTATGAACAGCAGAAAATACTTTTGGTTTATGTCCAACTGAGGGACAAGAGACGGAGGCATAAAGTGTTGGCTGAGGTGACCGTGAGCCGGGGTCACCGTTGGCTGTGAAGCTGAAAGAAGAGATGAGTCGAGAGAAAATGAAGTTGACAGCAGTCGTCGTCATCATTAAGATTAACACCTGCTCTCAGCTCTGGGGTTGAATGAGGTCGTGCGCTGGTCACTTTGTGATCAACCTTGTCTTTTCATTCCTGTTGATGGGGTTATGGTACTATAACACTGAATTCATCTTTAAGGTTTATAACATCAGGTTTCCCTCTTTTTAAGGAAGAAGTAAGATCGGTTAATGTCTTTATTAAATGTCTAGTTTTGAAAAAGAAACAAGCAATATATAGTTTTCTGCAACTCAGCAGACAATACAGTGTGATTTGGGTGGTAGTCATGGAGACCGCTGCCTTCGTAACCTGGTAACGGATAACAATTCAATAGGCAGTTGACCCAGGAAGGATGGATTTTTAGGTTTGACTGAAATACTGTTTTATAAATAATTAAGAAATGGACTGATTTCCTCAGAATGTCTTTGACCGATGAAGTGCTGTAATTCATATGTGCGGCATGTCATAGTAGCAGTGAGCCTATCTTTGATGACTCTGGTTAGTTGCCGCCCCCAGGCTCTCAACCCTACCCCATGATGCTGTCTTTCATTTTGTAACCAACATTTTTTTTTATCCCGTCATTAGAACGTCTGAGTAAATCCTTGGATTCACCTTCTAGAATGTCAATATTTATTTATTTATATATTTTTTTTTCGGGTTGTTATTTTGAGAAAACAAAAAAAACTGAGAACTGGCTCATTAGCGGCAACCACAGTGTGAGACCAGGCATCAAGGTGTTGGGAGTTATTTTTAGAGGAAGCTATTTTCAGATAACGTGGATAATGTCACTTCCCCAGCCGTAACCGTCTCACCTGTGGGAGTGTTTGCGTGCTTGGCTGCATTAACGGCATTGTCCTTTTAATCAGCACCCCTGTGTGCTTCCCCTGTAGAGCTGTCAGGGGCTGAGTGATGATGCTAGACCCGCTATTTACATCCTCATCGTTGGCACCGGGCTCCTACCTGTTGCTGTACTCGAGTATTCTCATCACGCATCTGGATGATGTATATTAGTAAATAGCAGGAGAATGCATGAAGTCTTTTGTTGATGCGTAGTTTCCATAGTAGCATCGTAGACTCTGTTTGTCGTTGAATTGATTTTACTTCAGTCCCATTGACATCACAAGGGTTCTATTGCTTTTTAACAACCTACTCAGGACGTGAGCACAGGCAAATGAAAATGGTAAACAATACTTTTTTTTTTTTTGCACCAACGCTGTTTATCTGGGCCTCGTCATGTTCTAACCCATCCACCCTTCACATTGCACTGAGTGCCCATCACTCGCCGTATGCATGACCTTCATATTTTGGCACGGAACGTTCCCCCGCTGATCCGTTTTCCTGGCTGAAGTGGCCCGTGCGAGGCCACTTGACATGCATAATATTTAGTCCATGTAAGCCGCAGCTGTGGGCGTGACCCAGGCAGACGAAGAGCAGAGATGTGAGAGAGGCGGAGCTCAGAGTGGTTGAATACTGGAGAACAGAGTTCTCGGGTATTCGAGGTGGGAACGTGAGAGTCACAATGGACGGTCGGTATCACCTGAGGGGTTCGGTTAATTCTGCAGACCTTTGGAGTCCGTGTGCTTTGCTCGATTTCTGGGGAGTGAGCTCAGGACAAAGCTTCTGAGTTGAGTCTTCTCCAGTCGGTTTGTCCCTTTTCCAGGGGTTGCCACAGCGAGTCGACATTTTCCATCTCCCCTGTCCTCTGTCTCTTCTACTCCGACTCCAACTACCAGGTAGCTACCAGGTAGGAGACAAAGGGGAGATTGATGGATGCAGTGAGGGAGGACAGGGAGGTAGTTGGAGTCAGAGTAGAAGATACAGAGATGTTTTCACGCCTGAGTTTAAAGCAGTGTTTCCTAACCCTTTCTTCTGGGGACCCATATTTGAAGACACAAATTTACTCTAAATAAGTCAAGAGACAATATCCACTGCTATTGGACAGTGTTGAACATTAATCAGAGACTGAGCGATATCCGAACAAATTGTTTTTACTGTAAACCCCTAGGAAATGTGACGTGTGACGACCCCCAAAAAAACTTTGGTGAAAAAAATGTTAAAATTATTAAATAATACTTGAAGTTCTAAAAGGTTTTGTCCATTAGATGTTCAAATCCTAACTGGCAGACACTACATCAAGTTTGTATGGTCTCCAACAGCTTATGAAAACCCTTCAAAGATCTCACCTGTCTGTATTTGCTACTTGTCACATTGGCAGAACAAAATAACACCATTAATGCTCAGTTAATGTTGTTGTTCAATGCAGCAGAGGCTCATGTTTTTTTGTTTTTTTTTCTATGTTTGTTTGATAATCTGTTGTTTTATTGGTCTCTGGGAAATTCAGGCTGTTGAGCGAAGCTACAGATGGTTCCTGTGGGAAACACCCATCATCAGGAAGTGGCCATACAGGATGTAATAGAGCTTAAACAAACAATCAGACAATAAAAAAAAATCAAAATCACATATTTTTCTCCCAGATAACTGTGTCATTTTGAAAGAGAATTATTAATGCGGATTAGAGCACACTCGGCCCAGCGGAATATATTTTCCGAGTTTTAGCGTGAATGTCACCAGACACATATTTATTGCTCTTCCGAAGCAAATGGCATTAAAATCCGATGATCCCTGATGTAAATAAAATTTGCAGCAGAGCAGCTTTTCTGTTCTCGGCTGTTAAAACATAATATCCCGTCCTGCCTGCTCTAACCTGTCAGTTTCCATCTTCCACACGATTGTTTAAAGAAACCATTACAGTGGCTGTGCAACAGACTTTGCTTCCAAATACAGGAAATGTCACTGAAACTGTAGGACTCTTATCCTCGCCGACACACCCACTACTCACAGTTGCAGAGGAGAAGGTGCTGCTGCTGCTGCTGGTGGTGATGGTGTTTGTCTTGTTTGCCAACTCATTATCACCGCTCCTTCTGATGAAGGCAGCATATCTTCAGGGAAGCACATTCCCATTAAAAGTTTATTTAGTCGAAGCCGCAGGAATGATTGAAATTGTGCAAATGTTGGAGAGGAGGAGCGCGGGTGCAGCTCTGTGCGGCGTGAGCGTCAAGGCTCGTGCAAGGACAGGTTGGTGTGTTCATGTGTCAAAGCCGCCCCCGAAGGGAAGACAAACATTGATGGAATAACAGTTGTTCTACAAGATGGGCCCTGAATATTAGAGGTGTTTGCAGATCACACAGAAACATTTTATGTTTATTCTTTTTTTTTTTTTTTCTTGCAGAGTGCCTGCAGAGTGCTGCTGTCCTCCAGTTGTCCCCCCTCTTCCCTCAGTGATCTGTTCGTGTCTCTTTTTCCTGGTAAGTACATGCAAACATAATTCCTTCACTGTCACTTGTCTCTTAGACTGAATGCAAAACTGATGCTTTGGACTGAGCTTTTTGATGCCATCGTAGTAGTTGATGTAAAAGTTGATTTTATAATAATATTTTATAGATTTGTTCTCCACATTTGATTGTAAATGGAGTGTTGAACAAAGTGTTCAACAAAGTTAAATGACATGTAAATGTCATGCATAAAGGCTAATAATCTTTAAGCGCCCTCTATAGGACCAACTTTGGCATTGCATGGAAAAGGCAGAAGTATAAGGGAAAAGGAAGGAAAGCAAACTCCTTGTCTTTGTGATTCACACCACTGCACACAACAACATGTGACTTCTGCTTTGCACCCTTCACCAAAGTGAACAGTGGGCAGCTTTAGGCACCCTGGGAGTAGTGAGTGAGGACAATGCCATGCTCAGTGGACCTCAGTGGTAACCTGGCAGCTGGTGGATTTGAACCTGGAACCCTCCCAAACCCAAGTTCAGCTCCTTAGCCACAAGGGCACCACTGCACCTGGTTTGTTTTGTGGTTTTATCACAATACAAGCCAATTATTTAATTTGGAGAATATCGGGCGCCCCTGAACATTAAGTTGAAGTGGCCGCATCGGGCCCACGGGCCTTAGTTTGCCCATGCCTGCTCTAAACTGATCTGAGATGATGATAAGGGGACACAAAGTAATATTTTGTTGTATTCCTTTCTTCACAAATGCCCTAAACATTCCTGGACAACATGTAAGTTTTATTTAAAGCCTGACCTTTTATTAAAAACATAACAAACATGGACATCTTCTCATTCCAAAAGAGTGATTCCTACACGTATCAGAGGAACACATGTCGTCAGCAGCGACACAAACCACCTCTAATGCATAATTACCAGTTATCTTCTATCTCCAATTAGAGGCCTTGTTTACTAAATTCGAGGGACTTTGTGCTGGTTTTATGGGTGTGTGTGTGTGTGTGTGTGTGTGTGTGTGTGTGTGGCCAGGGCTTGTAATGATGGGAGTAGATGGTCTGTGTTGGGAGATGTTTGCTCTCTGCTTAGGCCAGAGGGAATAGGGGCTGGGTGGGCCAGTCATCCTCTATAAATACACACTGGGATCCCATTCGGAGGCTGCAATGTGAGCGTTTATGTGTGCGGTTGTTTGTGTGCCTGTGCGTGCATGCGTCTGTGTGACGCCACTGCAGACAGGAGAGCCGGAGGCTATAACTGGCCAGAGGGTTGCTATAGAGACCAGTGGTGTCAGAGAGGAGCAACATCTGTGGACTGTTTGTTTGTGAAGACAGGTTTTTTTGCCTCTGACTTCTCTCTGGTCCAGTCACTGCGTCGCGGTCAAACATGAAAGCTGAGCCGAGAGGATATACTCAGAGATAAGAGCGGGGTAAACAATCTTCTAAGTTCTCAGATATCGTGGGCTTTTGGCATCCGAAACTTTGTCAGACAGACGTGCCCGGAGTCTGGTCAGTCAGCCGGGACTTTCTTCACCGGGTTCACGTCAGTGAAAATCCCAGATTGTGGGGGATCTTTTAACCCCCGGCGTCTCGTAAGACTTCTTCTTCTCTTTGCTGCCTCCTTCTCTATATGGTCATGTTCTATTTCAACAAGTCCTTTCTCTCAGCTGCTCAGTGGGCAGCTCAGCAGGACACAAATGCTCTTTTAATAGGTACTTATTTGGGCAATAATAATAATCCCTCTTTCTCAGTAATCCTACACCCTCCTCCGTCCTTCCTTCAACCTCCAGTTCCCCTGTGTTTTTCAAAGTGTTTCTCTCGTACTATTTACCAATGCTGGGGTATCCCTCGTTTTTTCTGTCTCCGTTGGACAGTGGACGATCAGCTATACCGCACTCCTGAATGCCTCAGCTTTTTTGAATCCTTAATCTTCCAGCGTCTGCAGTTTTCTTGCAGATAATTCTCTCATAGATCCTTAAGTGCTTCACCTACAGGTCAGCGTTGGTATCTTTGACCATCTTTGGTCAAACATACTGAGGGGCAATCCCCCTGCTGATTGTTTGCAGCCAGGAGAACCGAACCCTTAACCTCCTTATCTCATACGAAGGTGAATGTTAAATACAACAGCAGTGCAGCGTTCTGTAAAAATGGCGGAATCAACTGTGTGTGTTTGTTTTGCTGTGAAATCAACTAAACTCCTATAGAACATTTAGCCTGTTTGCCTTGTTACATAACATCTGATTTGGTTACAGTAAAGAAAAAAACAGTTTCTTCTCACAGTGAAACTCAACTTTTGACTAGACAAGGTGAAATATTTGCATTTCTTTGTTTGTAGACAGTGAATGGAAGATATTTCCATTTTTTAACATGGTTTTTTGCCTCAGGTTGATAACACTGTGGTTAAATGGTTTATAATTAAATCATAGACTGGCCTTCAAGGTGTGGATAAATACAACTCAATTAAATGATGCATCAAAACTAGTGTTTTCTAAATATATAATGCAGAATGAATAGTTTTTTTTTGTCAGGGAGGGTTTCAGGTTTGAGTCCACCAGGTTACCACTGAGGTCCACTGAGCATGGCACTGTCCTAACTCACTGCTCACCCCGGGCGCTCAAAGCTGCCCACTGTTCACTATGGTGATGGGTTAAATGCAGAGGCCACATTTGGTTGTGTGCAGCACTGTGAAACACAATGAAAAGGAGTTTGCTGTCCTTCCTTCCTTCCTTCCTTCCTTTCCTTTCCTTAATTTCACAGCGTGTTATGCAGCGCAGGCTTGGTGCATGAGACAAACGTGAACAATTACATTTTCTTCGAAGACATAGCCTCTTTTTCTGACTCCTTATTGGAAAGAATATAGTAATATTTCCAAAAAAACATTGTTGAGAATCAGATGAAAGCGACTGACAGAGGAGGATAGACATTATCAAGTTTGTATGGTGTGCATTCCTGTGTGTCCCATTAGCAATTGACCTAAGGACCAATGCAGGTCCGCGCCCCAGTGGTTGAGGGCCAGAGTCTCCGGGGCAGGGACACATTTTTCTAAGCCTAAGCATAAGACTGAAGCTGCTTTGGTAGTTCTTGTTCGAGGTTGTGAGGCCACATAACCTGACCATGAGGGTGAGCTAGAGTGCACTAAGTGTGTTAATCCAGGCCCTCCCAGCCTCATTACACTCAGGGAGCCCCGTCTCACCCCCCGCCCGCCCCGTCTCACTGCTTTCCGACACGTGCACAAACGTCTCTTTGTAGATGAGGAGCCAAATGCATTCCTTGCCTTCTGACCATTTAAGTAAAGCCTCAGTATTCTCTCTCTGCGAGTTACTAAGGATGGTCCCCGGGTCAACACATATATCAGACTTTCTCGGATACACACAGATTTATTAGGAGGATGTCTGTCCATTAGGGCGTGTGTTCACTTCTTTGTGTAACACAGTTTGGCAGAGCAAGATGTGGGTGACTATATATAGCCCTTACATAACTCTGAGAGTATGTGCATGTGTGTGTCCCAGTGTGTGTGTGTGTGTTTTACCAAGTAATTTAGCCCTTCATCTGTTGTTGGCATCTAACCTGAGGAGGATCTAACCAGGAAACAGTTTGGGCTCACGATGGAATCAGATTCAAAGATCAGAATAGTTGGACGTCTCGTCCTCAGTGCAGCGTTTGGTTTCAAGCGCGACTCGTGGTCAATGCCAGAGTTTGGCATTAGTCAAAGTGTGGAAATTAAATAGAGCCAGTTTCCATCCCAGTCAATTATGTAACCTCAGACCACGATGCATGAGTTAGTGGGTGATCCTCGACTATAAAAGGCATCAAAACGGGGTTAGAAGAAGTTCAACTGGCTTTAAAAAAAAAAAAAAAAACGCAAAATTTTCCCTACAGAGTTCCTGGAAAATATACAACTCTAATAACAACTGGTCAACTAATACGTTTTTTTTTTCTAAAAACAATGATTTCGACTGGTATTACACTGAACAGCTGGCTGCTTTTTCCCCACTGCCTGTGGACATTTCCATTGTGGTCCTAGTTGTCCTGAATATACTGGCAGGGAAACAAAAACAGACCAGTTAAATGACTGATGTGTTTGTTTCTCTCCCAAAGGTTCATGAATAATCGGAAGAGTCTGTCTTGAAACTGAAAAGATCGATAACTGTGTCGTTTTCTTTCCTTTTTTTTTTTTTTTTTTTCAACCTTGTCTGGATGTTGCAAGTCAGCTTTTCATCACAACTAATTCTCTGAGCCAACAGGCAATAAAACATTAAAATCCACATCCTGTTATTGATGCTGCCAAGTAAAATAAACTCCAACACACCGGCATTAACAGATATTCAGCTCTTGTTTGTCGGTTTTACTCCTTTCTTTCTTAAGCTTTATCAATTTGATGCTTTTACTCTTAAATTTTTTTTCTTTGGGGTTGATAAAATAAGTCATATGTTCTGTGAAGGACAGAACAGTCTTCTTGTCCCAGGGGTTGCCACAGTGAGTCAAAAATCTCCATCTCACCCTGTTCTCTGTATCCTCACCTCTGACCTCCATGTCCTCCCTCACTGCATCCATCAATCTCCTCTTTGTCTCCTACCTGGTAGCTCCATCTCTAGAATAATTCTTCTGCCAATGTATCCACTGTCCCTCCTCTGAACATGTCCAAACCATCTCAATCTGTCTTCTCTTAATGTTTGAATCTCTTTCACCTCCGATCCATCCCATTTAATGGGAAGATTTTCAGCGTAAACCAGATGAAAGCAGTTTCAGCAGTTACGCACGGAGCAAATATCTTCAGGTTGTTACATCTCTTTACATGTCTCCCTCCATGTTAATTAAAGATCCCACAATCCGGCGCGAACAACATTTCCAAAGCTCTCTCTCCACTCACAGCACGGAGCGCCGTGTGACTAATGTGAGCAGCAAACAATGGACCAACATTAAACCCTCTTTCTGCTAATTGGATTCTGTTGGATGTGGCTGCTTAATCTAATTTGTGGTAATGCAATTGATCAGCCCTGCCAGCACCAGGAAGCCTCCCTTTGACCACTGTCATAAGGATGAACATCCACACTTAGATGGAGTACAACTTGTTGGAATTTTACTCGGAAAACTTCCAGTATGTCTCGCAAAGATGGATTAAAAATAACAAGACCGTGGAACACACTTTAGTTTATTTTGAGTAGAAACAGTCACAAGTCTGACTTGGATCCTTTGAAGAATCTTGCCATAAGACAGCTGTCTTCACCACTATTATATAGAAATATGATATAACAGTAGTCACAGTAGGCAGCAGCTAGAAGAGAACCTAGAGAGGTGGAGGTTTGCACTGGAGAGAAGGTGTATAAGAAAGACAGAGTACAGAATGGTGAGGTGACAAGGTGAGAGTTTAGATGTGATTAGATGGAGACCAGCTGTGAGGTATGAATTGGAGACACTACCAGTAAAAAGAAGACTGGAGGCAGAGCTGGAGGTGGAGGAGTTGAAGATGCTGAGATTCTCTTCAGGAGAGACAAGGATGGACAGGATCAGGAATGAGGTGATTAGAGGGACAACACACACAGGAAGGTTTGGAGAAAAAGCTAGAGAAGACNNNTCAGAGGAGGGACAGTGGATACATTGGTAGAAGAATGATCCTAGAGATGGAGCTACCAGGTAGGAGACAAAGAGGAGATTGATGGATGCAGTGAGGGAGGACATGAAGATAGTTGGAGTCAGAGTAGAAGATACAGAGGACAAGGTGAGACGGAAAATGTTGATTCCCTGCGGCAACCCCTTGAAAGTCTCAGAATTGGGTTCTGTATTTGTCAAGTGGACCAGGATGAATGAGAGGAGGTGGGAGTGGTGCAGACAGAAAGTACTCCAGGGGTTGTTTTATTATGTTAAGTGGAGGCACAGTAGGCAACGGACACCACTGTTGATAATGATTGTCTAAAATGAGCAGATGAGATCGCCTCCACGAAACATAGCTGTTTGACAAATGTGATTCATCAAAACAAAACAAACAAAAAAAAAAAATCCCCCAAAACTTTTGATTATTATGGACTCACTGCATCACCATCCCAGTGTTTTTCCATCTTCCTGATCCCAGAACATGAGGCGTTTTGAGCAGCGCAGATACTGGCAGTTTGAAGGCTGTTGAATATTATATCTGTAAATAGTAACTTGGTTAAAGAGATTTGGTGTAACCAGTTTTTTCAGTTCTTTTTCCAGAAAAAAAAAAAAAAAAGCCAATAATGAGAAATGAGTACCTTAAAACTGTAATTATTTCAGAGTATGTTATTGCTGTTCCTTTCCATAAGTCAATAAATGTGATAATCATCACAGTGAAAGCAAAGCAGAAACCAATCACCTTGGTAAAAGTAGTTTAAGTCGTTTTGCCATTTTGGGTTTGTGGATTTTTTCCGTGAAACGTCAGTTCAGGTGATATGATAGATGTGTGTTTCCCAAGATGGCTTCACCCTCAAGGGCTGCACTGACTGATTGATGATACGACCAAAAGAGAGTCACCCCATCACCAGTTGGGGCAATTTCTGTCGCAAACCTCTCAGTGTTATTCAGTCAGTGTCCTCAGCTGGCAGCTTTTGCGAAGGTGTGTCGAGAAACTGAAACGCTTTCCCGCTTGCGATCCCGCCATATTGTTTTTCACATGCCGCTAGAAAAAGAAAAACTCTCTCGTCGCCTCAAGTCAAGGTAAATATTCATGTAAATAAGACTCCAGACCCTTTAGTTTGACATGTGACTATATGCACATCCAGTTCAGTAAAATGAGATGCACCGCCTTGAGGCGAGACGGATTATGCTCTTAAGTCGAGTCAGACTTTAGCCTCACGGCTTGTTTGACTTGGGTGTGGAGGGATTGTTAACAAGCAGTTTCGTTTCGAGTTTGTGCAAAGTAAATACCCGAAATGGTGTGTGTACACAAGACCAGGTCTTCTGACTGTTCTGGAGAATACTAGTGTTAATCTTCGTCAGCGCTGAGGAGTAACGTTGTACATATTGCTAAAATATTAGCTCTTGCCACACTGAGTGGCCGTAATTGTAACAACCACATGTCATCAAGAGAAATAACTTGTCAACAGGTCGACTGACATGCAGTAACGTGCCCGTCAGTGTGTTGAAGAAAAGAAAACAAAGTGCAGTGCAGTCCAAGCACAGACAGCATGTGGAATTTTTTGTCCTTTTTTGGAATCGGCTCGAATCACAGGTGCAAAGACGAGAAAATCTATTTTCTTAACTGTGGCTAGTGCAATGGTTTCTGCTGCGATTAGTTTTCGTCACAAGTACTTTAGCGTCTGCTTTGATGAAAGTGTAAATTAAGTAAATTAAACCGAGACAGATTATAGAAACACTTCAGATTTTTGAGTAAACTGCCTATTTTCCAGTGGCCTCATTTCTTTTTTTTCCAGAAAAAAATAGTCATTGCAAAAACCACTCAGCACTCACCTGTGTCCATACAAGTGTGTCCCCACTCAACCCTTCCACCACTGACTGACTGATGTAACCGTAGCCTAATTTACTTTATGAGTTGTGGGACCGCTGGGTGCTACCCTAGCTGCCATTTTAGATGAGGAGGCTGGGAACGGTCCGCCTCGTGAGGCTCCCATCCATCATAATTATCTCATTGTCAGGGGTTGGACGAGGTGCTCGGACCTCATCCTTTTCCGCTGCTCTGCTCCCCTCGTCACATGTTGGAACACTTGTCCTGGAGCTCAGAGGACCGGCGTGTGGCCTGGCGTCACCTCAGTGCACGGCGTTTGCGATTGAAAAGATTTGTATTTTTTTACTGCAGATAAAAAAAATGTCATCTGATACTGTATGTAACGTAGAGAGTGGAGAGATCTAGGCTAACGTTAAATTCAAATTGTTTTCTGGGCCTCATCACCACACATGCAAGTGTGTGTTTTCATTTTTCCTAACAGGAAGTGTGCCTGTTATGGTCCCCTGGTGCGCTGCCGCAGATGGTGAACGGGCTGGGTTTTGATGGAGTTGGCCCTTTTTCCATCTCACACTAAATGTTGGCTGCCTTATTTCCTCTGTATAAAATAATATGCATTGAAGCCAACATTTTTTTTTTTTTTTTTTCCAACTCAACAACAAATGTGTGAAGTTCTCATTCCACGGCCAGCCTCAGATCAGTTTTATTAGATACTGGGTAATTGAGCAGCCTTTGTGAAACACCGTGTTACTAACTAACTGTGTATCTGCCAACATTTCGAAACCTTTCCTTCAGTCTGTGTTTGTCATGTTCGGGGACTGTTTTCTAAAGCTTTTGTTGCTGTTGTCTGGAGTCTGTGTTCCCTACGTCAAAAGCAGACATCGTTCCCGCTCCACTGTTCCCTAAACTCCTCAGTCTGCCAGTGTCACACACACAGCTGCGTTAGACATCCACCCTTGGTCTGCCGGTGCAGCCAAAATCCAGTCAGCTCCATAAACCTAATCAGATCTATCCGTCTGTCTGTCCATCTGTCCGACTGTCCGTCTTCAGATGTCTGTCATACATTCAAAAAGAATCACTATATACAGGTATATACCCTCATCAACAACTCAGTGTAGTGATGGAATGGTGTTGAGGGACATTTTCCTGGCACACTTTGGGCCCCTTACCACCAATTAAGCATCACTGTAACGTCACAGACATGTCCATCCCTGGAGGACCACAATCACCCATCTTCTGAAAGCTACTTCCAACAGGATAGTGCGCCATATGATTGAATCATGTCATGATCTGTTGAACATGACAATGAGTTGTCTAAGAGCAACTTTCAATAGGGCAACTTTGGGATGGGATGCAATGTGATATTCATGGATGTGCAGCTGACAAATCTGGTTGATGTTTTCATGTCACTAAGGACTCAACTCTCTGAGAAATGTTTCTAGTACCTCCTTAAGTCTATGACACAAAGGTTTAGGTCGGTTCTCAAGGTGTAATAGGGACTCTAACTCGGTACTAGCGAGGTGTACCTAATAAAGTGGCCCAGAGAGTGTATTTAAACTAAAGAATACTGATTACTGAAAGATTACTCCATGCTGTGAGCCTTACTGCCTAATTAGCGGGTTGTATTGAATTTGTGCAAATGTTTAAGGGTCAAATAGTTGTTTTGTTGCTGCATGAATTTGTTTCGTGGTTGTTTTGTGCCGTCAAACTGTTATTCCCCAGTAAATGATCTCCCCCATCTCCTCGATTCTATCTTCAATCCCTCTCTTCTCTTCTCTCTCTTTCAGGTCCGTGAGCAGCCATGACGAAATCATACGAGTTCAACTGGCAGAAGCATCTGCCCGAGTTCATGCAGGAAGGCGCTTCCTTTGACAGGTTTGATGAGGTAACGGCACAGTGTACGGATCCCTTTTTGTTTGGTGGATGTCCCTGATCTACGTGCACGCCTGGTCCGTGATCGTAAAATGTTTGTCAATAACATTAGTGTGAGTCGTCCAACAAACATCTTTCACCGTAATGACCATCCTGGGGCTGCCCATTAGCCTACAGACACACACACACACACTGACATGTGCAGCATATGTAAGGCAGACGTCTTCCCTATAACCCAGCACGTCACCAGAACTCCTGCCTCAGGGACGTCACATTCATCAGCTTTATTTTTCCCCCGGCCGAGGCGACCGCTTGTCTGCGGCGTCCATCCGACTGCATTCTCTCCCCGTCTATTTCTTGAGTGATTCTCTCTGGACAATACGGACGCCGTCTTGGCCCTCTTGTGTTCTCAGAGGCATCACTTTGGACGGAAGTATCCCTTTCAAGCAGTTAGACGAGTAGAGATGGAGGAGGAAGAAGCATCATTAAGTGCACGGCCACATCCATGTGAGCAATAAAACTGGGCCAACGTTTCTGCAGGAAGTCCTTGGTGTGTTTTCTCCTGTGAATGTGAGCCAGGCTTAGATAGAACACTATCAGGACTGGCCTAGTCCTTTGGAACCCGTTGGAACAGATAATGTTATGTTCACTAAACCTCGATTGTGTTTTTATGGATGTTTTCCCCTTTTTTTGTTGTCCCAGAAATATGACGAAAAATAAAGCGACATATTCAGTTTTTATTATATTATTGCTGTTGATTAATCATGATTGATTGGTTAGATTAGCTAGAAATCTAATAATTCCGTGAAAGGAAATGAAGGCTCCAACAGCAGAGCTGTAAAAACAGGCAAAAGTAAATACGATAGAATACAATAAAAATATAAATCAAATACAAATATGAGCAGCAGCAATTTTGGACACATCGGACTGGATGATAGATGTTGGTGGAGAAGTAGGTTAATAGTAGATGTATAGGTTATGATAGTAGTGATAGTAGACTAGAGGGTATTCTTTGTTGTACATATATGCACACATACCAATGTATATATGCACACGTATGCAGTATATATGCATAGTGTTATATATTTACAATGCATTATCCTCAGGGGTGATATATATGCACACATAATATACATACTCTATATGTTTATACAGTATATTAGTTGTGCATATACATACATGCAACAACCAATATATATACATTATAATGATGTATTGAAGTACAACAGTACTGCAACTGATATTGTGGTTCATTTCACTAAATAATTAAGATTATTGAAGGTGTAGAGTAATTGCATGTTCTCCTCCACCCACCAGTTGTTTGTTCACCTTCCTCCCCCTCGGTGAGAGTTGCTCAGTTGATGAAGGAGTTTTTTTAGGGGTTTATTATGAGAAATAGCGATTTAGTCGATTTGTCTCCTTTCCACCGGTGTTTGATTTGTCACTTCAATTTATCGGAGACATGTTTCAAAGCAAAACACATGTTCTGTCTGCATACTACCTAATATAGGAAATGGATGGAGACTCCAAAATAAACCATAACATCAACAGTTATTATAGATAAGGCTGAAAAAAAAAATCCATCCCCAAAGATAGTGTCAGGTTTTTCTGCTAGCCTTTTGTCCAAACTTGGAGAGACTGAGTGTTCTAAAAAACCTCTTGACTAGCGTGGAGTGTGGCCGACTGTCGGTTCTTAGGGACCGTCTCTCTCTTACGGTGAGCTTCAGCTAATGTCTCCGAGCTGAGATGAAAGCGAGTAAAACCTTTAAGTGCACTTAGGAGCGGTTGTGTATTCAATGGAACTTCGTTCGTTTTCTTCCTACAGTTTTTATGCTTGGTTTTTTTAAAGGTGGGATGAATCAGTGAGACGAACTGTCATCTAAAAAGACAACGACGACAGTGCCAGAAATGACTCACATCTCTATATGAATTACTCATCTATTACTAATATTAAGGTTTAGCGTTATTCTCCTTATTCATTCTTTTCAACCACCACTGTATCCATCTCCACAACTGCACCATACTGTCAGCCTCCCTGTGGGTGGTGAGCCCACAGTCAATATTCTTTGTTCAAGAAATATACAAAACCAAGTATATTGTTACATACTATTACTAGTGAATAATTGCGATTAATTACCGTCGTGATTAATTTGGATTTATGTGACTCATCCATTTGCTGCATGTTCGTTCAATAGACACTGTTTCATAAACATTGAGCAGACCTTACAGCACATGAGGACCTCCAGCGTGAGTCAACCTAATCAGATTCCCTTTTCCACACGCCTCCGTTTGGCTGCACAGTGTTGGCCAGATGACAGTTCAAAGACGATGAGCTCGCGCGGGGGACCACGGAAGTCGTTGTCCCAGGCCCCTCGCGTACGCCTCGCAGATGAATGTAAAACACCGTGACAGAAAAGGCCCCGTTCGCGGACGCCCCGTCACAGATGCACAGCGTCACGTTCCGTGTTTGCATCATCATAGCAACAGCGCGGAGCTGACAAATTTATCTCACCCCGTGTTTGCTTTAGCAGCAGGTTTCCTTTCCCGTGCACGCAACACGTATGTGTACATACTGAGTGTGTTTGTGGACGTGTGAAAGGTCCTGTCGGCAGACAGGTACACCCTGGAAATGGATTAACCCTATGTGTTTTTGTCTGGGTGTGTGACTGCCGCCTGTTTAACGTTGTAAAATGTCAAATAAATCCTGTTAAGTTGTGAAGTTTTCATCTTAACAGAATTTGTTTTTTTCTCTCCCTCTCTCTGCAGGACCCGTACATGTTTGAGCCCAACTGTCAGATGAAGGTGGATGAGTATGGCTTTTTCATGAGCTGGAAAAGTGAGGGAAAGGTACTGACCTGACGTTACGTGGTACTGCACCCAGAAGATGGTCTTTTTACTCTCACTTTCTTTGGTTTTGTGATGCGATTCAGTAATTTTTTTTTTTCCTAGGACTTATATTGTCACATTTTACAAACTTTACCAACATTAATGCCGATATGCCATTGTTGACCATCAGTAATGAACTCTGCAGAAACATGATGTGAGACGACCCCAAAAAAAATCTCTTTTGGACCACCAGAGGGTTGTGACCCAGTGTTTTGGATGCATTGTCCTAGATCAGCGGTCTCAAACTCAAATAAGTTGAGGGCCACTGCCCCCACTGTCTTTTCGCCAAACGCCCGCATTAGCAGTTCAAAACAGAAGAAAAAAAATTGTGAAAATTGAATAAATGAAATCAGTTTCCTACTGTAATACAACACTTTAGACCAGTCTTGTAATACCCACATTCATCCACAGCAGTGTCTACCACTGAGTGCATCCAACAAAACCATTTTTTTAGCATTGACTTACAGTAGAATCCTTCTATAAATCTAATATTCAACTTTCACATTAAGGTGGGGACCACAAAATATCGCTCTAAGGGCCACAAAAGGCCCACGTGCCACTTGTTTGAGACCCCTCTCCTAGATTGTGACGCTGTCACTGCGTTAGTGTAAGTGGGTACTTGTCTAATGTATGGTACCTGGGTATAGAGTTGCATCCAACTTCCTACCTGCGTAAGTTTTTCATTTTTTTTACTCATTTTTTTTTCTTTACTTTCATTTTTTTATAATCACCAACCAATAATCACATGGAATTCTTTGAAAACAGTTATAACGTCCAGGCCGATTATTTTGTTTTAACACTTTCATTCATAGAATCCATTTGCCCCACCCCCCCGTCTGTATTGTTAATGTCGAGAAAAGCCCTGCCATTAAGAATGGTTAGGATTTTTTTTCGCAATGCACATTTTGCCGCAAGCATAACCTAACTCCTTTTTTATGAACTTCGGAGAAGTCGGTGCGAGATGAAACAATAATAAGGTACCTTTAGGGCCCACCCTGCATAACCTTACGTGCAACCAGAAAACCCAACCCTATATTAGTTTTTCAGGTTACCAGAAACACTATTATTTTTTGGGCTGAAGTTTTTTAACTCCCTGTCATGTCTTCTCTCCTGCAGGAAGGCCAAGTCCTCGAGTGTTCCCTCATTAACAGCATCCGTGTTGGTGCCGTTCCAAAGGTGAGGCATTTCTCTCGCACGTGTCTCCAGAACACTCAGACATCAACTGACTGAAGCACATTCCCTCTCCCGTTCTTGGCCGACTCTTCTACGGTGTGTTCTATCGATCGATTGTCTGATTCGGGTCTCTGCGTCGGATTCTTTTTGGCAACTTTCCTTCTCAAGGTGTCAGATGCACTTAAGACATAAACATGAAATATTCAAGGCATCAATATTTATTCAACCCTGTCTGCGTTTGGCTGCGGGTTGTCTGTGAAACCAACCTGTGTCGTGCGCTCTTGACCTGCAGAGGAATAATAAGAATCTCCACTCATTCTCACGAGCTGTCAGCCGCAGAGCTGAGGAGTTCACTCCGAGATATCAGAAGCTGGTGGTTACAAGACATGCTGTCTCCGTCAGAGTTGCTTTCTCTTTGTTGCAAGAGAAGTGATTCGCAAAAAAAAATGAAAAGCCTTTGTGACATCAGCCCACGCTTCACCGCTCTCAGACTGAAGCTCCGTGCAGACCGTATTACTCAGCTGTTACGCAGCCAGACCCAAGCGTTTACCTGCTTCTCCCCTTCTTTGTCTGCAAGATATTGATTTTTTTTTGCAATTTTTTGCTTTATAGGTTTTGTCATAATGTAGTCCAAATAGATTAAAAGAACAGTAACAGGGTTACCCGGGGGGTGTAATTATTATAGAGCAACAGACCAGGTTAGGTGAGAACAGACAGTAACTGGTCCGTGCTGCCGAGGCAGGTGCAGAGCTGATCTTCTTGTTCATACAGTGTTTGAGCTTAAACAACAGAGGTGGACACGGTTACGCAACCTTCAGATATGTTTGATGTAATCTGTTTCGCTGGAAAATGGAATGACTTCAGGTGATTAGTTAATGGCGTTTAACGTCAACCTGAGCGATGCTGTCGGTGTCCCGTAATCCGCTCCGAAGGGTGAGAAAGATGAGTCGTGCCTTCCTTTTCAGGACAATTCATGTTTATTGTATTGTTAGATGTATATTATATGTAATATCTATTATTTTCTTAGAAAACTAGACAAGGTTTTGACCTCCTTAGGTTGAATAACATCAATTTAACTGACATTATTTACCATTTTCTGCTCAAATAATACTTTCTGGAAAAAAAAAACACTGACAGGGGAAATTTGTAGCAGACAAGCCGTATTTTTTTGTGGAGGCGCTTTTTTTTACCAAAATTACATCCTATAAAAATCTTTCCAAGCTCCTCCGAACGGAGACCAACCATGATGGATGGATTAGAGACACAAGGAATAGGTAGAAGACAGGAGGAGTTAAATATGCTGTGATTCTCTTTAAGGATGGACAGGATCAGGAATGAGGTGATTAGAGGGACAACACAGACAGGAAGGATCAGAGAAAAAGCTAGAGAAGACAGATTGAGATGGTTTGGACATGTTCAAAGGAGGGACAGTGGATACATTGGTAGAAGAATGATCTTAGAGATGGAGCTACCAGGTAGGAGACAAAGAGGAGATTGATGGAAGAGGGAGGACATAGAAGAAGATACAGAGAAAATGGTGAGATGGAAAAGTATGGTTTGCTGTGTCAAGACGAAAAAGAAAAGTAGAAGCAGTGACTCACGGATGTAAATACAGAAAAAAAAAAAATCTACTCCAGCACAGCTCAGTACTTTTGAGTTTTCCATTCTATCAGCAGTTCTTTTAACATGCAAATATATGACTAATCTAATACATGAGCGTTCCTCCCCACTTAACGCTGTAGAGCTCATTTACAGTGATCACCGCCAACCTTATCTCACCTTCACTGGATAATTGTCGTCTGAAGTTGAACTGTTGAATATTTCTACGTCTGTATTCCTGTATCTCTCACCATGTGTGGAGGTTTCCAGCAGCGTAGGTTTCATTTGATTGTCGTGTTTAAAGAGGCAGCTTTTCCATTGTTTCTGCAGCGCGACGTTGGACTTGCTTCTCATGTTTTTTTCTTTTCTTCTCCAGGATCCAAAGATCTTGTCTTCGTTCGAGGCCATTGGAAAGACAGAGGCCGACTTGGAAGGTTGTGTCATCTGCATCTGCAGCGGGACTGACCTGGTCAACTTAAACTTCATGTTTATGGTCGCGGAGAACCCGGACATAGCAAGGGTAAATGAACCTGTTTACTGTAGTAGAGATTTTAACATTTACAAGATTCACTCTCCAGAGCATTATCCAATGAAACATACATGTACAGTATATCTGTGATTGTGTGTTACTTTTTAAAAATACTGCAATTGACACAACGGAATATCAACCTGCAGTAGGATTGATTTATTCCGGGAAACTAGTAACATTACTATTAGTAGCTTAGACTTAGACTTAGACCATTATTGTCATTGCACAGAAACACAACAGTGAGTCTGGCAACGAAATGTCGTTGCTCAGCAACCGGAGTACACAGTGTTCACTGCAAAGCCTATGAACCAAGTGGTAACAATTACTTGAGATATTGTTACAATATATACAGACCAATCTAAAGTGCAGCAGTGTAAAAGATATAGGTGTACAGTACAGTACAGTACAGTACTATTCAAGCAAAACTGAACATTTGTTGATGTAGACAATTATATAATGCAAACTCAATTATTTTGTTATTTATGAATCAAAAGTTAAAAAAAATAAAATCTGCACACCTCTTATATACATGTATACATGCATGTGTCACTCCGGAGCATCAGTGCCCTCTAGTGGAGGTAATGTAAACAATAACAAATGTAAAATCATATATTTTAATATATAAGTTGCAGTTGAGTCATATTCCTTATTTAGTATGGAATAAGGAATGGAATATTCTTGAAAATATGGTAGTGTGCTAAATGTTTAATAGAAAACAAGGTACTAGAAATACTTCACTTTTCACATGGTACTCACATGGTCAATTCATTCATCTTTTCCACCATATTCATTTATTTGTTAGTCTTCTTCCGTCCCATCCTTTGCCGCATCACTGGAGCAGTAGTCTCCACCACTGCCACCCAAATTACACCATACTGTGAGTCTTCCTGTGGGTGGGGGTGTTTTTTTTTTACTCTCTGTGCAGTCATTTTAAGCTGGGAGAGTATTATTTACAGTAAAACCACTCAGCGTCTGGTGAAAGGTTTATGTGATAACACCTACGTGAAGCACCAGTGACCTTGGTACATCCTGATAGAAGACAAAATGACTCATCCTTCTGTCTCACCTCATATCATCTCACTCCCTTTGGTCTCTCCTGCTATTCTGGTGTATTCTGATCTTCTTTTTTTTTTTTTCTTCTTCTCCCCTCCCTCCTCCTCGCTCTTAAGTCATTACTTTCTCTCCCCCGTTGTCTACACCCTCGTCGTCCATGAGAAATCCTGGACTGGCCGATTGGGATAAATACTTCATCTCTTCATCACTTTGTCGTTCCTGTCTCTCTCACCCGATGTCTTCCTCCCTCAGATGGACCGATGACAACCCGTGCCCTCCTCTTCCCCGTGTCCTTCTGCCTCCGTCTGTCATCCGCTCACTCACTCGGCACAGTCATTATCTCCAAACATCATTATTGCACTTCCCTGTTGTCAAACGCTCAGACACTGTACATTCTGTTCGGTCCATAAATAACAACCAAATCTCTAAATCAGGTCTGTCTTTTTTCCGATATTTGACGAGTGACACTTCCAGGTTTCTCCTCTAGACTTCTTTTGGGGTTTTTTATGTTTCTTGGTTTTATCTGTTATTTGCTGAAATCTATATTTTCTGGTTTGGAAAAAGAGAGCCATTAAGTAAAGGTCAGAGATGCAATTAATTTCCGATTTTCTTCTGTGTTTCCTCCCTCTGTGTGGCTGTGGCTCTGGCTCTCTGAGCCCATTTGTCTCTGAATAAAGGCCTTAATATTTTAATATACGGCCTTGATTTATGGCCGTAATTGTCTTTTTATAATGCGGTTCGGCACCGTAGTTTGTTCAAAACCTATGAAGGTGCTCTATATATAGCTGCAGATTAACTGCCATTGATTAAACCGGGATATTTCTGTTTTTGGCCAATGTTCCGCTCTGGCTGCAGCGCCGTACTGTCACCTTATGTAACAGAGAGGCTCTCAGTAGAGCTTATTATGATGACCTTGTCAAATGACCTCGTGACCTTATTTACAAATGAATTACTACACCTGCGATTAATCATAGTTGGTCGTCATTAGTCATCACTGTATAAAACAGGGGGAGTTAAACACCAGGTGAAGTCGACGCGTGTTTGCTACCAGCGCTCATGTGCTGTCTGTCACCGCAGAGATGTTGTTGATGGTTCCCCGTGAACAAGGTGTTTCTGTGATGATAGGTGCGACAAATGATGTTTGCAGACCTGAGAGCTCGCCGTCCCAGAGCTGCCAATGATATTCATTCAACAGCCCGGAGCACAAAAGCACACACACAAACCCTGACGGACGAGCAGAGCACATGACACACACGTCCAATACCGCCTGGCAGTTTGAAACACATGAACCCTCTGTTACCATATGTTTTTTAGAGCATGCATCGAAAGATCAGTCCATGGTCTTTCACGTTACGGGTTTCCATAGGCGTCCTGGTTGTACTGGTGATGTACCAGCTAACTGGAGGTGGTGCACCCAGGGCTGAGACTTGGGGCCCTTCATATGTGCCGATCATAGCAGTGGTCACAAGCTGACTTTTTCTTTCATCGTTATATTTACTGTGCTGTTGTTCTGAAGTTTTTTCCTACCCATAATATTTTCCTACCCTCTGTGTTAAAGTTGGTAGCATATTTTTATAGATGTCACCAATTTTAATAGCTATCTTACACTTCCAATTTGTGTCACTTGACATCAGCAACCTAAGGCGCCTCCTGGTGGCGCGACCCGGGGCTGCAGCATATTCTGTTGATACAGCCTTGGGTGCACCGTAACAGAGCTGTGTTGTACTTTGTCATAACTGTACTTGATTACTTGGATGTGGAACTAAATCAGGAGAAATTGTCCAGCAATTTACATAAATGGACTTTGTATTTTTATGAGAGGACACATTAATTGTGGTAGACCTGTACATGATCACTTGTATAGTGCGTTTCCTCCCTAGACAGTGGCACCAACGAGATGTGTATGCCATACAAGGTAATGAATTGTCTTAATAGCAGAATTTAATTGCTGTTGTCAGGCTTGTGGCGCCTTTTGGGAATCGTACCCAGGACTCTCTCTGTTTTGGAGGCAGTTTACTAACTGCTAGACTATGCAACCAACTAAGTAATTGTTAACATATACAAACTTTGTCTAGATTTTATCAAGGTTTTGTTCACAGTTGTGGCCATAAATACTTCAGTGCTAGTGATTGACATAAATTATTTCTTCCAGTTTTCAGTTTTGGCCGAGAGTTTTTATTTTGGTGCATCACTATGGTGTTTATATGTTTTCCCTTTTCTTCGCTCCTTCACATTCTCCCTCGTCTTCTTCGACACTCGACACAAACACCATCAGCACCTCGCAGCATGTGCCTGGCCCCGAGACCTTGGCAGCTGACACTTATTTACCTCAGTGTTACCACACACACACCAGTTAGTTGGCAGCTCCGTGGACACCACGTGGACCAGCAGTCTCATCCCGCCCCCTCCGTCGTCTTCCGCGCTGTTCTTATGGTGATATCATGACCGAAACGAGGCAGAAACTGAGTAGCCGGAGGGGACGGTGACTGAACGCGTTCCCAGGTGTCCTGCCAAAACTCAACCCATTGTGCACAAATTTAGAGGCGATTCATCTGCCTGTGTTTATTTCCCCACGGACACTGGGTTCTAAACACACTTCAGGATACTCTGGTGGTATCTGCCGGTGTGTGTGGGCTTGTTAGTCTTATGAGTGCTCTCCTGTGTGTCTTTGTCTGCTTTTCAGAAATGGACCGAGGGTTTGAGGTCCGTGATTCACAATGTCAAGGCCAACAACGTGTGTCCAATGACCTGCCTCAAGAAACAGTGAGTTGTTTTAGCGGAAAAAGTCTGTGATAACCCCATCATGATCACAGTACCAAAAGGTTTAGTTGTCAGCAACTGGACTTCTACTTGGAGTCCAAAGACATTTCATTCCTCAACTAAGAAACTTCATCCTATCAGAGTTGTTTTGGCCAGTTTAGCTGCTCACAAATACCAGTTCCTGTCCCAAAAAGGTGTGACCAAAATAACACACCTTCACACCTTTGTCCAGTGGAGGAAAAATTGCTATAAAATGTTATTTTTTTTATTATTCCATTTTAATTGTCTTTGCTTGCCAAAGCATTAAAGGCAGACCAATTAAATTATATCCCACTAGGTGGCAGCATATGATTATAAAAACTAAAAAATTAAATAAAAAAATTTCTTGAATTCCTGCTGCTATATCAGTGCTGTGTTCAACCAAACAGAGGGAGATTTTAGGCAGTTATTGTACTAGAAGATCATGGTGTTGTGCCATGGGGTTTTTCCCTGATTATATATTTGTTCCATGGTTCAAAATAGGTTGGAAAACACTGGTCTAGAGGAGTAGAACTACAAGTTTTCCCACTTACATCAACTAGAATCTGATGAAGTTGAGGAATGAAACATCTTTTAACTCCAAGAAGAAGTCTACTTTCTTAAAAACAAATCTCTGGCTCAGGGACCAAATCTGGCCCCCAGAATTTTATTTGGCCTGAAAGGTTATATCAAATGTGTACTAGAGTTAGTATATGGCCCTGATAGTATCAGCCGCATATACCGTATACATAGAAAAAATAAATCTTTAAAAAGACCAAAAACACATACAGATAAATAAAGAACTCAAACGACTACAAATAAAGACACATTACAAGCAGAAGGTGGTGCTAGCGATCCAATCTTGCGTAAATGTCGATTCACACGATTAGATCTTGGATAAATTTTTTTCCCTTTTGTTTATAGCTGGATGAGGTTGTGTTTTGTAACCAACACAAATGGGAAGATTCCTGTAAGAGGGTAAGAAAAACCATCGCATTTTTTCTACGTTTTTTCGTAGAAAAGAAGTTCCCATCCTTTATTCTTTTCTTCTGATTTTTTTGCAGCATCACGCGAACATTTGCATCAGGAAAGACAGAGAAAGGAATTTTCCAAGCTTTGAAAGACCTGGGCCTTCCTAGTGGAAAGGTGAGATAACACTTGCACGGTGGAAAACACTTATGAAGACTAACTAACGTGTGTTTAAGTGACGTTTTTTATCGTGTTGCGTCCGACTGGTCTGTTTCCACAGAACGATGAAATCGAACAGTCAGATTTCACCTTCGATATTTTCTACGTGCTGACGCAGAAGATCTGTCCTCGCACAGATATCGAGGAGCTCTTTAGGAAGATGTGAGTGCTCACTTCATATATGTGTGTGTAACGCATCTTTAGGAAATGAATCTGCGGCGCTGTCTTACTGCAGTATTACCAGGTTAAATAATACTCTGACCGTGAGATGCTGCATCTTGTCGGAATTAATCAGGACGACTGTTTCCTGCGCCTGCTGCACTAACTTCGTCTGGACGGCCTAACCCGCTTACACAGTTTAACAACGATATCGTTCACCCCGATGACAACGCTCGCAAAGAGCGTTGTGGAGTAATAATGTTGCCAGTGCTAGTGCAATGTAATGCTTTCTAATTTTAACTGACTGTGTTCATGACTTTGTGGTTGTCTCTTATACAAAGGAGCATAACACTTTTTTTTTGTTTGTTTGTTTTTTTCTAATTAATTCCTTTGCAGCAATGGGAGCAAAACAGATTTTTTAACTGTAGACCAGTTAGTCAGCTTTCTGAATGAAGTAAGCTCTTTATCATTCATTAACTACTCTCTTGTGTGTTTGGCTTGCCCCCGAACCCGTGTGACACCCCCCTCAACCCTGGTAAAAGTTGCCTTGCAGCCCATACTGCCCATCAGCTGCCCCCCATTAAAGTCTGGGGGAGTTGGACCTTCAGTCAGGCTGTCGGGCAACTTTCAACCTACTCCCCTGTTCTGCATGCTCCCATTTATCCCGTTCCCCATCCTCTAATCTCCCTCCCCTTGTTTGATCGGTGTTGCCGTAGCAACGGATGGACAGAGTTGTCCATCCGGTTGATTTCTGCTTGATCCGTGGCGTTTTTTTCTGCTGTCTGTCTCCCTGCCTGTCGTTTGTGGCCGTGTGCTCTGTGTTGTGTTCTTGTCATTGGATCCACACGTAGACCCTCACCCTCCTCTGACCTGCAGTGTTGACAGTGTAGTGTCACAACCGTTTCTCTAACCTGGAATCCCTGCATCCATCGCCTTTCTCACTCCTGCCTGTTTGGCTCACCCTGTTTCTGTTCCGGACATGTTTTATGTGTTGTATCCGGAGGAGAAAACCTTAGGGAAAAGGCAAATGTGTGTTATGTTTTAATAGGGAAAGACTTTTTTGCACTTGCATCAACCGCTTTTGTGTATCAGGGAAAAATATTTGGTTAATATCAGTGGTTGATTGTTTGTTTGCTTGCGTGTTCTTCCCAGAACCAGCGAGACCCTCGGTTAAATGAGATCCTGTTCCCATTCTATGATCCCAAGAGAGCCATGCAGATCATAGAGAAATACGAGAGGGATGATCTGCTGAAGAAGAAAGGTAAGAAACAGCTGTGGAAAGAAGAGTGGGGGAAATTGGTTGTTTTGAGTCTGCTGCCATCTGCCTGTACACTTTTGAAACTGCAGTGTCTTGCATATGTGAGGTTACAATGAGCAGAGGTGGAGAAGGTGCAGGACGTGAGATACTGAGGTTCAACTGTTCAGAGCAGTGGAAGAGAGGAGAAGAATAGAGTACAGACAGGATGGACGGGATCAGGAATGAGGTGATTAGAGGGACAACACAGACTTGAAGATTGAGATGGTTTGGACATGTTCAGAGGAGGGACAGTGGATACAGAGTAGAAGATACAGTGGACAGGGGGAGATGGAAGACGTTCTACTCATTTATCTATTTGTCCTTTGTTTACAGTATACATTTATCAAATATCATATTCAAGCATAAAACAATAGCAACTCCTACACCTCCTTCTCAGCTCTCATGTCCAGTGATGGATTCTGTCGTTACCTGATGTCGGACGAAAACGCTCCAGTGTTCTTGGACAGACTGGAGCTTTGTCAGGAGATGGACCAACCCCTGGCACACTACTTCATAAGCTCCTCCCACAACACCTATCTAACCGGCCGACAGTTTGGAGGAAAGTCCTCGGTGGAGATGTACCGTCAGGTTCTGCTGTCTGGATGCAGGTACAGTTTGGAGACACAAATCACACAAATGTGCATAAAATCAAGCAACACGTCGATAAATCAGAGGTTATATTATAACAAGGTTAATTGTTTTTATTTCTGCTGTCAGGTGTGTGGAGCTGGACTGCTGGGACGGGAAGGGAGAGGACCAGGAGCCTATCATCACGCACGGGAAGGCCATGTGCACAGATATCTTATTTAAGGTTGTGCTCCGTCAGATAATCCGTTTTTTTTTTACCTAAGTGTGCATCTTCCCTCTAGTGTTCACTGCTTGACACTGCATTTTCTGTCAACATTGTCTTATTGCCCTCTGCACAGGACGTTATCCAGGCCATTAAAGACACTGCGTTTGTTACTTCAGTGTACCCAGTGATTTTGTCCTTTGAAAATCACTGCAGGTAAACGCACAGATCATTGTGATTCACACGGATTGTTTTCATTTCCGACGTTGGAGACGTTGTCATTTTGTTGCCTCTTGTCTGTTTTGTACAGTAAACCCCAACAGTACAAAATGGCCAAATATTGTGAGGAGATATTCGGCGAACTGCTCCTCAAACAGCCTCTGGAGAACTATCCGGTCAGTACTTCAGATTCTTTCAATGATTTACTTTCACTATGTAATCTGAGTTATGGTTTTTGTACTTTATGTTTTTAATCCCAGATTGAGACGGGGCGAGTGTTACCCTCTCCGAACGAACTCAAGCGTAAAATCCTCATCAAAAACAAACGGTTGAAACCTGAGGTGGAACAAAGTATGTCCTCAGCCCCAGATTACACGTGGGATGTTTTGAGTTTTACTCTCTTGTGATGTATTTAGTCTCTGTCTTAAATACAGAACAACTCGAGGCCTTCAAGAAGCACATGGAGGCGGGAGAGACCAACACCCCCGCCATCATCATGGGGGAGGAGAACGAAGACGACGCGGAGAATGGTTCGTTCTATTGTTGTGTCTTTATTTCGGGTTTTTGACAAAAGTCAGTGTGAAATTTTACTTTTGGTGCATAAATTCATACAGTAGATCTGATACACATAATTGTTTTAAGAATATTAACATGAGAGTAAAGGAAAGTGTAACATTTTCATGATTCATTTGTAACTTGAAGTGCACATCATTACTCTAATTTCATTGGTAGAAATTAAACATGTATCCTTGAACAAAGGTCTCAAACTTGACATTTTGAGACCCCTGTCCTAGAAAAACAGGCTTTTTAATGTAAATTAAAATTAATTAAAGAGCATCTTTGTGATGAATGAAAACATAAATACGTTGAATCCAAGTTTCAGTGTGAACTGAAGATATTATTTATTTGGTTTTGCTTGTAGGAGAGAAAGACGGCGAAGAAAAGGACTTGAATTCTGAGGCTTTGAGTTTGTCAGAGGCAACGAGTGAGAAGGAGGCAAACGGTGTTTCACAGAGAAGCACGAAGAAGGATGAGCATCGCAGTAACAGCATCAAGAAGGTGGGCCTCTAATTAGTAACAATTCCCATTTTTACCACTAGGCACTGCTGTTTCTCTTATTATGGAATAGACTGACTGTGGCATAGATCAGCCTCACAGTCTGCATGGACTCTGACATCATAAAACTATCAATTGATTGGCATCCCATAATCAATGTTTCTAGGTACCTGGTTTTGACGAAGCGACGGAGATGTCTGAAGCCACCGAAGCCACAGATGTCACAGATGTGTCTGAAGCCTCCGACCAAGATAATAATAATAAGAAGGGTGGAGAAGAGGCAGAAGACTCTGAGGAGGCTCTCATAGCTCAGTACACCTACGTAGGAGCCACCACCAACATCCACCCGTACCTGTCAGCCATGGTCAATTACGCACAGCCCGTCAAGTTCCAGAGCTTTGACTTGGCAGAAGGTGAGTTACGTCATTCCCGGTTGTTATATTAACCCATATAGGCCTGGTGTTATGTATATATTGATCTGTGCCAAACACTGTATAAGCTGCTGCCAGCCTGCTCTGTACAAAATGCCGATTAATGCTGCCATCTAGTGAATTTCTGTTTAATATACAGCCGTTTTTCCCTAGAACTCTTTGTGCACAGGCCATGTGGCAAAAAACACAGGCATTGTGTATTGGACTTTTACTATAAGAGGGAAAATCAATAATGTTACACTATTATTTACACACATATTACACAAGTATGATATTTTTTTGATTCACAGGCCACAGTCGGTTCCAAAAGGTGACAGGAACTAAGATAAATGTCATGTTAGAGTTATGCATGAAGCCTCAACTAAAAGGATTTAAGACTTTTCAATGCAGTTCAATGGGAAAACGTGGGAATTTAAGGGAAAAGAGAGAAGCTTAATTGAAACATGGTTTAATAACATTATTTGGACAAGTTTAGGACAAGGACCAGATTAAAAATCCAAACATGGTTTGCCGTGACTGTATTAGACCAATATTACTGGAAATCCCTAGCATGTATTCATATTTGTATGTTTATGTATATGTATATATGTCTATTCAGGGGAGTCATTAGGTATTAATGGTCTGTTTGTTGGTTCCTCTGCGTCTTTCAGACAGAAACATCCACCACAACATGTCGTCTTTCAACGAGTCTGTTGGTCTGGGCTACCTGAAGACCAACGCCATAGAGTTTGTCAAGTATCCTTTGAGTTCCTGCAGACTGAGTCATAATCTTGGATTTTCCTAAAAGCGACCCATTGTCTTCAATAAGTCATGACGTCTTCAAACCTTGTATGATTCCATTCTGCTGCTTAGAAAAAGGCCCTTGGTTTGGACTGACATGGCCTCCTAACCTCCATCCCCTGTCACCCACTCACCTCCACTCCACTGAACGCTCACTGCAGCTTGAACACACATGACAAAAAAAACCACACACATGCTCTCCATCTTTTTTCTTTTTTTTCTATATTTTTATTTTCCTGACCTTCGGCGCAGCTACAACAAGCGTCAGATGAGCCGCATCTACCCCAAAGGGGGCAGGGTAGATTCCAGTAATTACATGCCTCAGATCTTCTGGAACGCCGGCTGCCAGATGGTCTCGCTCAACTTCCAGACCCCAGGTACCACAACACGCAACATGGGAACCCTGACCTGACACACAGCGTTACACACGACACACATGTTAGAAAGAGAAGCCAGTATCCTGTTAGCATCGGCCGCCGCCTTGATCTACGAAGTGAACTTACAACCTCTCGCTGCACTGATTAATAGACTCTTACATCACAGACGTACAAAGTAACGTCCAACAGTGGGGCTGCTCATCAAGTGTCCACACTTGCCAATGGTTTCCTCATTTAATACAGATGTCAAAGTCCTTTAACTTAGTAGGTTAGTAACTTTTCTGCGTTCTCCTAAGGGAAATTAATTTCCCTTAGGAGAGGCAGAGAGGTAGAGGCAGAGAACACAATATTACATCATCACAAGACACATAAACACATCACATTCTACCATTCATGACAATGTACAGGTGTAGCTGGGAGATTGTAGTCCCAAATATTTGACAATTCCAAGTCATTTCTAGGGTTTTCTGAAGGTAGAGTTGAAGGGGGTTATGTAAATGCCATTTGGAGAGGTGTCCTGTGGAGTTATGGCAATGGCAGTTGATGAATGGCTGGTGCAATCATTTGTATAAATGGTCCTTGTACCTGTATGTTGTGTCTTTTATTCCGTTTTAACTATAATTGTTTTCTAAACACGCATCCCTGAGGTGCTCCAGAGCTGAAAATAAGTGGAAAGTATTAGAATATGTAGTTGCATGGTGTTAAAAACCCAGCCGAAGTCTAAATATCCAAGAGCAGGGCTGCCCAGTGGGGCTAGTAGCTAGTAACATTATTTATAGATTAAAATATCGAGTTTATATAGGTAAATATATTTATATATAGTTTTTAATCTAGGTTGATCACTTCAGCCTCGTCATTTGAAAAGAAGCTCACAAGACATAAAAGTCTGGGTAACCCTGATTGGAGCTGACTGAGCTGTTTTTTTTTAGATAGTCTTGATTTGGCGATTCCTCTAGAACCTATGTGTCAAACTCAAGGCCCAAGGCCCAAATGTGGCCCGCAAAGTTATCTGGTGTGGTCCAAGCTTCTTATAATGTCTAGGAGGCAATGTTTATTAACCCAGTTAATTAAAAATTGTTTTCTTAAGGAGCAATTAGCATTATCTGTTAGTTAAATAACTAATAATTAACTCTAGTAACATATTAATAGTAATTGGAGTAGTTACATCTCTACAGTCCTCCATTTAGAACAGGCCCTTCAAGGAATGTGTATTATTTTTATTTATTTATTTATTTATTTTTTTAGTGTCAGCCCCTACTGACCAGCATTGGTAATGCAATTATAGTATGATTGACATAGATCACAGTTGTCAAGCTGAGGCCCATGGTCTAAATCTGGACCATGATGTAATTATATTTGGCCTGAAAGATTATATGAAATATCTATCAAATCTAGCCGGACATTAAACCATATAGCCACTATATTCCTGAGGTATTTGTATAGTTATGCGTTGTTGTTCTTTTCTTGGACTGTTATGTTCTAACATTCATAAGGAACTCAAAAGTGACACATTTCTAGTCAGATTTGTCAATAAACAAGAGATTGGCCCAGATGTTAATTTTACTTCGACTTTATTGAACTAAATAAACTCGAGTCCTGTCTCAAGGAAAGGTCCATATGCGTCTCTGCAGCATCAGGTCTTTGCAGGCCCGTGGACAGTTCCATATATGGTTTTACCTACGCAGTGAGTGATGCCTGTTGTAAAACAGCTGCTGTCCCACCGCCGGCAGCAAGAGGGGGTCACAGCATATGGTTCGCTCGGAGGAGAGCGCACGCTGGGGTCGCACAAGAGGTGGAGCATCTGTGATGGAGGGATAAATGGTTAGAGGATAAAAACGCTGCTGTCAGGGGAACAAGACAAACTGCACTGTTGTCTTTGTACGCCATATAAATGGTAGAGTATATGTTTCTTAATCCATCGTCTCCTCCGTCTGTCCTTCTCCCAGATCTTGCAATGCAGTTGAACCAGGGGAAGTTTGAATACAACGGCTCCTGCGGGTAAGAACTCCCCCTTTACTCCCTTTCCTTCCCTCCCCTTCCCCGTCCCTCTGTGAAACTCATAAATTAAAGCACGTCACATCTCATTAGCGGTTGCCAGAGGTGATCGCAGCGACTGTCTCCCTCCCCAAAAGCCAATGAGTGCTTAGAGAAGCAGAGCTCAGTTACCTTGCAGGTTCTCTGCAGTCATCTGTCTCCTCCTCGCTGCATTGTTGTATCCGTCCCTTCGCCCTAATGCCGTCCCTGAGGCAGGAGATTGAAGCGCTAATGCCTCTTAATGTCATATGTGGCCAGATCAGGGCTTCTGCAGACACCCATCATTGCTGATGTCACTCCTGATGGGCCTCCTGTTAGTTCCAGTAAATCATCAGAACATTTTTAGTGTCTCAAATGCAATAAAAACAGAATTGAACTTTTATTACTTTTACTTTGTCATTTTCCCTATTTATGTCCACAGACTAAGGGTGTCTCTGTGTTACTGTGTGTGTGTGTGTCTCAGGTACCTTCTGAAGCCTGACTTTATGCGGCGGTCAGACAGGATGTTTGATCCCTTCTCAGAGACGCCGGTCGACGGTGTCATTGCCGCAACATGCAGCGTACAGGTCAGGGCGAAAAAAAAAAAAAAACATGAAAAACTATAGTAATGAACTTTTTACATATCAATAAAACCCACGGTTTTGGATGGACATTTTTGTGTTAAGGTGATTTCCGGACAGTTTCTATCGGACAAGAAAATTGGCACGTACGTGGAGGTGGACATGTACGGCCTGCCCACAGACACCATCAGGAAAGAGTATCGCACGCGCATGGTGATGAACAACGGACTGAACCCTGCCTACAACGAGGAGCCCTTCGTCTTCAGAAAGGTACGAGGGCGGAAAAAAAGAGAGGAGTTGTTCACAGTAATTCACCATAAATGTGCAGTGGAAGTTATTTAAAGGCTGACAACGCAGAGCTAGAATAAAAAGAGACAAAATAGACTGAACGGTGCGTGAGGGACGGCAGTGGTAGCCTAGCGTAACATAATTTCCAGTGGGCTCAGTATGGTGCAGTGTGATTTGGGTGGCAGTCATGGAGAGTAAAATTTTGCATCTGTGTCATCAGAAGCTACTAAAGGTAAATAATACTATTACAGGCAAAAGCAGAAACAAAAAAGAAAAAAGTCCAGAAACTGCACTTGTGTATGTGTTTGTGCACGTGCCGGCGAGAAAGCAATAGTGCTGCACTCAGCAGAATGAGGAGTCTCTCAGCCATGACTGTGACTCCGGCTCCTTAACACACACCATCAATCACAGGCTGCCGCAGTGCTGCTCTCCACTCTCTCTCTCACACACACACACACACACACACACACACATTCACACTCACAGGGAGTGCTATCACAAAGGGCCATCGCCCGCTAAGGCTTCTGGCAAAATCCACAGATATACACCACCTTTATGCACGCATGCAAGCTTAGAGAGCATTGTCAGAGGGTGTCAGAGCAAACAATAAGCATTCCGAGCACTCTCCCGCCGTGCATCGGCAACGCCGCATTTACGCAAGCACACCAGCGGCGCTTCCACCCATTCATCCCCAGTGAGTATTCTCCAGGCCTTATCTGTAACCGTCCTCTCCGTTGAGGTATTAATCATTCTCTTCAAGTTCACTTATCTCTTCACACGAGTCGAGTTAAAATGCCCCCCCTCTCCTTTTTTTTTTTTCGAGGGTCTGCACACGCTTGCTCATTTATAGGCCCCAAATTACACTCTACACAAGATATACTGCACTCCTCGGAAGTGCACTGGCTGTGAAAATGGATTTCAGTCTGAGATATGCTGTGTGTTGCTCTACTATCACACCGTCACTGTCCCCTGATATTGTCCCGGGCCGTGTTGTCCGTGACCTTCGCCTTTAACGTAAAACATTACAAAAAATTTTCCAGACCAGGTGAAGATTCCTCAAGATCACACCCTAATCCCCTTCCTTCCCCTGCTCATAGGTGATCTTGCCAGATCTCGCAGTATTGCGGATCGCGGTGTACGACGACAACAACAAGTTGATCGGCCAGCGGATCCTGCCTCTGGACGGACTCCAGGCCGGCTACCGCCACATCTCTCTGAGGAACGAGGGGAACAAACCCCTGTCTTTGCCTACAGTCTTCTGCCAAATCGTCCTCAAGACCTACGTACCAGATGGATTTGGAGGTGAAGCGGGAAAATAAAAAGACATATGAAATGTTTAGGGGCGGTTGGTGGCCTAGTGGTTAAGGAAACGGACTTGGGTCCGCAAGGCCCCCGGTATTGTCCCCACACGCTGCTCCCTGGGCGCTAGCTTAGCTGGTTTGCTATGGTGATGGGTTAAATACAGAAGCAAAATTTCCCAACTCGGGATGAACAATAACATCCGTCTATCTCTCTAAAATGTTTGGTTTCCTGAAAGGTCTTAAACTTTACATCGAAAAATCTGTTTTTGCGCCAATGTTCAGTTTCGCCGAGTATAGCTGTCGGGAAAATTACCCCCTGTGAGCATCTGTAAAGCCGTGCTAATTATTATCATCATGCAACTAGTGATCAACCTTGATCCTTCTATCAAACTGCGGTGAATCGTTTCCCTTTGTTTTGAACGATAAAAAAAGGTTGTTGAATTCGATGATTAAGAATGTTCAGGGACCCTGATTGCAGGTTTGTTTCACACCCACGTACTTTGTTTTACTGCTTCAATTTATTCAGCCCTGATAAGATGGAGCGTTCGAGGCCCGTAGGGGAGAGAAGAGCAGCGCGGCGCTCTCTCTTTTCTCGCTCACTTAAGTCTTTCTTTGGGGCAGGTTTTGAATGTACACAGTAATGGAATGATGTTTCGAATGATGATGAGGACAGAGAGTGTGGCGAGAGGCAGAGTCTTCAGCGGGAACATGGCTGTCATTAAATAAAGCCAACGGCTCAGACTGAGGAGCTGCAACTGAAACCATTACTGTCAAAGCTGCACTTTACCAACAGATCGTAGGGAGATCCTTGTGTTGGAAAGCAATGCTTTAAGTGCATGTTTGTTCTCCATTATCGGAGGACAGATGACAACCAGTCAAACCCAAAATTAATGGGAAAATAATTTCCTTGACTGACGGATCACTTCTTTGTCTCCCAGCCATCGTGGACGCCCTGTCAGATCCAAAGAAATTCCTGACCATCGCGGAGAAAAGGGCTGACCAGATGAAGGCGCTCGGAATCGACACGGTATAAACAGCACCTGACTGACTTTCTTGAATCTTATGTGCCAATAGAAGACGTTCTGTCTCAAACCCGTCATTTTGTTGCAGAACGACATTGCCGACGTCCCCAGTGGAAGTTCCAAGAATGACAAGAAGGGAAAGGGAAAAGATACAGTCAAGGCCAGCGTGACACCGCAGACCAGCTCGGACATGGGGCAGACGTCCAACTCTGCTCAGAACAACTCGGCAGAGAACAAGAAGGGTAATTCCACAACTTAAAGTCAAAAACTAAACTAAATATAACTGTACTTACTGTAAAGAGATGCATTGTTTGGCTTTGTTGTTACAGATAACGCCCTAGTGCCTAACGTCAGCATCGATGACTTGAAACAGATGAAGGTCAGTGTCTTATTTTTTCATCTGTCAGTGTATTGTCCATATATCATTGAAGATACTGTATATATGCACATATATCCACCTGGCTTCCAAGAATCAAGACCCCTATTGGCAGTACAAATTGTGAAAATGCCTGGAAATTGAGTCTTGAAAACTGAAAAAAAATTCTGTAAAAAATTGATATTTCAGGAAACAAAACAACATATTTCAGTGAATAAGGGTTCTTTTTATTTCATTTGTTCAAAATAGGGCTGTCAAAATAAGTGCATTACTAATATTTTAGTCCACATTAACATTTGAATTAATCAAAATTTATCTTGTGTGGTTAAAATGCCAATTAATCATGATTAATTGTTATTTATTCACAGCTGTTTTATCGTTTCACAGCCCTAGGTTTAGTAAAGATACGAAATATGTTCAGGTTCAACTAGAGATGTCCGATATCAACTTTCGCAGATATCCGATTTCCGATCAGAGGAGAAATGTCGAAATCAATACTTACCAATAATACGTAATCTTGCTAATTTTGGGCTGATTATACCAGCTGACCGTTATTATCGGACATCCCTAGGTTTAACTCATAGACCTGGGTCAGTTATTGTCTTCTGTTCTATATAAAATGACCAAACATCTCAGACCTGTAGTTCTGATGCTGTTTGTTCCACTGCAGACGTTCCTCAAACTGATTAAAAAGCAACAGAAGGAGCTGAGTTCATTGAAGAAGAAGCACTTGAAGGTGAGTGATTGATTACATCCAGCCCTGGTCTCCTGTCTCCTCCTGCCCACTGTTTATTCCAGACACTTATTGATGCTCAGATGGTCAGAACCTGAGCCAGCAGGGCCGGGGACACCTTTCATCTCCACTGACCGCAGTCACATCACTGCATCTGCCCCAAAACACACACACACAAAAGGATGTTTTATTTGAAATTAGACTTTCTAACCACTGTTGTCGATGCTGCCTCACACACAATAGCGCCTTAATTTCCACTGTTTTCAAATGTACCGTTTGAAGCGCGTACAGTCGATCAGCGTCCATCTGACGGCTGATTGAAGACGATCCAGACTCATTTTCCTTCATGTCAATTTATGATTTTTAAGCGATGCGAGAGAGCAGAAATGAAAAAAAAAAACTGCAAACTCGTCCACATAAATGTTGACTCCTGCGGGATTTTGACAGGATCAGAACGTAATGCAGAAGGCCCACTGCACTCAGATGGAGAAGATGGTGTCTCTGCACGACAAGGAGAAAACCACACTGGAGAAGCTGGTGGAGAAAGCAATCAAGAAACGAGGGTAGGTGGTGAAAAAGTAATGGAAGTTTTTGTGTTTTTTGCAAATTTTATAAAACATACACATTATATTATATATATTATATAGATTAGGAAGTAGAGCTGGAGGTGGAGGAGTTAAAGATGCTGAGATTGTCTTTAGGAGAGACAAGGATGGACAGAATCAGGAATGAGATGATTAGAGGGACAACACAGACAGGAAGGTTTGGAGAAAAAGCTAGAGAAGACAGATTGAGATGGTTTGGACATGTTCAGAGGAGGGACAGTGGATACATTGGTAGAAGAATGATCTTAGAGATGCAGCTACCAGGTAGAAGACAAAGAGGAGATTTTCCAGTGGGCTCACCACCCTCAGGAAGGTATGGTGTGGTGCAATGTGATTTGGGTGGAGACTGCAAGCAGACCAATCCAGCCCTCGAGCCAAAGGTTCACCAAGTTCGCATTAACCTCCACTAAACCTTTTTTCTTCCTCAGGGAAAACAACTGCCAGGAGTTGAAGAAGGAGACAGAAGATAAGATCCAAACACTTGTCACCGATCATAAAGCCAAGGTGATTGCACTGTGCACCCACTTCCTCGGCTGTTATTTGAGTGTGAGGAGAACGAAGGCCCAGGAAGCTTTTTCGTTCGTTTGCGCAGGTTAAGGACATCACGGCACAGCACACCAAGGAGTGGTCGGAGCTGAGCAGCGGCCACAGCAGCGAAGAGCAGGAGATGAAGGACAGTCACGTCACGCAGCAGTGCGAACACCTCAAGAAACTCTTAGCCAGCGTCCAGGAGCAGCAGACGGTGCAGCTCAAACTCATCCACGATCGGTGAGAGGCTCAGAGCCGCATAAGTTTGGTACCTGCAGCCGGAAGTGTCACGGTAATAAGAGTTTCAACACTGTTTCAGGCAAAGCAAAGAAATGAAGGGCAACCAGGCCAAGATGTCCATGGAGAACAGCAAAGCCATCAGTCAGGACAAGAGCATCAAAAACAAGGCAGAGAGAGAAAGGTGGGAAATGTACTGTACTGTAGTGTACCACAAGGGGGAGGTAACGCCTGGACCACGTTGAAACACTTATAATTGGTATTTATGTCGTGATTTTCTTTAGGAGAGTCCGAGAGTTAAACAGCAGCAACACCAAGAAGTTCATGGACGAAAGAAAGAGAGTGAGATGTTTTTCATTTATTCGGAATGAAAGTTAAAACTCCACCACAACTATTAGTCTATGATTATGGGTTTCTTATCTGACCTGTGTGGTTTGCCCTGGTCTCCTTGGTGTCCACAGCTGGCCATGAAGCACCAGAAAGAGTTGGAGCAGTTACAGAAAAACCAGAGAGAACAGTTGGAGAAACTGGAGAAGTTCAACGAACAGGTAAAAATGGTGGAGGGCACTGTCGCTGAGTGAAGTTGCAAAGATATAAACATAAGCACAACTTGGTAGACTTTTTATGTTACTATCCCGTTCATTTTTTACTACTTATTGATGTTTTTTTTTTACAATTCCAAATAGTTTTGGAAATAAGCAGCTGTATGGTAAAGTAACAGTCACTAGATGGCAGCATTGCAGCTCATTTTTTATTACTTACTAATAATGTCATACAGGATGTTGGTGCCTTCAACACATTACAGTGGCTTGTGTGGAAAAATGGATAAATTATTATCGGTTGATATCGGAATTGTAAATGAAGTGTTTACCGACAAAAGGTTAACACCAGACCCTTGTTTGCTTATCGCAAAGAGATGCAACATATACTCATACAATACTAACCCATCACCTTTTAATAACATCAGTCTGGAATTACGAAAAACATTTAATTTTATTAACATGCCATTTTTTTCCCCATAATTACTTGTTTTTATTTCCTCATGATTCACCTGTTACCTGAACATGTTTACCTGGATCCACCTGGTTACCTGGTTCATTCTTTATATGATTTGCTTCCTCTGGCACAGCTTTTGAAATCACACCATGCAAACAAACATCTTCAAGGTAGGCATCTCCATCCTCATCTCGTCATACTAATCTCATCTCTGCCATCTTGATTCCAGCGCCACCTAGCGTTCAAACTTGCCTTCATCCCTGCCCGCTTCTGCTTTTCACCGATTTGTTATAACAAAGACCAACAGCTATATTGACCTGGACTTAAAAAGAAAAAAAAAACTGCAGGGAAGGAAGAGCTTTTTAGTCCAAAGTGATGAGTCCAGAATATAATTCTTGAGGTAGTTTATTTTTATTTGTATTGTCAAAGTCCATTTCCCTCATTTTTAGTCTGCAGCTCTCAGGATGTCAGCAGTGCCAACCAGCAGCTTGAGTCATTCATCACTATGACTCACCAGCTATTACTAAGCACAAACATCCAGCTCACAACCTGCTTCTCTGTGCTTTCACTCCAGCTCACGAACCTCTGCTTCTGGACTATCAAACTGCAGAAAAAAATAGTGTACTTTTATAAGCCAAACTACAGTCATGGTGCAGAGGCAGATGAAAATATTGATAAGGGGAATATAAAATGTCACGGTTTTGCAGAAATATGAACTAAAACAGACAGGAAGTGAGTCCAGCAACCACGTATTTAGAATAACTTCCAGTTTCTCTGTCTGTCTCTTTCCTGTCCCTCCAAGGCCAAGGACATACAGCAGATGGTGAAGCTGGAGGAGGAGATGGACCGCAGGCCTGCCACAGTGGTGTGAGCGACTGAGAAACACACACACACACTCCCTCACACACACGCGCGCGCAGCTGCAGACAGCTCTGTTTAACCGAGTGATGGGGGAAACAAACCCTGCCTTCACCACCATTTGTGTAACTTTTCCGACCATTCCACGGTACTTTAGATCCTCACTCTCTCATCTCGCCCTCTGTTCGGTCGTCTGTTCTGTGCCTCCTCCACCCCTCGGCCCACACCTCTCTCACATTATAACACTGAGTCATTGGTGCTTATCACTGTTTGACAGGATTCGACCACTTCTCTCCACTAAGGAAACGTTACTTCGTGAGACGCATCCCCTCCTCCCACCGTGTGTAGAACTGAATTTCCTGTTCTGCTCACTGTTTCTCTGCAATCTAAAAATCTCACGCGCACTCAAATGAATGTGTTCACTCAAGGGTTAGATTGAAGTGGACATCTGTTCCTTTTTCAATACGTTTTTCTTTTTTTTTTCGTATCAGTACCCGGTTAGAGAGAGAGTCTGGAAGAGGGGAGAAGAATATGTATAAGACTTGTCATTTTATAGCACAAATGAGTGGAATACACTGTACTGTACGCGACACACCTGTCCTGTCCCGTCCCCCGGGCACTTACTGTCTGTTTGTAAACAGGCCGTCAAATCAATGTGAAAGATGTAGCAGTGCTTAAACTCTTTGTTTAGTTTGTTTTATTAAGAATGTATTTTTTAAAGGAGAATCACTATATGGAAGAAAAGGAATCCTCAGTCGCTCTTTGACAATGACTTAAAAAAAAAAAAAAAAAAAAAGTGTATTTGACTTGTTTGTCTGTCGTCACGGTTACAGCATTAGTCTTTAAGATAACAAGAGATAATTATATCTACCTTAATTTATATCGATACAGACTCCTTTGGTTTTTCTACTTGCAAAAATGTCCAAAACGATACTTTGATTTTCATTTTTCAAGTTGACATTCCTAGTCTTAGATGGAGTATTACAGGAAAGCCTTTAATGCAGTGTAATACTAACACTGGAGTTTGAAGGTATAGTATGCAGCAATTTATTTTTAAATGTATTATAAAATTAAAAAAAAAAATTAAATGTATCGTTTTAATTGGTGTTTTTGATTTCCTATTTTATTCAATTTAATTTTTGGGATGAATAAAGTGCATTTATTGTTTTTCTATGCGTAGTATTTACTATGCAAAAATAGACCAAACGGATCACAGTAATGTAAGAAAGTAATATTATCTAAATCCACCTACTGTTATGTAGGTGATTTTCTAAACCCAGTGGACAATCACAAGTCTAACTAATAGTTAATTGAGTTGTTTTGAAGAAATAAAATAGACAAGGGTGAATCAATGAGGATAAACGTGTTATTTACTGAACAGATCCTTGTTTTTGTTCACAAAAACAAAAGAAATAAAATGTCTGCATACTATATCTGCAGTGTTTTCACTACAGCACCATTAAAAATTCACGTCATCTCATTCCATCAGTTTCCCATTCACCAAAACCACATAAAGGGAAGGTTCTCCCTTTATATCTTTCTGACTGCACTTTAGAAACCTCAGAAGGTTCGACTCAACGTGTCCCTGTTTGACTGCGTTCCAGGTTCATTAAAAAAAAAAAAAAAAAAAAGACAGATCTACTATGGAGCGAGTTTCCATCAAATTGCTGCAAGATTTCCAAACAGGTCCCTCCCCAGTGTTTCCCTTTAAAATGTATTAGAAGGAAAAAAAAATAAACTGCTGTAATCAGCCTGGACACTGAACATAAAACTGCTGCAAAGGGACAGAGAAGTCATTGAGGTTCAGTTGTTAAAAGTAAAACCTGCGGGTACTGTAGTAACGTGCACATACAATCATGCCAGGTTGTGAAAGTGTAACACAAAGATGAACCGAAACGCATCACACACTTAAAACACGGAAATAAAAGCACCTTGAGGTATTTTGGCCTTTTGTATGTTTTTTTTTTCCCTGTTGTATTTCTGCTGTAATCCATTATGAAGGGTAGATGGACTTTTGTTGTATATACTGGAATGGATTTGACTTTATTTACACTTGGGTTCTTTCAAGACTGGGTAATCTGTTTGTTTTTTTTTTTCAGTATTTAGTTTTGTGTTTTCCTCAAATCTACCCTTTATGCACCAGGCTTCAAACTCTCACCACATATCTACAGTAGTGCAGAGATTATCGAGTGAAAGTGCTTTTAAATTTTATTCCGACGCTTTCAAAATGTGCCACTCAGTGTCTGTTAGGATGCATTTCATGAATGATAAAATGCCAAACTAAGGGGTTATTTATATGAAGATATATAAAAAGAATATATATTATATATTAAATTTGTGTAGTTTAAGATTTTGTTTTTAGAGGCTTTTTTGCACTAGTTGAATGTTTGTTTTCTGTTGTGTGACTATATGTAACCTAATGGCTCTGTTAGTTTGACTAAAAGCAGGTTTGTTTTTTTTTTGGCAGAGCAACGTCACAGGTTTTGTTCCTTGGATTCTGTGTATTTTCTGTTTTCTATTTAAACCGTAGCGTGTAGGCCGACCATTCTCTGTGTGGTTTTTGTATTTATATTGTACCGTTGGACTTATAGCAATGAAAACACTGTTGTTATCCGGCTCCTTTAATACTGTTTTATAGTATGTGTACCAATAAATCCAGGTGTGAAATGGGACAAAACTAAGTCTTTCTGTTTCAAAAAAAAAAAAAAACCTTTTGTGACAATCATTCCTATCTCGTTAAAGAAACAGACGGACAGAGCTTTACAAATTTATTTTATTAACATTGCTTTGGAAAAACAGAAAAAAAAAAACTCACCATTGTGATGAGTTGATGGAAGACACCACAGTCCAATAAAATGTGACTTCTGTGTTTAACCCATCACCAAAACTGAACAGTAGGCAGCTCTGAGCACCAAATCAAACACGCAAGACAAGAAAAAGGATTTCCATACCTGATTGGTCAATGGCCGGGGTTAACCACCAACACCAAAAGCGCTGTTAGCCTACAGGGTCCTGTTGGAAGTTGTTAACTCGCTGTGGCAACCCCTGAAAAAAGGACAAACTGAAAGGAGATCAAATACATTTACATTATTGCTAACAGAAGCCTAGCCATTCCATTAAGTTCCTTTGTTGATATGGGTATGGATCAAGTGGGAGTAATGGACAGATGGGACCAATAGCAACACTAGGAATAGGTAGAAAACAAGAGGGAGAGTTGGAGGTGGAGGAGTTAAAGATGCTGAGATTCTCTTTGGGGGTGACAAGGATGGCCTCATTCCTGATCCTGTCCATCCTTGTCTCCCCTAAAGAGAATCTCAACATCTTTAACTCCTCCACCTCCAGCTCTGTTTCCTATCTTCTACGTATACTCTGCCATTAAATTTAAAACTATATGAGATCCATATAGACTAGACAAGTAAGATATATAAGGTAAAAATATGATTATTTTACACATATATATTTATAAAAGTAACGTATAATTTCAATATTTGACTCATTTGTGAACAAGTTCAATCCCAAAAGAAGAAATTTGGAAAATTGACCAAAAAACATTGCATTTAATTGGGTTTAACCAACGTTTTGCACATTTTTACATTATTTTCATTGCAACAATGTGGCAATGTCTCAATTCCTATTCCCCTTTTTTTCTAACGCCACCCACATGTTTACTGACTTAACAAGAAGCTCTGCTGACTAAACAAGTGCTGAGTGGGTTCATAACCAACATCCACTCATGAAGACAGGGCGGCTTCAGCCCTTTGTTATTGTAAGTGAAATATTTCCATTTGAAAGAAGAACAAAGCGCACCAATTATGTTTGCGTTGCTTGGCAACGCGAAGTCCCCTTTCCCTGCTATAAAACAGGGCTGATGTGAGCGGTGGGTTTTGGTGTCTCCATGTCCAAACCTGCATGTTCCAAACAACGGACTGATGCATTTTTTCTCTTGAGATCTCGAAGAAAAAAAAACACACCTCAGAATCATGTTGAAGGGTCCGGGCAAGTCCAAGACCGGCACCAAGATCCTGCTGGACGCCATGTCCAAAGACAAAGTCCACCTGGCCAGGTTCGTTCTGGACGCGTTGGATGGAGAAATCGTTGATTCCAGAACGGAGGGCGCGCAGACGCCTCTCATCTCCTCGGTGCTGCTCCCTGAAGGCCACGTGCGCTGCAAGTTTGTGGAGCTGTTGCTGGAGAGGGGGGCCGGAGTCAACTGCCAGGACAGGGACGGGCGCACCGCCCTCAGCCACGCGTGCGAAAACGGTTACCTGGATGCTGTGAAGATCCTGGTCCGACACAACGCGGACCCGGAGGTCGTTGACTCCTGGGGGAACAGCGCACTGATGTACGCCGCGGTCTCGGGTCACTCCGCCGTGGTGGATTTTCTGGTGAGAGCCTTCAAGAGGCTGGGTCTCCAGATAGACAGGCAGAATAAAGTTGGCAACTCTGCCGTAGGTGTCGCCCAATATCTCGGACACACCGACTGCGTCTCTGCGCTCATGATCAGCTCCAAAAGGAGTCGAGAGCTGGAGGAGGGCGCTGAGAGGAATGTGGAGTCACGACTTGATGGAGAAAAAGTGAAAGCTGGAGGTGGAGGTTGTGCAAAAGAGCCAGGTTTTAAGCTGAAGTCCATCATGGCACCATTGATGGACTCTATGGAAGAGTCTGAGAGAGAGGAGGAGAGTTTATCTTCTCTAGACGGGTTGACTCTGTCTGAGATCCTAACTCCAAAAGTACCTCCTCCACATCATTCTTCTAACTCCAAGAAACCCAGTCACAGGCTGATGCACTCCGATTATCACCTCCCACCTCTGAAACTCAGTCCTGAGGCTCCAAAATCCTTTTTCTTCTCACCTCGGCCTAACAGAAACCATCTCCAACCATCCGTCCTGGGGATTCTTCTGACTCCAGTCCTTTCCAAAAAGTCCCTGAAGAAACCAGAAACAGAAAAATCTAAATTCTTAGACTTTGGTCATCTCCGCTTCCACGACAGTTACTACCAAAAAAGATGCAGCCTTCCGACCACCGTCTTCAGCCCGACGCCACCCGAGCGCACTTTGATGCCTTGTCGCAAGTCGAGGACGGTGAGAAGACGGGACGCGTCCCCCTGCAAAGCCAAACTTCCTCAGTTGACCCAGACAAACTCCTTCTCGGTGTTGAGCAACAAGCTCTTGCGCCGATTCACGTCCCCGGATATTAAAAAACCCGACAAGGACTCGGAGAAGGATCCAGCGATGACTCCAGGGCGCTTACCGAGATCTGAGACCTTTCCCCAGACCGCAAAACACCCCCAGGTCGGCAGCAAGTCCAGCATCGACAGCATCAGCTCCGTCAAGTGCGAGTTTGACTTGAGTTTTAAGATGTTTAACACTTAAAAGACCAACAGCGCCGTGCGTAAAAGTGTCCCCACCAACTGTTTGATGCCTTAACGCAACAAACCAAGTTGCTCAACTGTTGATTTCATCACCTTGGTATAATCTATGACGTGTTGCCTTAGAATAAAAACTTCCATGACTGTACATTATTGTATCATGGTGCCTTCCTGCGTCTCTACACTACGGCTGAAAGGTAATGGAACTTCTTGTGTCAGTGGAAACGCTTGACTCTACTTTAAGCCACTCCTTTTGTGGGGGAGGTTACGTCAAAGGTGCAGCAGCGATTGCGGATCGGTTATTGGACAAACCGAATCGATTAATAGACCGTGTGTGTCATAATGTTTGATGTACCTTCGGATTAGACACAGAAATAAAAGTAGTTTTTTGCCAAAAAAAATCTGGGTCTTTGCCATTGGTTTAGTGTGTTTTCAAATATGTTTCACTTTTTCTTTCATCCACTCCTGGCTGCAGAATTGGAAGTTGGGGGTGGGAGTGGGAGGGATGGAAGTGATGACGGCGTTTTCCCTCCAGACATCATTTCATTCTACCCTACAGCTGCAACCAGGGATGAAGAACACAGCACTGTCACCAGAGACGCGATCGAGGACTTGATGGAGATTCTCTCTTTCTAAGTTATTGATCTGAAGGAATCCTGTCTGTCGTTCAGCTGTCAAACAATAAAAAAAAAACACAAAGAGTTCGATACCGATTCTTCAAACTCCTTACTGGTAAATGTTTCCGCAGCTTCAGCCGGATCTTGCGTCCAATCTGGAGTCATTCTGCTGCAATCACAACGATCTAAGCGTGACTTCTGGGCACTGAGTGGAGAATACCCTCATCTCTCTCCACCTCTCTCCCTCTCCCTCCCTCTCTCTCTCTCTCTCTCTGCCTCTCTCTCTCTGCCTCTCTCTATACTCTCCTTGTCGCCTCTTTCTTTCTTCATCTCCTTCTCCTTTCCGTGGGTCCAGCGCAGGCTGCCCGGTCACTCAGCAACCCCTTCTTTTATCCGCTTTTCGGGGAAGCCGCCTGCAGTGATGGGACGACTGGGATTCAGCACCACGGACAGCGCTCGACTTCTGCTGACTGGTAAATGGACGTGTGTACGTGAGTGTGTGTGTGTGTGTGTGTCGTGACTGCTCACTGCAGTGGGTGTGTGTGTGTGTGTGAATGTGAACGTGCGCGTGTGCGTGCGTATCGGTGTATTGGTATCTCCGGATCCCTTCGTATATCAATGTTAAAGTGCTTCAAACACCATCCTTTTTTTTTTATTTTTTTTGCGCACTCCTCATCCCCCTGATACTGCAGATTTCATGCCTTTTCACCTGAGTCTGACTTTGCCTGAGGAAACACAGATGATCTGTAACACTCACCTGAAGATGTTGCAGAAATGTACTTACTTACTAACACCCTTTTCTGCTGGCTCTGCATTTTCTTTTTTATCTTTTTTTTTTTGGTGCGTTCAAGTTCTCACTCCAGCCCTCTTCCTTATGGTCAGCAGGTGTGCTGGCGCTGTCCGTGGTGCTGGCCGAGCAGGAAGGTGAGAACCTGTCCGGTCTGTCTGACAACCCGGACAAAGGCATCTTCGCCGTGCGGGAAAACGGCACCACATGCCTGATGGTGGAGTTCGCGGTGAAATTCCTTGTGCCGTATGACGTCCTCGCTCTCAACGGGATAGACGTAAGGAATTCCGTGATGATTCGATCAGCTGTTTAATATAATCCACACGTAAAATGCGTAAATATGAGCATTTTTTAAAAAATGTATTCTAATATTTTTATTTATTTATGTTGAAGAACTATTGATCCCAAAAATTTTTTTTTCATTAAATTTTTATGTTTATTCAATTTTTTTTTCCTCTTACATCTGAGTCCATCATCTGTTTCTGTCGACGAATCCCCACGTGTTTGCTCTGTCTCCGTGCAGCTGATCACCGAGCAGGCATCCTTCACTCTGCCCCGTGGGGCAGAAATCGAGGGTAAATGCGGCAGCACCGAGTCAGAAATCCACATAAGCTGGAAAAACAACGCCTACACTCTACGCATCTATTTCTCAAAGGTAAAAAAAAAATCCTGGCATGAATTATCCTACTGACTAACTTAATGACGCGTGCTGTGGTAGATTAATATTAGATACATATATTCAATAAAGAGTTGGGAAATGATTGCACTGGCACTGGGTGACTCAGCAGGAGCTGTGATGCGTTTATTTTCACAAAAGTGAATTCCACTGAATGGAGTCTATCTCTTCTCCACCGTCTGGCCTGTTTATGCTGAGTGAGTGTGGGCCAACCTGCTCTCCATCTCCATCTCCCCCACTCTCTCTCTCCCTGTCTCTCTGTATCTGCAGGAACTCCGTGACAAGGGCACTGAGGTGTGGAAGATTAGCAGGGTCCAGTTCGTTTACGACACCTCGGAGACGTCGCATTTCATCAACGCGTACAACCGTGAGTTTCCCCCCACTGAGTTTACAGTAGCGACTCAGCACATTCCTCTCTCCACGCTGTCTGCGTGGATCTGGGGCGAGATCTCGTTCACCTCGCATTAGTATTCAGCTGGAATCGCAGCTGATTCATGCTGGGAATCAAACCATCAACCCACGCACAGACTCCAGCTTCAAGGCACAGAACTATTATCATTATTATTAATAATAAATTAAGAATGATGATAATAATAAATGCTTTCTGACACATTTCTATTATTTTATATGCAATCATATATTTCGTTGTAAGTTATTTTGCAATAGATGGTTCTATTTCTGTGTAAAAGTGTATTTAGAATGTATTGTTTATTAATGAAGTGTCCATATATAGAAAAAATATTTATATTACAACCCGCATATATGTTCATATACATAAATGTATGAATATATGTATATATGAATTATATGAATATATATACATACATATATACAGTATATATAATGTACATGCATATATATGTCCATATGTGTTGTTATCTGACATTGCTACAAATATATATGTACATATATATGTTTATGTACATGTGTCCTTATTTTCATGCATATACAGTAAATATACTGTATATGTATGAAGGTGTATGTATATGTACGAATAATATACACATATATATGGATAGGTACATGTGTGGCTGTTAATATACATATAATTTTGATATACAACCTCCCACCGGACATTATATTATATATATGTGTATGTGTATAAATATCTAAATATATAAAATATATGAAATATATTTTTATATATTATATATATGTGCACAACTTCCCGTGGGCTCACCAAACACAGGAAGGCTCACAGTATGGTGCAGCCTGATTTGGGTGGTAGTCGTGTAGAACCCTATTCACATGAATATATTTGAATTTAAATATATGCATACATACATATGTCTGCCAGCTCACTTCCAATTTACTTCTGATTCACTGCGGCACATTCCTTTCAGCTGGGAAACACACTGCCAGCACCCACCGCCTCTCGGCCTTGATGACGCCCGCTGGGCACTCGTACGTGTGCACGGCACAGCAGACCCTCAAGCTCATCTCAAGCGACCACCAAAAAGGCATCACGCTCTCCATGTACGAGATCCAGATCCAGCCCTTTGACATCGCCTCCGACTTCATATTCAGTGAACGTAAGAACAAACCTGCATGTGAAAACAGAACAGTCTGTATAGAGCAAATGCTGCAGTGTGAGGCTACTTTAGGCTGCAGAACAGGAGACAGGGGAACAAAGGGGGGAGGGGGTGTAGATGTAAGAGAGACACAGAGAGTGGGGAAGTCATTAGGACTTTATGAGTACAGTGATATCTTCACCCCCAATGCAGCTTTTATAGACACATACTCAATGAACCCGACCGTCCTCGGGAGCCAATCACCTTGGAATGATTTGCCCTGAGCTGCTGTGAACTTGGTGTTTCTGCACCATCGCTGTCCGCAGAGAGACTTAAACTGGCAAAAACAACATTCACATTAGGTGTTTGGTGTTATCAGTTGTTTATTTACATAAAACTTATTCTTTCCAGTAGAATACTTCCACAAAAAAATCGGCTGATTGCATAAAAAAGGAAAGGAAAGTATTTGTTTAAGAAGTCAATAAAGAATTCTTTAAAGTTTAATGTAGGCATTGGTGAATTTTTGGACACACAGCCTGTATTTTGTCCTAAATTTGGACGCAAGGGAGGGATTAGGAGCAGATAGATGTAGTATTTGTGTCTTCCTGTCTTCACCACCAATATGAATAACATAAACATGGCAGGGAAAGGGTAAATAAAAACAATAAAAACAAATTATATCATTTGAACAAGTTTGGACGATAAAGCTAAATGGGCCGCATCTGGCCCCAGGCTTTTTTGCCCCTGCCTGGTTTAAGGTGTTTTCCTACAGCACATCCATTGACATTGCACTATAGTTTTAAGGTGAACTACTTTTAACATAAACACACCAGGCCTGCAGCATGTACTGTAAGTTCCTAGATTCATACTCGGTATATATAGGAGGTTACATATGCATATAACTGAAATTCATCATAATGGTACCCCTAATTATGGTGATTACCTTAATGAAGTACACATTACTGCATATGAATGTGATTTATTTACTGCTGTAGTCAGCTCTCATGGTTATGTTTTAGTGGTTATAGTGTTATAGTGATGAAAATAAAGAGAGAAACACAATTATTTTCATGACAAAAAGCAATTTGGGCATCAAAATGTATACACATTGATCATATCAATAAAAATATCTTTAAAAATGCCTTCATTTACATGACTGTGTTCTTTTTTTTTGCGATGCAGCTTACAAGTGTATCACCGACCAGCGGGAGCGCCTGGAGGAGACCCTCCCCCTCATCCTGGGCCTCATTTTGGGTCTAGTTATCGTCATCATGCTCACCATCTACCACTTCCATCTAAAGCTGACAGCGACCCAGCCTCAGCTCCCCAGAGATCGCTCCATGTACAAGAACATGTAGTCTGCAGCAGAGCGGCGACTCCCTCTGCTCCCTCCGAAGCCAACCCTGATAAAAAGACTTTTTTCTTCTCAAAGTCCCAGACCTAACACCACAGAGAAAAGTGGCCTGATGTGAACTGATCCTCTGATAGGTGAGTGAAGCCTGTGCCCACTGAAAGGTCCCACTGAAACTTTCCAACAGTCCAAAAAAATCAAGTTATTGGGACGACTTGGAGCAAAAGGATGAAGCTGGAGAGTCAACCTGCTGAGATCAAATCAGGCTGGCTGCTGAATTTAATCTCAACGCCATATATTTGTCGTCTGCATTATTGTAAAAGGACTTTAATAAAGATAAATCATTTATGCTTTTATGAAAAACAATATATAATGGCTGGGTGACATTTTCAATCATAAACCTGGGATTATTTTTATTTGACGTCACTGAGGCTAAAAGAGTTTTTGTTCAACTTGTGCTCATGGCCTGAGCTTCGCTGTCACGTCCTTTTCTCTCCTTCTTCTGGTTCTGCTGTTGCACCAATCATCATGCGTTGTGGTTTCTGTATCCGTGAACCCGTTTGAACAAATGTTTTTTGGTTCTGATGTCCCAGTTCTTTCATTCCTGAATGCAACCATACAGTGTTGACAGTGGACAAGTTTTGTGTGTTTGCAGTGTCGTGGCATTCGGAGTCTATCAGAGTTTTTTTTTTTTCTGTTGACTTTAAAGAAAAAGATACTCGACACCAAGTGCTGAAAAGGTTGCTTTTTTTTTCCTGATAGAAATCCTGAAGTGTGGAAAAAAAGAGGTTATAAAAAAGAACACGAGGTTATAAAAAAGAAACAGTTTTGTGTATTTTAAGAAGTCTATGCATAAACCTCTGCTGATGCAAAATGTGTGCAGTATTCTTCTGTTCAAGAAAATAAAGTTCTGGTTTAATCTCTGCAGCCCTGTCTAACCTTCATCACTAAAATCTTCATTTTCTTTATTTCCTCTTCATCACATATTTTTACAGGACAAACTTTTTCTAAATCATGTGTTTTCAGTTTTAAAAAAAAACGCCATTTTTAATCTTAAATTAATAAACTGCATGATTTACGCGTCATCCGTGCAATGACGTCACCCTAATGTTGCCTCTCGCGGTAACTCGTTGAGCCAATCAGAGAAGCTGTATCGCTGTTGGCAATGAAGGCACTGACAGGTAACGTTGTTTGTTTATTTTGTTAGTGATATTGTGGAAATAAATATAAACAGACGCGTTGCAAACAATATTGTTACTCGCTTGCAGATGCGTTGACGGCCACCGCTCCAGAACGATTGCACACCAGCCACAAATAAATGGCGATAGTCTTTATGTCAGTGTGACATTGTACCGTAATCTAATATTCTAATTTATTTCTAAAATAATCCGTAGTCCATCGTCTTAGATAATCAAAATATCTTCCCCTCTAGTTTGTACCAGGTCATGTTTAAAATCGCACAGTAAATGTTTGTTCTTATTTTTCAAACAAACACCTGTTAAACTCACGTTGTTAAAATGTAAAATGTTTTTGGCGCACTTTAAACATGTTGGGTTGTGTTAAGCGCCTGCGGTCAAGGCGGTGGATTTGTCTAATTGTGATTTGTGGTTTGTTTTCTTTCATGGTGATGGTCATTTATTTATCGATACTTGTTCTTTTAAGTGCGCCATTTACCAAGCATTTGTTTTTCGTGTGACGTACATTGTGTAATTGGACAAAAGACATCAAGTCAAATGTCAGGCGATCTTCGTGGTGCCTTAGCCCTCAGGCAATGTCTCTGTCTATGATGAAGGAGACCCAGGTTCGAGACCCGGTCACGGTATTTTGACATTTACCTAATAATTTGTCTCGTCTTATGGCGTGCATTGTGTAATTGGACAAAAGGCGTCAAATCAAATGTTGTGGCGCTTTAGCCCAGAGGCAATGGCTCTGTAATTGGTGTGGAAATCCAGGGTTCACCTCCTGGACAAGATCGAATCCGGGAGACCGCAACTCACCTCCAAAATCAGGCATTATTATCGCAGCCTGAGGCTTTTTATTCTGTTAAACCTCCCGAAGCAATCACGTGATACAGCCGCGCAGCAACCCTTCGGACGTCATCATTTTGGCCCCTCCCCTGAATGAAGCAACCCTCCAACCTGCCGGTACTTTCAGTCTTGTAATGGTGCGAGGTGGGTCTACAACTCATTGTTGTCCCAAAGGGCAGGAGTTTCTTAACAAGGCGCAAATGTAAAATTCGAGCCGTATTATTTTAGAACAGGAAGCATGAATAAGAACACTATAAGTCGTAAAA
>JAFBJS010002861.1:106785-190225 GCA_016785265.1 Paraplagusia blochii | reverse complement strand
TTTTGTGGTACAGTCAGCACAAGGTAGGAAAATATCGCCTGTTGGAGCTCTGTACAGACACAACGCTTGTCAGTGAACGTGCCGTGTTTCAGCCTGATATCTATCTTTACCACACCTCAGTAAAATCTTAAAAAAAAAAAAAAAAAAAAAAATCAAGTGTAGCAGAACCAAAACAAAGAAAAAGCGCACAAACAAGAACACTGGTCCTGCTCCTGAGAGAAACTTCTTTTATAGTATGACTAAAATGGTCAAGTGTCGTTTTATAATTTCACTGCTAAAAATCATCAGCAACCATCCAGTACTGCCGTTACTAAATGTTTTCATCACATTCACGCTGTGTTACAATGTAGAGCAGGAATCGATGACGATGAATAAATGTGATTATGTGCTACTGGAAACTTGGCTCAATTCATCAACACCACTAGAGTAGCTGTGTTTTATTTAAACATTCACAAGTGTCTGTGACTTTCACTTCTAACTGGACTGTCTTAAATTCTAGAAGACATTTCACTTCTAAGCCAATAGGATCTTGCAGCTCTGAATGACTATGAAACAGAATCCTGGTATTTATCCCCACAGTGGTGGTCTAAAGGAAAATCTAAGGAAATGACAGCAAGCACTTGACTCTGGCCTGACCTAGGCCAGTGGTGGCTTAGCGGTCAACTAAGGTCCAGGTGCTGAGTATAGTTTATGGTGTGAAAAGTTGTCGTGTCAGGTGATACTAACTGCTCACAGCCATCTAACATATGACCTGGGATAAACTATATTATGTCAACATGCTTTTTTTTATTAGGATGAGGATATTAGACTGCACCTAAGCAAGTTTCCACCTGTAGTTTTTGGTTTCGTTGCATGAGGGGGTCTACTTCCTGCACTATCTTTGTTGTTCGTTGTTCAAGTGATGAGTTTTCACTTTTCTACGTTCAAGACTCCAAAAAATTGTCCTCCTTTTAGTTAGTTCTTGAGGACATCCGTAGTCTTTAATAAACTTGGAGTAATTAACACGCTGACTAAAAAGGTCAATAAACCTGATTTAACATTTATGTCTACTAACGGAGAGGAGTCTGGCCAATTTTGTTTTGGAGAAATTATTCCCATTTGTGCACAAATAATCTCTGTGTATGTGGGGAAAAAAGGGCTTTGTGTTTTTTTTGTCCTAACACTTTTTCAAAACAATATGTGTGTATATATATATATATATATATATATGTATGTATATACACTGTATAGCAATTTCTTAGTGAGCTATATAGATTATACATGCTATATAATGAGTGCATATTTATGTATTAGCATCCCAGCCTTTATTGATTTCTTATCCAACCTTTAAACGCCAAACATTAATATTCCTTTATCCCATTTGTGCACAAATAATCTTGGTGTTTGAGAATAGGGCTTTGTGCCAGCAACCTTTTTTGTAATCAGATCTTTTTAGAGAAGGAAAACAATGTTTTTCTGCCCCAAATATATATATATATGTATGTATGTATATATGTGTATATGTATATATGTATATATATCTATGTGTATGTATATATATACACATACATATTGTATGTATATATATATATATAAATTTGTAAGTGAGAAATATATATTACTATTATTAATACCATATACTATATTTAATATTTACATATATAAACATCCCAGTCTTAATTTACTTTACATCCAATTTTTAAACACCAAACATTAACATGTTTAATTCACTGGAAACCATACAAACAATAACACCTGGTCTACTTCCCTGTAAGTAAGGGTTCAGTAATTTTAATTGAATTTGAGAATATGCACCAATTTTAATTTCCATTAGATTTTGTTTAATGAGAAAACAAACACGGGGATCAGACGTGCGGCTTCTTCTAAAGAGGTTTCGGTGTGAACAGAAGCAACTAAAGCCCTGCATCAAATTATGCAAACCCCTCTGTCTCGTCCATGTTTTCACATCTCGTCTGTGTCTTCACAGCATTTTCATCAACATGTTTCCTTGCCTGCATCCTCTTCTTTTTTTTATCCCTGTTTGAGAGGCAGAAGGAGAAGAGGGAAGCTGCCCATTAATTGCTTTGGAAAAGGGAAGGGTGAGAGACAGAGAGAGAAGGAGGGGGAGAGAGAGAGAGAGAGAGAGAGAGACAGAGCAAGAATGAGGGAGCTACACAGCCAGATGCACCGGAGGAGGCAGAGCTGAGGTTTTTTTTTTTCCTTGCTCTCTCTCTCTTGTCTCTTTTGTTGTGTCGGCACAAATAAAAATCTAATCAACGTCAGCAAAGACCACCACCACTGCCTAATCCACCTCTCTCCACACATCTCATATCCTGTCTGTTTGCCAGAGCTGGATCTCAGTGTGGAGCTGGGTGTGCAGCAGGCTATCGGTGGGCTATCAGGTCTGCAAAGGCTCTGTGGCAGCAAGAAGAAGAGGAGGAGGGAGAACGGAGGAGGGGCTGTGGTGGGCTTCCTCTGCCTCACAGACACATTATATTGACTTGCTAATTGGATGAGGCATTCGGAGGAGAGGATGCGGTGACCGAGAGGAGATGCTCTCCAGAGGAGGGATACGGGCAGAAGAAAGCGTTGCTTGGTTTGTACGAATCCAGCCACTTTGTCTCAGAGCAGGAAACCTGGAGGCAGCACAACAGATGATTCCCACCGTCGCACAGTGACCCTCACACTGTGCTTTCATAATTTTATGCATGACATTGTCTAATGGAGGCTACAGCTGCCAGACGCTGCGTGACAAGTGAATGATTTCCATTTTGAGGCTTTTCCTGCCTTGGTCCCTCTCACCTGTTTTCCAGCACTCATCAGATGGAGGTCTTTTTCCCTCAGCCCTCTTTGATGTGTCATTTGATATGAACAGTAATCTGATGGCAAGACAGATTCTCCGTCAAGTGAATCGAACATGGAAGTCGTACAATGAATTACCATCTGGAAAAATGAAGGTATGATATGAAAGAAGAGCATGGCACACACACACTACAGTCAGGTGTCATTATCCAGCCGGTAATGAGCCCTGTCCTGTACTGTATTAATGGAACTTAATTTCATGGTTGAAACTATAGAAGTGATGTATTTTTTTTATATGTACGTGTCATCTTTTATTTGGGAATAAAAATGTACTTTTCATTTTAAAAAAAAAATACCAAGGAGACTCTCAGCAGAAAAGGATTATGAATGAATCAGTGGTGGAGAGCAGTAGTAGTCGTATGCACTGAAGGGGATCAATGGAGGCATTTGAAAAACAGTCTAGACTTGTTTTACACCAGTGTCAGCATTTTACAATATATATATATATATTTTTTTTAAAAGTCAGTTTGAAGCATTTTACATCTCGGATTGAACCAGTGTTTTTATTTGGGGATTTCAGAAGATATTCAGGTTTCTGAGCAACAGCCTGTTGTCTGCAGTCCTCACTAACACACCGATGCTCTGATATTTATTCTGTCTTCTCTTTTGCTTCAGTCCTCGCCTGGTTGTCACGCGTGCAGAACTGGCCACATCTAAGTGCAGGTGCCACCACTAGATGTCTGCTGTCCAAATGGACAAAGAGGGCAATCCGCAGAAACGCACCACCTACCTCATTTCCCTCACTTTGGTGAAGGTTGAGGCTCTGTCCGGGGATGAAGAAGGAGCAGAGGATGTAGCCGAGAACCAGAAGGAGGCTCTCCCAGAGGGGGAAGGGAGTCCTGAGAAGGAAGTTGAGGAGACGGAGGACATAAGCTGTGTTCCCGATAAGGAGGTGAGAGACGTATGTGCGGTGGAAAAAGAAATCTCACAGGTGTGTAAAGAAGAAGAGCAGGCAGAAGAAGAGTTGGAGGTGGTGCAGGCAAGGCATGGCACCCCCACTGAGAGTCGAGGTAAACCCAACAAGTGGGACACCCACATCCCTCACAAAGACTTTTCTGGTAAAAGCAAAGACACTTCTCTGGTTCATGCACCTGTCAGGCAAATGGTCAAAGTATATGGAGGAACTCTGTCTGAGGGACCCGTACGTAGAGAAGGACCTCGTTCCGAGGCTCTGCGTCCTAAGACAGAACTCTACCGAGAGCCTCCTGTGCTTTTTCTTAAAGGTGAGAATGGAGCAGACCTGAGCAATCGCTCGCGGTCCAGTCTCCCTTTCTCCATTCCACCCCAGGTCAGTCCCCGTCCAGAGGTGGTGATGAGGTCACATACTGGCGGCACCTCTGTTGGGTGGAGAGAACCTAGGGACGTCAACACAAGTCTGTATCACTCTGCCAAGACCATGGAGCGCAGGGAAAACTGGGAGTATTCAGCCTCAACAACAGCTACAACCCTGGGGCCTTACAGGGCATCGTGGGCCGACAGTGATGGAAGGGGCACACTTATTCGCCCCGGAGCGCCTTCCAGTGGGGGATATTCTGGAATCATGGCACGAGAGAGTCCACAAGGAGAGAGATACAAGGCTGTTTCAGTTTCCCTGCCGACACCTCCTGTGACGGATGTGTTCAAGCCTCAAAGGAAAGGTGTCAGCTGCACACTGGACAACAGTGACTTTCATTCTTTCTCTGATGACCTTAGAAAGGGGAAGGAGTGTCAGGGAGGGACGGTCCAACGAGCACCTCCTCGAGACCGAAAGATGCTCAAGTTCATCAGCGGGATATTTACCAAAAGTACACCTGTGCCGCCCACTGTCAACACCCCACCGCCTCTGTATCCAGCCGTGGAGAGAGGCTCCAGTGAAGAGGAAGGTAAGTTCACCCCATGAACAAATCTCATTTATAGCAAATGCGTAACACTCCCTAAAAATGGTACTAAAACTCACAACTGGCCTTTGGAAAGATCACATAACAGAATGGTCTGTAGGATGTTGTAGAAATGAATTTTATTCTGCAACATATTGAAATACTACAGTAATTTCTGCAAAACATAAAAATAATCTGACGTTCCTCCGTTACAGTAGCAGGGCAACAGAAACTAGGAATCACAACCGGTTATAAGTCTGTCACTGGAAGCATTAAAGGCCATAGCTGGTGTAAAATTCTGCACGATAATACTGAGTGAATTAAATATTTAGTGCCAGTTGGCAGAAAATGTACTGTAGGTCTCTCAAAATGTACAGAACCAGAGCCAGAACCGTGACTGTCCGAAAAAACACCATATGTGTATGGAAGCACAAGGACAGAATAATCTGCTGAATGTGCATGAGCTTACATGGCATTATTGCACAAATAACCCTTTGCAGTGGTGGACAAAGTCACATGGGAACCATTTTACTACATTATGACTGAGCTTTTTCTCAATTTCTTTCATCTAAACGATCATGGTCAAATACTCTACAAACAAAAGATAAAAATAATATCCAAAATTTTTTCTGTGTAATGTTTATGAGCTGCTGTTAAGATATAGACTGAGCTCCCAAATATGTCAGAGCCTTTCACATTGCCTGCGTTCAAGATAGAGTCAGCTCAAGCAATTTTAGTTGCCAAGGTCAGATTATCACACAGTGCCCCCTATCGCCACCCCATGTAATTGTTTTTTCTACTGAGGGCCATCAGTATTGCCCTCTTCAGCAGATGGGGTCCCCCCCATGTGACCTACGCCAGACGCAAGCTCTGAGTCCAGATCTTACTCTTTTATTCCCTTCATGAAGAGGATAAAAAAAACGCTATGAACATGAAGTAATACCAGATTATTCAGGTGTTAATTTTTAGAAAATGTCTGAGAGTCTCTTCAGGTTCAGTAGTACGTATGAATACGCATGGAATATACAGTACAAAGATAACACAAAAGTAGTAAATCTGTTGTTACAGGAGAATAGTAATGTTGGGATTGTTGTTTTTGTCTTTCTCTGTGAGAGATCCTTTACCCTTGCGATGCATAGCTAAGCAGAAATGAGAGGAAAGCCTCAGTAAATGTCCCACTGTTGGTCAGAGCACGACTGGAGGAGAAACACAAAACTATTTTTATCGTGATGACGGTTGCAGAAATGCAGCCACACGCAGGTTCACGCTGTCCACCATTTCTTACTTGGAACCAAGTTCACCCAGTGAACTGAACACTAAAGTCGATGTGATTAAACCAAACCAAATATTTATTACCGCGTATACTGCCCCCTCTGGACTCATCTGATCCTGGCTCGAGTGATACATTACTTAGCTTAAACATTCCACCGTCTTGGGGCCATTGTGGAGAATTACACACAGATGCAATATCTACCGTCAGGTGAGCTTACATCTATTGACAGTATTTACCGGCAGTTTGTCTTTGAAATTAGCTTAAAAAATGTTGTAAAGGAAATGGACAGAGAGAAAGATGTGTTTAATGGCTGCACACATCACTGCTGTACAGAAGAAGAAGAAGAAAGTGGGAACTTAAGGGAAAATAAATATATTTATTGAGATTGAAAAAAGAATTTATGGAAGCAGCGGTGGGCTAGTGGTTAAGAAGAGGACTGGGGTCTACAAGGTCTCAGGTTTGAATCCTTTAGCTGCCATGTTGCCACCGAGGTGCTCTGAGCATAGTACTGTCCAGACCCATATAATGACAGTATGGAGCAGTGTGATTTGGGTGGCAGTTGTGGAGAGTCGTGCCCCTGAGACCAGGTAATGGAAAAGAGGAAGATGAATGCATGAAAAATAGAAATTAATTTAAACTGCAGATAAATTACTGCTACTTCTTTTTTTACATTCTTCTTTACTTATTCATTTATTATTTCATTGTCACAATGTTGTTATTGTTGTTTTTAAGATTTTTTAAATGTTATGTATTAAATGTTATTGTGATTTTAAATGATTTCACAAGTTTGTATCAGCATTTATCAAAATTATGATTAGTAATATGAATAATAGTAGTGTTTATAGGATTGTTCTTCGAAATAGGACTATTGCAGTCTATTGGTTGTTGATGGAACACCTGGAGGAAGGTGTCAGGAGTGATTTGTGATCGAAGAGTGTCAGCTAAGGTGAAGGGAGAGGTTTACAGGACAGTTGTTGGACCATCAATGATGGATGGATTAGAGACACTAGGAATAGACAGAAGACTGGAGGCAGAGCTGGAGGTGGAGGAGTTAAAGATGCTGAGGTTCTGTTTAGGGGGTACTAGGATGGACAGGATCAGGAATGAGGTGATTAAAGGGACAACACAGACAGGAAGGTTTGGAGAAAAAGTTAGAGAAGCTAGATTGTGATGGTTTGGACATGTTCAGAAGAGGGACAGAGGATACATTAGTAGAAGAATTATCCTAGAGATAGAGCTGCCAGGTAGGTAGAAGAGGAGATTGATGGATGCAGTGTGGGAGGACATGGAGGTAGATGGAGTTAGAGTTGAGGAGACAGAGGACAGGGTGAGATGGAAATTGTTGACTCACTGTGGCAAGCCTAGAGAAAAGTGACAAGCCGATAGGAAAAGAAAAAACAGTCAATTATTTGTTAACGTGATGTACCCATTTATTTGAGTAAATCAATAAATAATAGTTTATTATCATTTTATTGATATTCATTATATTATATCTATATTATAAATAAGTCAGTTAGACAACAAAATGGCTAAACAATATCATTTTTGTTTTCATAGGCGTATTAACGTTTACAGTCATATATTGCGTGTTTATATATATATTATTATATATATATTTATAAATGGTTTGATGATTGACTCACATAATGATCCGATTCATATCTTGAATCACAGGCTGCGATCCGATTCAGTAACGATTCATAGAAAATATTAAACAATCGATCCAGTTCGATCTGATTCAGTTAGTAATAGTGTATATTAGGTGTGTAACGATTCACTCACATAACGATCCGATTCATATCTCGATTCACAGGCTATGTTCCGATACAGAAACTATTCATAAAAAAAATATTAAACGAGTGATCCACTTCGATACGATTCGGTTCAGTTCTATCCAAACGGATCCAAAACGATTAATTTGCACACCCCTAATATATATATAGCATAATAAGGGTGTAACGTTTGACTCACATAGCGATGTGATTCATATCTCGATTCACAGGCTACGATCCGATTCAGGAACGATTCATAAAAAAAAATATTAAACGATCGATCCACTTCGATCCGATTCAGAAATATTAGACGATCAATCCAGTTTGATCCGATTCGGTTCAGTTCGATCCAAACGGATCCAAAACGATTAATTTGCACACCCCTAATATATATATAGCATAATAAGGGTGTAACGTTTGACTCACATAGCGATCTGATTCATATCTCGATTCACGGGCTACGATCCGATTCAGGAACGATTCATAAAAAAAAAAATTAAACGATCGATCCACTTCGATCCGATTCAGTTCAGTTTGATCCAAACCGATCCAAAACGATTAATTTGCACACCCCTAATATATATATAGTGTATATTAAGGGTGTAACGATTGACTCACATAGCGATCCGATTCATATCTCAATTCACAGGCTACGATCCGATTCAGGTATGATTCATAAAAAAAAAATTTCAACCCCAAAGAGAACCTCAGTATATATATATATATATATATATATATATATGTATATATGCATATATATATATAGATATATATATAGATAGATAGATAGATAGATAGACAGATAGACAGATAATATAGTATATATATATATATAATTTCTTTTTTTTTATCCTACATCTAGTAGTTAAACCTGTTTGATGCTATGCCTTGCCTTGCCATGGAAACCCAACAGGTAGACAATTTACAATTCTTGTATTTGCTCTGGTAAAGTATTTCAAGTCCTGAGTCTGTGGTCCATATTTTTGGGTGAAAATATCTGGTCAATTCTCTAGTCACTGTTCTATAACCGTAATGTCTATTGTCTAGTCCGAAACCATAAAAAGATGCCATCCATCATTCAATCTTTCACGTTGTGAAGTAATCCGTGCAAATGTACGGATGCTCAGTCTTCATTAATAAGTTTGACAGAGGGTGTAGGATGGGCGTAAGCTCTGAATAATTGGTCAGTAGTAAGTGGGACATGAATAATTAAGGTTGGGAATACACAGAGCTGTGTTCATGGTAGAGCAGGGGAGAGGGAACCTGCTGCATCCTGCTCTGTGCGTAGAGTTAATCAGCTTAGAATGGAGCCCATTCATTAGTCCACGTTATATTTTGTTTAAGCGTTTGTTTGTGAGGAGCCCGGTCAGAGTTAAACCTGTAATTTTAGGCATTTTGATTGGGTCATTCCTCTGAGGACCCATAATCGCCACTGATTACTTGTAACAGTGAGAGGACAGGTCAGGCATGGTAAAACTGTGAGCTGCTGCACATTTTTTAGTCTCACGTTTGACTCACACACACACACACACACACACGCACACACACACACACATGTCTCTGTAGCCATGAGTAAGGAGACCATTTATTGTATAGAGATCTGGGCTGGAGACTTCTGGAACATGAGGTTGCCATGGCAACAGCAAGCTCTAAGAGATGCTGCGCGGGCTGTGGTGTGCTGCCGTACATAAAGGAGTGAGGTTGTGATGGTGGGGACGGGTCGGGGGGGGTGAGTCTGTCCATGGATGGCGGGGAGGGGGGGTAGTGTGGGGTTTAAAGGTAGAAGCTGTGTTACGCAAGAGTTGTACAGATATTACAACAAACAGTCGTGAGAACGTTAAGATCTCCGCGCTTCACAGCGTGCGATATTTTTAGTGACCTTATAAAGAACGCAGACAGTATTCTTAGCTCACATTTCACAGCTTCTGTCCCTAATATGAACTGATATCGTCTGCTCAAACAGGTTATAACCCACATTCAGGTTCCTGCACTGAAAGGGGGACATATCTGATCTGGATGGATGTCAAAAACTGGCAAGGTGGCGCTGCACTTGGTTGGAGAGATCTCAGTTAGTTTAGTTAACTGAGTTAGCTGAAAATCTGTATGTATTCTGATCATGTCTCAACACAAATAATTAAATTACAGCATTTCATTGGAAACTGAAAGATACGTGTGCTTTTTAAAAATGAGATTTTTATGCATCAGTAAAAAACCTTCCAAACCTTTTTCCTTCCAAAATGAAATTAAAATTCAAAAACCAGAAATCTAAAAATGATATATGTTAAAAACAAATACTGATTAATACTTTGGAACAAAATAAAATTAATGAATTAAAATACTTTTGTATTATCACTTGGTCTTATTTAAGGCAAGGGGCTCAACATGAAGGAAGAGGCCGTTAGGCGGTTCAAGGTGGTGCTGCAAAATGGACATAACATTTTAAATGATTCTTTTCAACAAGAAAGCTATGATTATTTCAATTGTGATGAACTCTTTTAACTGCATTACAGTCTAACATTATACTACTAACATTAAATATATATTAGAATGTATTTAGAATTTTTTATTACAATACTTCCAGAGTTAGTAAATACTGTATATTTCTCTTATTTTTCTAGTGATCCGTTGTAGTATTTATTTTCTATAGGATCTTCTACATTATTTACTATGAGCCGTACTCAGCTGTACTCAGTGCTGGCACAGCAGCACAGTGTACTACATCCCAATATGTCAGAACTTCTATTGAGAAATATGGCGAACAACCCCAGGATATGTGAGCAAACATATATACAGTAGTGATTCTGAATCATCAGGTCCTGGTCTATTTTTAGTTTGTTAAAGCTTAACGTCCTTAAAAACAAATTTAATCATGTTGCTGATGTTGCGTTCACTTATATATCAGATCAGATATACGATTCTGTGTGTTTTTTTTTTTTACTTTTATCGTGTAGTAAAGGTAAAGAATGTCCCAACCTTAAAACCCTGTTTCTCCGAAGCACTTGAAGTCCTTCCAAAAAGACTGAGAAGATTTTATTTTTCTCAGAAGCTCTGAAGAGAAATATTTCTGTCATCTGAGAGTGAATTAAACGTTGAGCTACGGTCGCAATAAAAGTGAATACAGTCTAACAGTTGCTGTGGTGCGGCACGGCTATAAACTGGAAAAGTAAATAACCGTACTGTTTGTATCTCATTTTTTATGTTTTGATTTAAGTGTTTTTTATTGAATATTCTATCAACATTTAATCAGATAAAGCGTCACTCACTAAACTGACTGTTTAAGTTAAACAGTGATAATCACCAGTTACTGACAAAGACCATATATTAGTTTAAAATTACAGCCCAATTCATCATCGTGACACTTGTTGTTTCTGCATAATGGCTGCGCTTATCTCAGGAAACAAAGGCAGAATCACAGCTCTGCTTCACTATATGTTTGCTGGTATTTTCTGGGGTTGTTCCCTTTATTTCTCAATAGAAATTCTGACATATTGGAATGTAGCACTCTTCGCTGCTGTGCCAGCACTTAGTGAGTACAGTAGGTTTATAGTAAATACTGTAGTGGTCGTAAAGACAAGAAATACTACAGCAGAAATAAAAAAAAGATGCTTACTTACATTGAAAATATTGTAAAATACATTTAATTCATGCATTCTGAAATATATTGCTGTATGCATTGTATGCAATGCATTGCTGTGGATATGTTGGTTACACTTTAATTATTTAAGAATTCATTTTACTACAATTGAAATCATCATATTTTGCTTTTTATTCCTTTGGAAACAGTGGAATAAAGAATAAATCTCAAATGCTACGTCGTCCTTGGAGGACCTGAATGTCTGGGATTTGTATTTCTATTGTCCCTCAGCCCACCCCTGTTTGAGACCCTTGCTTCAGCAGATTATGCAGTCCTTAATATTATTACACAGGTTGACAGGTTAATTAGAGAATCCCATCGTAGGATGTTCCCCACAGACTCCTCTCTTGTGATGGCCCTTTTTACTCTCTGCCATAAAGATTTTATAAGACATTTGTCTTTTTTTCGGAAGCTCAGAGTCTGTGTTCTCCGGAACGTAGGAGAGATAAGTACATAACAGTGTTAGAGAAGTTGTTAGAATTTTCTTGAAGTGATTGCAATTCTCAACCAGGTAAGAAAGACTGGACTCCTGCACTTCTCCTCACAGTGCTGCGTCCACGGACTTTATAAATAACCAGTAGACATTCCGCCCACAGTAACTCTATCTCTGAATAATAAAAAAAAAAGACATATTTAACACCTTCCTTGACTTCTGTAAGATAAATATCTTTTCAGGGCCTGTGCAGACATTCCTCCGGTGCCTTCTTGCATTTCCAATTAACACCAGATCGTTTCGTGTCTTCAGGTGCGTTCACCAGCAGTCAAGAATGGACCATGAGCCCGATCCTACAAGAGCTCCACCTGGTACGTGTTCACACATGAGTCACATGATCAAACCTTGAGACAACCTTATTATTTTATCCTCTCTCTTTGTGTGGCTTCATTTGCAGGGTGTTTTTGGAGGTCTGTGCAGCGGGAAGTCAGCTCTGGTCCACAGGCACATGACAGGAAGTTACCTGCCGGTGGAGAACGCTGACGGTCGGTGTCTGAAGTTTTTCTCCGCAACATTATTTCAAGCTGATGTCAATATCTATAAATATCATCCAGTAGAGTGCCTTTATTTAATTTAGGCAGGCAAACTTTTACTTAAATTACCTGTGGGCAGTGGTGGCCCAGTGGTTAAGGAACCAGACTAGGGTCCTAAGGATTTCAGGTTTGAATCCACCAACTGCCAGGTTACCACCGATGAGCACTGCTTTGCGGGCGCTCAAAGCTGTCCACTGTTCACCTTGATGATGGATTAAATGCAGAGGACGTGGTGGTGTTGAGTTCCTCCCTGTGCTTTCCTTTCTGGACTATAAATCACACTTTTTTTCATCCTTTGGATGGGTTACGTTAAAGTATTTAGAGCCACCAGAGGGCACTCTAGGCCCTTGTGCCTTTTTTCTTCTACTACTGTAATTGGTCCCTTTTTTACCCTTTGCCTGGTGTGACTTATACTCCAGAAAATACAGTACTCCAGTGTTACATAATACTTATATATATATTTTTTTTTATTTGTGAAAAAGTTTTCGAATCTCCAAAAGACAAAAAGCAGAGGTAGAGTTTGTAATGTTCAGATATAAACATTTACAAACATTTACAAATACAAACTTCATTCTAATGACCAGTTTAGTTAGAACGCATTTTATGGATCTACTGTTACTGTGGGATTTCTTTGTTTAAAACACTCACGTAGTCCAAAAAATGGACAAATTCAGTGTCCTGTACTCTATAACAGCTTTCACAATTACAAGCTGCAAACATCACTCACTGTTTTCCTCCTGGAGTTCAACGTCTCATTGTCCTCATGGGTAGTTAATTCAAGTAGGTCAACGATGTCAGCAGTTTGGAGGTATTTTAACTTCAGGGACAAGAAGAGAAGAGAAGAAAGGCTCGGCGTAAGATTTGGAGTTGCACTTTTTAGCATTGAGTTTTTGTACTAATACAATATCTTTAAATGTGACGGTCTGGTTTGACCAGGCACAGACTCACTGGACGTTTTATATATTTTCTCACTGTGCTCCTCCACCTGCTATATTGGGTTACTTGTGTATGGAATCAGAATCTAAAGAAGTATTGCTTTCAGTAGTTAAAATCTGTTCCCTGTACTCATACTAGAAAATCTGCAAATATGCCATTTTGTCAAAAATAAATCGAGTATAATAGTTTTTATTATACTGAGGTTTGGTCTCTGTAAATAACGCTGAGTCATGATTCGCCTTGACGTCACAGAAAATGATGGTTGGCACTGTAGAGTATTAATGTCTAGTACTTTCAGAACAGTATGAAAATAATGCATATGAAGGAGTATGCTTTTAAGAGGGGAATAAGAAAAATTTGTGTTTTTATAATAAATCTCAGAATTGCAGTCCAAAACAAATTCAAATTAAAATGTCATGATTAGGGAATCAATAAAAAATAACAAAGTCTTGAGTTGTTTTTTTTTTTTTTTTTATTGCCACAACTGCAGGACGTCAGTACATCAAGGATGTCCTGGTTGATGGACAGAGCCACCTGCTGATTATCAGGGAAGAGACCGAATTGCCAGATGCTCAGGTGCGTTCAGAGACATGTCCAGAATTCGCAGCATAATTGAGTCTTTTAATGTGTCTACCTTCAGTTCATTCTCATGAGTTTTTCTCTTGTCCCTGTCCTCCTCTTCTTCTTCTTTTTCCTCAGCTGGCGGCCTGGGTGGATGCAGTCATCCTGGTGTTCAGTCTGGAAAACGAGTCCAGCTTCCAAGAAGTTTACAAGATCTACCACCAGCTTGCACTCCACCGGCCTATTGCTGAGATACCATTCGTAGTGGTTGGCACTCAGGGTAAGACACAGACACACGTGCATCTGTTTTCATGTGTGTACATAGACATGAGCTGTCATTTATTCCAATGGTGACTCTTTGACTTAGACAAGATCAGCAGCACCAATCCCAGAGTTATTGACGACGCCAGGGCCAGGCAGCTGTGTTCTGACGTCCGTCGCTGCACTTACTACGAAACCTGCGCAACCTACGGCCTCAACGTAAACAGGGTCTTCAATGACGGTACTGGTGCAACACGGGTCATCTTACTGCAAACCCAGATTCATGAAGGTCTTGCGTTGCCCTCACGGATTGACATTACTTTTCTTCCACAGCTGCCCAGAAGATCATGGCAGCCAAGAAACAAGCTGCTCTGCTGGCTTCCTGCAAGTCTCTGCCTAACTCTCCGAGTCATTCTGGAGGATCCACCCCTGTGTCAGGCGGCTTCCCTGGACAGGTAAAACAATCTGGAGAAATAATAGTTTTGTTTTAGGAAAATTAACTTATTCACGTACATCTTATTTGCTTGTGAATGAAAAGAGAATGGCTCTGTTTCTTTTTTACAAACGTCCTTTCCCAGACGTCTACTCCATCTCTAAGCTATCTGAGTCGTGACTGTAGTTTCCCAACATATTACAGCATAAACTTAAGGTGAAAACTTTTCTGACCTCATTCTGTGAAAATTTTATCAACATTGAGAATGTGAAGGGCTTTAAAGCAGACGCCTGACGTAGTGCTTACCCTGGTCTTAACCCATCTGTCCTTCTGACTGCACCTCACAACAAGACCACGTGTGTAGAAACATAAACTGAATGGCCAAATAGTAAGGTAAAAAAAAGAAGGAACTGTAGATGTTTTAACTAATATTTACAACTTATTCTATATTATTGTAGACCTCCCCACCCATCTGACATTGACATCAACTGGATGATTGTTCCAAATACTTGGAACTGTTAGATTTCAGTGTTTTTTTCACTTTTGGGACCCAACCCCTTTATTCCAATTGGGATCCACGAATAATTGACACCCACAAAGTTGAAAAACCACTCCCCCTGTACAGGTATAAAATTGTAAGTGTCCATATAGAATTCAGAATAGCATTTACCAAAGGAAAGTTAATAACCAAGCGTTGTTAAGTTCTTTAGTTTTGCTTTCTCCAGTCGTTCTCCATACTCTGCTGTTTTTTACTGAACTTTTGTGTTTTGGTTGCCTTTTGGTATCAAACGAATTGACCACCCAAAGGCTTCGTTTACTTAGAAGTACTTACTAACTACTTTTGGTGCTGTGTATGTGGATTGGAGAAAAACCGTCTACTGAGACCTGATTTCTCCAACTGGTGCCGTGATCCACCCTGAAATCTTTCAGAACTGACAATTTATCCTATTTTACTACTAAAAATATCTATTTTTATATATTACAATATAGTTTTTACAATAAAATATTTCAGGCTTGTAATATTTTGTTTTGCCTGCTATTTCAGTTTTGGCAAATTATTATTAATTATTAGTGATAAAATTCATGTATTCATTCATCTTCACCTGCTTATCCGTTACTGGGGTTGCAGACACAGCGGTCTCCACGACTGGCACCCAAATCACACTGCACCATAATGTGAGCCTTCCTGTGGGTGGCAAGCCAGATATCTGGTGGATTCGAACATTAAACCTTACGCAGCTCAAGGCTGCTTCCTTAACCACTAGGCCACCACTGCCGCACAACTTAAAACCTTCAGTTGATTTGAGAAAGAACAATAGACTGGTTAAAAGAAACACAATGATGTGAAAATAGAGATGAATTTCCTTTAGCCGACCGACAGGTTCTGGGTGGTGTGAATGTAACACTCCTTTATTTATGGTGTTTTTTTTGTACCTTGTGAGTTCTTTTTCTCCACTGTTGTGAACTGTGTGAAGTACCTGACACAGGATGGCTATAAAGTGGATATTTTTAGACAGTGTTATAACATAATATTGCCCACTTGACTCCAGACATGTTCATCAAAAGTGCAGTTTTTTTTTTTTCCCCGGCTTGTCTCCTTTTCTCCTCCTCTCTTTAGGCCAGTAACGGTGGTCAGAGCAGCGACTACTCCTCTTCGCTTCCCTCCACTCCTGTCATCAGTCATAAAGACATTGGCAGAACAGCCAGAGGGGAGAAACCAGACAGTGCCGTGCCAGGTTCGGCCCGCAGTGCCACCAGGAGACGCACGCCACGATTTGCGGTACAGATTCTTAATTAACAATTGATTAAATATTCAAAGTCTTTTGTCTTCATCTGCTTCTCACTTTTTCCTTATCTTCATCACACCCACCCATCATACTCATTAAACCACAGCCACGTTAAAAGCATCTGTCAACAGTCGAAACCGAAGAGTGAAATTATTCGTTTTGTAAAAATGTGTTGCAAAAATACTTCAAATAATGAGGCAGAATAATGAATTGAAAACCACAGGATTGAGCTAAAAAGCATTTATTGTTTTCTGAAATAGTGTTGTCTTTTTTTCATTTCCAGTGATAAGTTGAAATAAATCTGTTATTATTTCAATATATCTGTTTTTTTCACATTTAGTATTTAAGGCCAAGGCTCATACCATACATTTTATTATTCCGCTTTGTTTGTCTTTGTCTCTTCTGTCAAAACACAACGTTACTGAAATGACAAATGACTGTATAAGCATTACACAACAGGTGATAACCTGTAGTTTTTGTAAATATACTCTCACCCGTTGAGATTAATTGGTATTTTGCAAGACATTTCTTTGTTTTACAATACATTTATTAATGAAACGTCTTCGCAAATGACTTTTTCTCTTACTTAATATTCCCTTTGTTCCTTTGTTATGCATAAAACAGAATCCATATTCGCCATTATTGATTTCATCTGCATTTATTCATAAAATATTTTTTTGTGGTTTAGCGTATCGTGATTATTGCTGATATGCAGTGATTCTTTTCTTTCTCCAGGGCCGCAGAGGCAGCGACTCCAACAGAAGAAGTGCAGATTATAAAGGAGATCTGGGCATCGGGCGCTGCATTCCCACGAAACAGGTACAGTACAGAATGTGCACATTACAGAATGCAGGGAAATTAATATTGCACCAAGAATGTGGTCATATCTGGGAGCGATCCCTCCCTCACTCCAGCAATCACATGACATCTAATGTGTGATTTCACTTTGTGGGGTGATAAAGTGTTATAGTCTTTGTAATTTGGCTTCTCTCCGTGTGTGTGTGTGTGTGTCAGGCACTGGTCTTTGCAGCGAGCACGAGATAAAACCTCGCCATTAAATTTTCCTTCTTCTTCTCTCGCTCCGGTCAGGGATTCTTGCTGAAGCGCAGCGGTAGCTCTCTCAACAAAGAGTGGAAGAAGAAGTATGTCACACTGACCAACGATGGAATTCTGTCCTATCACTCCAGCGTCAATGTGAGTCACAGTGAGGACAGAGCAGCGGGAAGAACCAATAAATGTTCCAGAACCAACATTTAATGCTAAAGGTTTCTGTCGGATCTGGCAGGACTACATGCTGAACACTCCAGGGAAAGAGATGGACCTGCTGCGAGTCACTGTCAAGGTCCCGGGGAAGCGACCGCCACGTGCTGTACCCAGTGGTGGTCCTCCAGCTGGACTCAACGGCCGGGTTAAAGACGTGCTTGGGTCAGAGGGAGTCAACCCAGGTCAAGCTTTTTTGCAAAATCGTATTTTCATTCATTCATCTTCATCCTCCTATCCATAACCAGGTCTGAGGGGCAGCAATTTTCACGACTGTCACCCAAATCACACTGCACCATACTGTGAGCCTCAGTGGCAACCCTGGTTTCCCAGGTCCACTTCGATAACTGTGGCCCACCACTGTGGCCCATTATAGTATTTAGTGGTTAGTGGCTATAGAGCACACCTGAGCAAACTAAGGCCCGGGGGCCAAATGTGGCCCGTTTGGCGTTTTAATCCGTTCCTCCAGACCAAATTATACTGTTAATTTATCTTATCGTTATCCTTCTAGCTTTTTGCTGCAGGGCCAGCATTTTCCCAATACATATAGGCTTAAAGTATTTGCCTTTATTCAATACTTTACTCATCATTCATCTTAGTTCACAGAAATACTCAATCTTTCTGATCCTAATCTGGCCTGTGACTCAAATTTTAGTACCACCTGTGGCCGTGAGTCAAAATAATTGCCCAGGCCTGCTATAGAGTGACATACAAGTATTCTTTACCATTAGTTCCCAAAGACTAAGTCGCAACCCTCAGATGGGTCCCAAGACTTCATCTCACATGTTCCTTGGAGTCCAAGGTCCCTTCAAATACTGTTTTGCACTTTTTAATACTAGAGAAATTCAAGTTGTTCAGATATCACCTGGTCAACAATCAAATATCCTTATAAATGGTCAGTGATCTATGTATAATGTCTGTTGACATTGGTTCTGGAGGTTAATAAATGGATCCCGTGTTTTGGAAAACACTGGTGTATGCAGTAGAATAAAGTGGAGTATGTCACTAAACATCAGCCAACTGATATTTACAGCTGAAGTGCTTTTTTGTTGACTGTGGAATTTTTAATTGAAATTAAATATTCAATTTTGACAGGGGAAAAAATTTACATTTCCTATGTAAAAATTTTATGACATTGACATTTGTTAATTCAAAATGGAAGTTCATTATATTTGGGGGCAGTGGTGGCCTAGTGCTTAAGAAACCCTCCATGGAGGGTTCAAATCCACCAGCTGCCAAGGAAGGAAGGAATTTGCTTTTCTTTTTGCTTCTCTTTTCTTGTTTTTGAAAATGATAAAACATTAAAGCCACTCCAGCTACTATTTATCATTATTGAGATCTATATTGAGCTGGGTTTAACCATAGTGCTGTTTCCATGACACAAGAAACGCAGCAGCTTTATATTTCTTTTTTTATTTCCAAAGCAACAGACACATTGCACATAAATGTTGTAAACGGAATGTAAAAGTCGCCAGTTTGTTAAAAGCTGGGCTGAATAAATGTTAAAAACTTAGTTTCCCTTGTGCAGCATCTTGTCTCAGGATCAGTAAGAACAAAAACACCAGAGAAGAAAAGAAAGCGCCACAGGGAACCTACCATAATTGTCAAGAATACTTGTAAAAGAGTATTTAGAATGTCATTAGTAATGCTCTTTTCTTTTTGTTTCCTCAAAATGCTGCTGTATTCTCAAATCCCAACAGCTTTGTCTTTTACACAAGATGTCTGACTAAACGACTCCTTTGTTAAACCCTTACTTGATTTTGTCCCTTTAGTGCCAGTAAGTGCCAGCGGCCTCCTGCAAGTGGAGGAGATGGAAGGGCTGGGAGGCGCGCTCTTCCTGAGGAGCAACAGGGGGGTGCAGCGGTGTTCCTCCTCGGCATCAAACCACGCTCAGACTGTTGGTCAGTAACAGACACACCGATCTGTCAGCGTATTATCTATTTGGCATACAATGCTGACCAGCGGGTATTTTGTGGTCAGACTCTGCAGTTGAGGGAGTCTCCAGTTCCTCCTCCACCAAAGATGTAGGCTCTGCCTCTCCACTGACTGACAGGAAAAAGCATTGCAGGAAGAAGAGCATGAACCAGAAAGGAGACGCAGCTGCTGGACAGGCCGACGGTAAAAACCCTCTCAATTACAGTTAGAAGCAGGGGCGTAAAACCTGTTTTCACCAGGGGCCACATCAGCACACCCTAGAGGGGCCAGTTGGTGGTGAAAGACCTGCACTACCATTCAAATGTTTGGGTCACTTTATTTTTTGAAAGAAAATCACTGTTTTCATCCATGTAGATAACTTTAAAACTATCAGAAACATACTCCATATATATATATATATATATATATATATATATCCATTGCTAATGTGGTAAATGACAATTCTGGTTTTTAGTACAGTATCTCCATATTGTACAGACGGCCATTATTACTCCATTGTTCTAATGGTGCTAATGTGTTTGCTTATAGCGTCAGAAGCAGGGTTGGTGCTAGGGTCTCTTGGGGATCCAAGCAAGATATCCATGGGCCCCCCAACTAATCGGTGCTCAGCTATTTTTTTTTTTATTTTATTTATTTATTTTTTTTGCCAAGGCCCAAAGCAACTTCCTGGATTGCTTCTCCTTAAGCCCCGCCCCTGGTCAGAGGGTGTTAATAAATCCTTGTGCGCTAACATGACTCTAACATGACTCCAATGCTGTAAGTGCTGCAAATGGAGGATTCTTTGACAAAAGCAAAGTTCAGAGGACAAGATTATATATTATTTTATTATTATTATTTCAAATACAAATCATCATTCTACCCTTTGTGGCATTGGTGTCCCCCTGGTTTAGTAAGTAGACTTGGATCCACAAGGGTTGAGCTTTAAATCCACAAGCTGCCAGGTTGTTCTGAACACCATTCCAATCCACTTTCAGTGGGCTCACCCCACACACAAAAAGGCTGGGGGTGCAGGGCCATTTGGGTGGCAGTTGAGGAGACTGCTGCTCATGTGACCAGGCAACGGACAAGAAGATGAAAATGAATGAATGAATGAAAATTTTCATGAAAACTGAAATATTCTCAGGGTGACCCCAAACTTTTGAACGGTAGTGTATGTATTAAAAGAAAATTCTGCAATTGGTAATAATTTATTGAATTTACATTGCTGTGTGATATAAAACCTCAGGTTGAAAACCTGAAAAGAACTTTAATTTTTCTTATTATAAAGAAAGCACTTAATTTCCTGCCGGCTGCACAAAATGACTTGGCGGACCACAGGGAAGATTGAACTTCACTTAGACTTTCTTTGTTCAAGATTTATTAAAGTATGCATGACATTTGCTTTAATACAAAGAGCAAGAAAAAAAATATTTTAATATGTATTTTATTTCTATTATTCTGACTCTCATTTTGGTGAAATCTTTGTGTGCAGCCAAGCGCAAAATGTGGAAACTCAAAAGCTTTGGCAGCTTGAGAAACGTCAGCAAAACAGGTACTTCTTTTTTTTTCTTTTCACTTTTGATTGGTCAGTTGAAAATGTATATCAGCTGTATATTACAGCAGCAATAAGTAACTGTTACTGTTTCTTTTGGGGAAAAAAAATATTTTAATGTCATAAATCTGCAAAGATACAGATGTTTCAACTCCAAACAATTTAAGAGTAACGTTGAAGTTTTATTTTAAGGTAACAAATGAAGTGAAATTCTGGTTTTTGTTCAGATGAGGACAACTTTGACTTCCTCATCGTATCAAGCACTGGTCAGACGTGGCACTTTGAAGCCCCCAGTGTTGAGGAAAGAGACTCCTGGGTTCAGGCCATTGAAAATCAGATCCTGGCCAGTCTACAGCTGTGTGAAAGCAGCAAAAACAAGGCAAGGAACAACACACACACACACACACACTCTCTCTCTCTCTCTCTCATTATTAACATCTGTCAGGCTTGAGAAGAGATACAAATCAATCCAAAAAATGTAAAAAAAAAGAGCAGTTAACAAACAGGGGGAGGGTGGTGGACATTATAAAAGTGAAGATGCTTCTTTTGTGGTATAATATCCTCTGTAATATACCTGCTTGCAATGAGGTTAGACATTCACCTGAGGTTTTTATGCAAAGCAGGTGTTGCAGCACTGTATACTCATGTTGGCATGAAATTGCATCTGCTTTTCCATCTGCTTCGCACCAATCTTTACTGCAAGTCAACACCATAACTTTGGTTGCCAAAGGCAGATGCAGGATAAAATTTTGTGGACCACTCAATGTGTCGGCAGTGGCATCTTATTTTTGTTTAGGAAATAAAACAAAGCAATTTTTGGAATTTTTTTTTAAACGTTTCATTGTTATTATGAGGGATCCTGTGAAAGGACATAGAATCTACCTTTGAATAACGTTATCCGGGCACGGGCCTATGTGACATTTTTTATGAGCATCAGTTAGAATAGTAAGAGTTCAATGTAGATAAAAATCTTGACTTTTTTGTCCTCAATCAAGCAGTCTATCTGAATGAATCACTATTTTATCCTCACTTTTTTATGGAGCCAGAATAGTCTAAAAAAGAACACACTCGTAAGCACGGATATTCTGAGAACAATACACTTATAAGCACGAATCCGCAAACGTATTCTGAGAACAACACACTAACAACGCTTCACACATCAAAATACGTTTGTGAGTTCTTCAAACTACATTTGTGAATTGTCGTACGCGCATGCAAATCGTGCTTTTAATTTGTGAGGCTGCACACACGCGATTTTTTATTTTTGAGACTCTTCTTACGCCGACCACAATCGCAACCATAACTTTGCTTCGACAGCCTGTCACCAGCCAATCAGACGTCTCGCTCGTTTGCAGCCAATCACACTGCAGTGTCCCCCACGAGGGTCCGTCTGTGACATCACTATTCATGATTTTGACGCACCTTGCTAAAAGGCGCAGTCTCAGTTTTGTGTGCGATTATTATATTTAACGCACACATAAGTCGCACCCGATCACAGGGCGCGGGTATTATATACAATCCGCGCCCACACTTCCCCCTTTAACGTTCTCATGGTGTTCTCTACTATGTCCGCCTTACAACAACAGCACACAATGGGCGCACTGCACTATAGGGGGCGCCGCACATTTTGAAGAAAATCTAAGACTTTGATGTGTGTCTTATAGTTGTGCAGATACGGTAATGAGATGAGTGAGAAGAGCTTTCACTTTGGCAAAACCTATATATCTTTATATGCAGTTGGTGGCCCTTGTGGTTAAGAAAGCAGACTTGGGTCTGCAAGGCCCACGGTTCGAGTCCCTCTACCGCCATTGCGACATGAGACATGATTTCCTCAAGGACATGATTTCCTCAAGGATACTCCTGAGGGACTAATAAAAAAAATAAAAAATACTGTATATGATATTGGTCACTTTAGTTTTCATCAATGCAAATCTTCATCCATAATATCTGCATTGAGCAGTCTATCCAAAATGTGTTACTTTGAGGGCAACTGGATGTATTTCAGTAGTAGGACTAAGTTCTGACTGAAGACACCTCTTGGATGAGAGGTGAAACTTCTTCAAGAAACCTACTCTGTCCAGTTGCCCTCGAAGTTGGATTTTGGATTGAATGGCCTGGACGACTGAGAATCTACAGAGATAAGCAGTCTTTATAAACTAATTAAACAGTTTTTTTTTCCTTTATCTTCATTCATTCATCCTTATTTGTTTATCCATTACCAGGTCACAGGGGCGTCCAAATCACCTAATCATCTCAAACTGCTCCATACTGTGAGCCTTCCTGTGGTTGGTGAGGCCACTGGAAGTTTTGTGGGTCAGGATGGTGCTATGGTCAGAGCACCTGAGTGGCAACCTGGCAGCCGGTGGATTTGAAGCTGAAGCCCTCTGGAACCAAAGTTCCGTTCCCTTAACCTCTGCTGCCAATTATAGTATTGTATTAATGCATATAGAGTGACACACAAGTATTCTTAACCAGTGTTTCCCAAAGACTGGATGTTAAAAATGTTGCAATAAACCTGCAATATTTTGGATAAATTATCTTTTTTTAATCGTTCTCATCTTCTTATCTGCTAATGGGACTCAGGAGCAGCAGTCTCCACGACTGCCACCCAAATCACACTGCACCAAAGTGTGAGAAGTTTAATGATGGTGAACGTGAGCTTACAGTATGTGGGTTGGGATGGTAATATGCTCACCTCAGTGACAACCTGGCAGCTGGCGGGCTTGAACCTGAAACCTTATGGACTAAAGTCTGCTTCTTTAACCACTAGTTAGCCACTGTAGCCTATTTTTACCTTTATTTTTCAAAATCATTTCAAGAATCATCAATTTTTATCTACATTCCCCATACCAGAATGCTCATGGTGTGATAGCAAAAAGACAGTGCTATACGTACTGTATGTCAAAAATAAATCAACATAGTGTTCCAATATAATACCCCTCAGAGGCGTATAACTGCAAGAAGAACTTCTCCGGTTTAATATGTGATAAGAATTATTGCTTCATATTTGGCAGCAAATTTAATGGCATTTTAAAATATATAAGTAAGCTAATAAGCTAATGGGATAGCCGCAGATAATGAAGGATTTACGTTGTTGACAGTAAATTAGGTAAATTAGTTATTAAGTGTTACTAAGGGTCCTTGCTGGCGTTTGTGGCTCCCTTGGATTCTGAGATTATGCAGAGATCCTATATGGAGTAGAATAAAGCTGTGAAATATAAGGTTGTGATTAATCAGTGATATTATATCTCATCTAATCTAAGGTGCTTAAATCACAGCCCAGGGAGTCTTCTACTTCTTCAACTCCACACTTGCTGCTGCTGCTACACTTGTGAAACCTGCCAGAATCGCTTCTGTGTTTTATTTGTCCAAATTTTATACCATTGTGTTAAAAAAATAACTCTGTCTGTTGTAGCTGCAGAGGTCTGGCCCACAACAGTGGGGTGTTTATCTTCCAGACAGATATGCGGGGTTTAAACCCAGCTAAGTGTGAACTCGTCCTTGGGTGAAACACTTAACCCCCTGAGATGTCCATCAATTATTATCAACATGGTGCTAGTCTCACGCTCACATCATCCCTCAAGGTTAGGTCAAGGAATATTATCAGGTGTCGAAAACGGAGCAATGTGCTAATACACGCAATCGGCTGCAGCAACTCCTGAAGGGTCCTTTATATCCTATCAAATCGAAATCGTCGTATTCATTTTAATGCCTGGTTCCACTAAAGGTCAAATTTGTTTGGACAAATGTAATTTTAACAACAAAATTAGTGCAACATAACTTAATTTAAGAGCTGATAATCAGACATTTTCTGCATTTTTTTTTTATTTTTATGGTGGCCAATATTGTTGTACTGCCAAAAACAATGCTGTTAGACATTTTTTTGTTTTCCTGTTTTCCTTAGTATTTTTCAGGTAATGTACCTTTAGTGGTACTAGGCATTAAATTAACCAGAAATTGAAGAAAACAAGTGTGGTCTAATAATTTTGCCATCAACTGTGTGATTATATAATATTTTTAATGTACATTTTTTGTGATAGATGAGTGTCAGCTAAGGTGAAGGGTAAGGTTTACAGGACAGTTGTGAAACCAGCCATGATGGATTAATTAGAGACACTAGGAGTAGGAAGAAGACAAGAGACAGAGCTGGAGGTGCTGGAGTTAAAGATGCTGAGGTTCTCTTTAGGAGAGACAAGGATGGACAGGATCAGGAATGGGGTGATTAGAGGGACAACACAGACAGGAAGGTTTGGAGAAAAAGCTACAGAAGCCAGATTGAGATGGTTTGGACATGTTAAGAGGAGGGACAGTGGTTATATTGGTAGAAGAATGATCCTAGAGATGGAGCTACCAGGTAGGAGACAAGGAGGAGATTTATGGATGCAATCAGAGAGGACATGGAGGTAGTTGGAGTTAGAGTTGAGGCTACAGATGACACAGTCACTGTGGCAACCCCTGAGAAAAGGGACAAGCTGAAAGGCAAAGAAGATTTTTAATGTACATTTTTAAAATCTTTGCTGTTTTTAATGCGTTTTTTTCACAGGCCCGCAGAAACAGCCTGAGTGAAGCAGTTGCGCTGCAGGCGATCCGTAACGCAAAGGGCAACAACTTCTGTGTCGACTGCGATTCTCCAAGTAAGTAACACAACTTTCTGTCTTCTTCCTGTGTTTAACTTTACATTTTTTGTGTTTTTCGAATATTCTTGACGCCTCCATTCACAGTTAAGTAACCTCATTACTTATCAATGAGGTACTTGTATCTTAACATGCATGTGTGTGCCGAATGTAAGAGGAAATAGAAGATTGAATTTTTTTGTAGTTGGTCATTGCTCTTTTCAGAAGTGACTTGAGTTGAAATCGGCTGAATCGTTCAATGAAAACTCATTAGCTAAATGCTTTATTGGACCTAAATTGAGTTGTCATATAAGCCCTGGAATAATTTTTCACTGACGTAAGTGAAAGTATCCGCCAGAAGAACTGCCCCAATGTTAAGTCCAAGGTAAATGAAACCGTTGAGACAGAACGTGCAAATCCTGCTAATGTGTCTGCCTTCAGTCCTGAAGAGGGGACAAAGGCCGCAGAGCAAGAGAAGGATACAACGTTGTTTTATTTTTTTAATTTAATCAGCATTATTTCTCTTATGTGGCGTATGATTAATAAAAGTGTCTGAGAAACCACTGATCCAAACAGAATTGTATTGGTAAAATGTTAATCTGATGCTGGAGCTGAACTAAAGTCTGGCTACAGAGTTAACAGTTTAGAACTGAATCTCTGCAGTCTTAACTGTCTGCTGATGTCCCACCACGAAGAACTCAAAGTCAAACCTAAGATTTTTGGCGTAGAACCTTAGGATGAAAGTTGTTCTGGATTTCAACTTGAAACCTGGTGACTTAATTAAGTCTCTGTCAAACCTATTCTCATAAACCCTCGGGACATTACATTAACTTTTTGCTTGGGTCAAAATATGAACTTATTCTGAACGAAACGTCTTTCTCTGTGACCTGTAAGTCAGGTGATTTACCTGTAACCTTTTCCAAGCCAGTGTTTGACATTTGATTAAATTAATTTCTATTTGATTTGATCTTCTCCTCTGATTCCGACATTGGCTAAAATATTTTCATCCCTTGTTGGGATTGAAGTCTTGCTTCTTTTTCTGATACTTGAATGCTCAGAATTACACACTGGGAATAAAAACTGGACTTGTTTTCCACTTCTGTCTAGGGATGTCCGATATAACATTTACCGATACCGATAGTAACCGATATTGCCCAAACACTTAATTCCGGATTCTAATATGAATCGATACCAATACCAATACCAATATAGGCAGCTAATTTTCCCTGAATTAGTGTGATACCCCACTAAATGTGTTCTATAAAATACTGTGTACAACATAAACACACTACTTCAATATAAGTTATATACAAATTACACTTTTTTTAACCATTTTGTCTGAAACAGTCCTATTTCGTTGTGCAGCATTTGATGTAAACAAGAGATGTCTAGTGTCGGACAGAATAACTTTCCAAAAACATTGATTAAAATTAGAAAGAAAAAAACATTTCAGCATCGTCACAATGTAAACAACTCTTTTCAATGATGACATGAGAGACGACACCGAACGGCGTTTCACTGGCAAATGTCTGAGAAATACTTATTTTGAATACGATTAATCATGACATTTTCCGGCTACAGAAACACCACACGTTTCATAAAAACAACGTCTTGAACAGGAGAGAGCGGCTGGTTCTCCAGGACGATGAATTTCGTGAAGTTTGTCTGATTTATTTTGCTCTTCTCTGTTCTTTATTGTATTTAACTCTTTTGCTCTTGTCTGGTCTTTACCGTATTTAACTCTTTACTTCGCTGCATAAAAACGGCCTGTGATAAAGTGTTAAAAGTCATTAAGAATCACAGTTTTCTATTCACAAAAAACTCCAGACCACGGACATTTACTTTAGCATTGCTCATTGTTGTTGTCCCTTTAAATGACATCATTAATCACGTGCTGGTCATAGTGTCAGTAGTGCTGACCCCATGAGGAAGTCCAGCGTATTTGCAGAAACCGCGGCTTTGCCGGATTGGATTATGACTATCGGTGGAAAAACCGATACCGATATAATCCAATATTAAAAAATATCCTGATATTGGCCTGATGTTTATCAGTGGACCGATATATCGGACATCCCAACTTCTTTTCTATTGCTCAACTAGTGAGCACTTGTGACTTAATAAGGACTCAACTTGGTCTTCACTGTGACTCTGACTTTAACCCCCATAGATGAGGATTTACTTGGATTTGAAGCTTTTTTTTTTCTGTGTATAATGACCTAAGCATTTTAGACCAGATGAAACATTTTCCTCTTTTTTCTCCTTAGCTCAGACACTGACTTAAACCCTAGGGATCCACTTTAACTCAGACTTTCTTTTTTAGAGAAATACAATTTTTTTCCTCCGTGACTCAAAACCCTGGGGACTGAATTAAACATTGCTTTCTTGACTCAGACTTAAATCTTCACTACATTTTCTTTCCCATGAACAATGACACAAAATTGGGAGGTCTTATTCTCTTCTCAATTTTTATTATTGATCCTTCAATTAATTTTCTTTGCTTACTTGCACTTGGGCTTAGTCTAACACTGAAAGTTTGACTACAACCTCACATCCTACAATCTAGTAATGCTAAAACAACCTTATTTAATTCATTTCAACTAAGTTCTAGTTAAGCTTTGCTCTGATATGTTTTGTTGGCTCTACTTTCAAGATCCAACGTGGGCCAGCCTCAACCTGGGCGCTCTCATTTGTATCGAGTGTTCAGGGATCCACAGAAACCTGGGCACACATCTGACCCGCGTCCGTTCACTGGACCTTGACGACCTGCCCAAAGAGCTGACTCTGGTTCTGAGTGCCATTGGCAACCACTTGGTCAACAGTATATGGGAGGCACGAACCCTGGGGAGACGTAAACCGACACCTGATTCCACACGGTGAGAACTAAGGGAGAAAAGGAGAGAAAACCTGTTAACTGGATGTAGATGTGACATGATTGATGCATGTGGACGACTCCCTAACCCTCCCAAACCCCATTATACTACTGTCAGATTTGCCTGAAAACATTTTCTTCTTTTTCAAGGGTATCAAATATATGACCTGCGCCATTATACATTGAGGACATGTTCAGAAAATGTCTCGTAAAACTATATCCCTTTATTATTATTTACAAAATATATATTTACATATTACAAGGATTTATCAAATATACTTGCAGAGTGAGGCCTCTAGATACAAGCCTCCATCACACATACGAGTTACAATACTAGTATTGTGGGGGCCGGATTTTGGACACAGTTTTTGATTGATTGATTATTTAATTAAAAAGTCTATTTCTGGATTTTATTGGGGAAAATGCAATCTATATATGAATTAACGAGTGCTGCTGTGCAACTCATGTTTCAAAGCAGCAGGTGATTCAGACAAAAGGAAAAAATAGTAATTGTTTTTTCCCACATAAGACTTAAAAATTCAATCAATTTTTTCATTCCTAAACTGAACTCCTGAGGGATTCGTAAAGTTCTTTCCATCCATATAATTTTTTGGGGGATAGACAGCTGTATGTAAAAGTAATAGTCACTAGATGGCAGCATTGCAGCTAATTCATTTTCTCACATATTATGGTATCGGTTAATGTCAAATCTGTAATAATTAGTGTTTGGACAATATCAGCAATTAGCAATTATGTCGTTAATGTATCTTGTCGGCTCACCTCTCAACTAATTATGCTATATGAACCAAAATGAGTTTGACAGTCTTGTTATTATTTTAATTTCACATAAAATCCTCTTTCTGAGGCGGCTACACATCAATCTAAACATACTTATACTCTATGCATTCCATTTCTGCCAATAAAGCCTCATAAATATTACACGGTGCTAAAAGTGATTCACAGGAGGTAGGCGTGAGCTGCAACCTTATAAAGACAGGCGCTGTGAATAAATGGAGCCTCTTTTTTCTGTTTCTCTTGGTTTTGCAGAGAGGAGCGCGAGTCCTGGATCAGGGCCAAATATGAGCAGAAACTGTTTGTGGCACCGTTGCCTCCTCCCTCTCCCAGCGAGGGTCCAGACATCACACTCGCTGGTCGTCTACTCATGGCAGTGATGGAGCACAACCTCCCTAAACTGCTGCTCCTTTTGGCCCACTGCACTAAGGAGGACATTAATGCACCTCTTAGCCTGGCCCTCTCCTCCAGGTCCCTGTTAGCGTTGCGACTGCCTGGCTCTGCGCTGCACGCCGCTTGTCACCAGGGGGACGTGGTGATGACACAGCTTCTGGTTTGGGTGCGTTTTTCCCACACGTCCGTGTTTATCAGTCTGCCAGTTCTGCCAGTTGTGATAAAGGAAACAGTAAAAACAAAAGCACTTGGATGCCTAGGCACAGGGATAATGATGTCATGTCAGAATAGGTTATGTTTAATGCAGAAGCTTTTAGAAATTATAACAATGATGAGTTCTTGTTCTGGGTGGCAGTAGTGGCCTGGTGGCTGGGGGGAGGGGGAAGCCCTGGGACTACAAAGTTTCAGGTTAGATTCCACCAGCTATGGTGCAGTGTGGGTGGCAGTGGTGGAGAGTGCTGCCCCTGAGACTGGACAATGGATAAGAGGATGAAGATGAATTAATGAATGAGTTCTTGTTAGCAATCAATGCAGCAGTGAATGTTAAAGTTGTCCCATCAGCTGACATGACAAATCAGTGATGTCACTGTATGTGTGGGAAAGAGGCTTGAGGTTTGCTAAAAACTGGTCCAAATAGGATCAAATTCTATGCTTTTTTAGCAGAGTTTACACTTGATGCAATGATATTCTAATGGGTGATGATGGTCAAAAGAGTGGTCACTATCTGCATCAAACATGTAGCTCTTCACATTACCAAGTGTCCTTGAGGTCGCTCTCGGCTTCAAAAAGATTGGCCAACCCTGCTTTATGCCATCTATAAGCATCACATTTGTATTATTTATTTTTACATTAGACTCCTGTTTTTGTCTTATAAAAATGGCAGCACTTAATTTTCACCCATATTATTCACCTACCTACCCACAAGCAGGGTAGGAAAATATTATGAGTAGGGGAATAAATCAGATATGGCTACATATTTTCGCTACAGGTAGGAAAATATTATGGGTAGGAAAATAAATCAGGTATAGCTAAACATTTTTCGCCACTGGTAGGAAAATACTTCAGACCAACGGCACCCACAATTTGAAAATAAATTGTGCATCTGAGGGGACTTGTGCAGTTTTTATGATTGGGACTTTAAGAAGATCATCCTGGTGATTAGCCCAGGCCTCAGATAGTGTTAATGCTGCCCTGCCCAGTGGGGAGAGTGTTCTTTGGATTACAGGCTGCACAAACATTGTTTGTTTTTGTCTAAAAATTGCAACATTTAAGTTTTAAGAGACAAGTTCAATATAAGATGGCCTGGCATTGAGTTTTCAATCTTTCATAAGCTGAAAACATAATGGGAATATTCAGTAAATTTAAAAAACTTAGCAATTTGTTCAAAGAGCATTTTGTTGCTTCTCACCTTTTGAAACAATTTTTTTTTTTTACAATTCTAAACAATTTTTTTTTATCTTTTTTTTATTTTCAGTATGGCTGTGATGTTCGGTACAGAGATGCCCAGGGCCTGACAGCCTTGGCTCTTGCTCGCAGCGCCGGCAGCCAGGAGTGTGTCGACATTCTGCTACAGTACGGATGCCCCAATGAACCAACCCCCTCTATTGTCACAGCAGTTGGTTTTGCAGCAGCCACAACATCCAGCTTCCCTGTTGCCATGGCGCCGAGCTCGACGGTTGCCACGACACTCAAAATCTCGCACAAGACGGGTGGCACCAGCTTGAGCTACAGCACCTCCAGGAGAGCGGTGTCATAATGGAACAAGGGTGTAATGTATGTGTGTCCGTGTGAGTGTGTGCCTGCGTGTAACCAAAATTAAAGGAGGACTTACTTTGGCGGCGAAATGTCACGGCATCAGATTTATTAGGAATGCATTGCACTGTAATACCAGCGAGTATGATTCATACTATATACAACAGCAGTCAGTATCCAACCATGGTAAAGTACCAAACACAGTATACTCACTCCGTTAAAAAATAAAACCTGCCTTTTCAAAAACCACCTGAACAGATTGCAATAAGTTCACTTTTTGATACAGTAAAGGACGACTGTGATTTCAAGTCTTTTTGCGCTAAATTAGAACTGCATTCATCTCAATTTCCACATTATTGACGATGAATGTCTGGTTTATTGGTACGAACAGTGGCTCCTGTGATATGATTGACACAGGTGCTTGTTTTGGAATAGACTAGGATGGACAAACTAAGGCTCAGGGGGCTGTTATGGTCAGGTTAGTTTTCTTTTTATCCAGCCTGCCAAACTTAATCCTCCAAGGGCCAAAGTTCCCCAACTTTTATTGCACCATGGACTGGTAAATGTCTGGCAATTTCTTGATGAAACGGTCTACAGTATAAGGTGTTGCGGATAAATAACCCCGATTAAAATGAAACGTTTAACATCAAACATTAACATTAAAGAGCCACTAAGATGTGGACGTCCTCAGTCAGACAGAGAATGTGTACTATGTGATAGGTATAGCCACTTGCTGTTTATTTCACATATTGGACCTGGCCAGAATACACGACCACGAATTTCATTTTTCAAAATAAAACACTGTTCAGCTTCAAATAATAAATAAAATTAATATATTGTAGGTTAAGTATTATCTCACTGCAGGCCGATACCAATTGATCCGAGGACCAGTACCAGTCTGCGGGCGGGTGGTACTTCTGTCTTTTCCCTGCAAATCACATATTTTCCCAGTAGGTATAAAAAAACACAAAAAACCTACAAGCATTTTAGGACGCGTTATGGCCCATGTGTCAAAAACATTGCCCGCACCTGGTAGACAAAACTACTGTATGTAAAGATACACCACAATAACAATTCCGGTTCCAGTCTAACAATTCCGGTTCCAGTCCAATCATTCTGGTCTCCTTTGTCCATGCTTTCCAGTGCCAAGGCCATATTAATAGAAGGTGCCAAAGGGGCTGCAGCCCCGGGCCCCGACACCAGGGTGGGGCTTCAGGTTGCTGATGTCAAAAGACTAAAAAAATAAAAATTCAGATAAGGCTAGAAAATTTTGCCAGAGGCAGAAAACTTTTAAAGGTCGGAAAATATGAAGATAGGGCTATACATTTTTGCCACTGGTAGGAAAATATTATGGTTAGGAAAATACTTCACAATAAAGGCACCCACACAAGGAAAAAAAAAAAAAATTGGGAATCTGTGGGGACTTTGTCAGTGCACCTGTCGTGATCGAGATATGTTATGAAGAGCCTCATCCTGGTGATGAGCCCCAGGACTCAAATAGTATTAATGCAGCCCTGCACAGTGGGGAGAGTGCTCTTTGGGATGCAGGCTGCTCAAACATAATTTTCCCTGTCTTTTCCAGGTTGTCATGGGCAGTTTTTTCATTTATTCCTACATTTCTGTAAATGTTTCTTTTAATCAGTGTGGTTACACATTATTTAAAAAAATAATATTTGAAAAGAATTTGACAGTGTTCAAACTCTTTACATCGAGACAAAAAAAAATCAAAGAAAATTCTTGGGTCATAATGTTAGGTGTAGTTTCAACCAGAATGTTCTATCGATTTCCCAAATACAGTTTAAGGCTCAGAAATAATAAATTTACCATGATGAAAGTGGTTGGAAAAGTAAGGCTATTATGAGAATTGTATAGAAAAGCATTGAAAATATAAAATATAGTATAATCCTTTGCAAAGTTCTGAAGTTCTGTATGATTGTGTACAGTTGGTTCCGTGTATAAAAAACACACAGTTAACTGTAGTTGCTCAGAGATTCACTGCGCAGCCTCACGCTGCGGGTTTCCCTTTTCAAACGTCACCTGAACGACTCAAGACTGAGACTTCAGTGTCACCTTTTCATCACTGTGTTTGACACTAACGCTGTACGTGACGTGGGCATCCTGAACCACAGATCATAGTCACAGAGCGTCTGTCCACGGGGAAGGAAATATGGAGGAAGTGTCATGGTTTCGATGATGGCTGAATGTAAACAGAGTCTATTGTTTCAAGTGCTGACGTGTGTTTCCAGACGTGTGTCTGGGCGTTTTATTTTCTAAAGAGTTAACAATATTCCTGCTGTGATTATTAGATCTGATCTATAGAAGTCGAACTGCTGAGGGACTATGGTTATATCTGAAAATCACTGTAGAACAATGAACCAGAGGAATGTTGCCCCGTTGAATATTTTTGAACAGACACAAAGCCCGTCCTCCTGCAGAACTGTGTATTTTTGTGTCTATCTGAAGACTCTGCTGCGTGTACTCGTCCGTGATGTGAGCATCTGTCTCTGTTTGTATTTTTATACTCATGAGGTGATTCGGAAGGAGTCCTTCATCATCTGATCATGCTTTGGTGTTCTGAACAGTTTTGTGTTTTTTATCAGTCAGGGCCTTACATTGAAACAGTTGCTTATGAGCTACAACTGTACACAGGTATAAACTGTGATGAGGATTGTGTTCCTGGAATGCTACGGCATGGTGGTGGAGTGGGCTGAAGGGAGTCATACTGTGTACTGTCGTCACACGTGCTTGTGTGCAGGTTCATGTGTTGAAACCGTTTTTTTTATTCTCTCTTTTTTGGACCAGACGACTGGACTCCTGTAGATGTTGGCCACCACTGAACTGCCGACAAGCATTTAAACATAAAAATCCTCCAAACCAGACCACTCCTCCCATGGTCCCATGCTGGTTTTATGAGTTTGACCTACTTTTTTCTGGGTCAACATAATTTATATGGAGAGGACTTTTTATTCCTTTGTACTATTTCTGAGCTGGTTTGAGTTTCATGGGTTTACACGAGGAAAGAAATATTTCTTTAACGCTGAAACAGAAAAAAAAGTGTCAACAAAAAGACCTGACGCTAAGTTTTTTTTTAAATGAAGATGTTAGTGTTGACTAATCTTGAACGCAATATTAAGAAAAAAGGGTTTGAAAACATGACTGTCTTAGAATAAAATAATAGAGACACAGAAAAATGTAGTTAATTGAAATATAAATGTGGTATAACCAACATTTTCACAAACAGATTGATCATTGAGGGAAACAAATGACTTAAATGATTTTGACTCATAACTAAATCAATAGCACGGCTAAACAATATATATATATTTATTTATATATATGCATATATATATACATATGTGTTTATATACATAAATATTTCTATATATATTGTGGCTGAAATAGTTTATGAGCATAAAATTGAAAGAAATTTTCTTTCTTTCTTTTTTGTCTTTTGAAAACATATATTGAAATAAACCTTCAGACCCAAGACCTCTGCTCTGGAACTAAAAAAAAAAAAAGCTGAGAAAAGCTTTTGTTCGTAGTCATATGTTCGTATTCATGAATGTTGATGTCTTATATATTAAGAGAAAAATACCAGTTAAGTTCTATGTGATGTGGGACAAAGGTTTTAGTGCAATGGACACGTCTTTATTTTTGTTCAGCATCCGCTGCTTTTCCAAGTTTACTGCTTGACATGAGTACTACTGTTGATTTACCTGGTCTGTTTGTATCATTTTTATATGTGGAAACACAAACCTGCTTTGCACTGGTTTTATTAAGAAAAACTCAAGTGAGTCTGAGACGGACGTCTAACTTCTGTTGAGCTCAGTGAGTGAAAATAATCTACAGAGAGTGAATGTACATTAGTATTTAGCAGAGAGGATTGGTTTCATCCTAAAATAAAACAAGACTGCTGTAAATATTTCTGTTTTGTCTCTTTCTATCGCTTAAATAACTCATTGTCAACTTAAAAAAAAAAAAACTAAACATATACAGCCTGGCCTCTGTCTATCACAGTTCTCCTTTTGCTGCCTTAGTGCATTGCAAATATTTTTCTAAAATTCCAATCTTGGAACTGTTTCTCTATATCACAGGATTAAAAAAATACTTTGGATATTTCTATTCTATATGTAAATATTCATTATATTTTCATATTTAATTAGTTATGTTGTATTAGTTATTAGTTAAGTGTAAAGAATTATATTCTCATGGCCTCTGAAAAAGGATTTGTGTCCCTTCTGGTCCTACTGGATCTCAGTGCAACATTTGACACTGTTGACCACAAGATCCTGCTACAGGCTAGAGCATTAAGTTGGGATCTAAGGAACTACCCTTGCTTGGTTTAAATCCTATCTAACAGATAGGTTCCAGTTTGTTCACATAAATAAGGACTCCTCTGTACACACTAGAGTTCATTGCGGAGTGCCACAAGGCTCCGTACTTGGGCCAATTCTTTTTACATTGTATATGCTTCATCTAGGCAAAATTATTAGACAACATAATAAAGATTTCCACTGCTATGCAGGTAATACCCAGCTGTACTTATCTGATGACCCAAACAACATACCTTGACTTAAGTCATGACATAGAATTTTCTGCTTCTAAATGGAAATATTCAACCCCCACGCTCTACTGTCAGGAATGTGGGGGTCTTCTTTTACCTGTTAAAAGGTTTTTTGAATAAAAAAAAAAAATCGCACAGTGCATGTCCAGCTTAAGGCAAGGCAAACATTCGGCAGCACTTTTCATCTTTGGCAGAAATGTGTTCTGATTTGCTCGTAAATAGAAACAGTGCAGGTCTACACTTGGGTTTGCTGGTCAGTCCAACTTTACCACACATAACCACACAAAGTTACTTGTTCAGTAGTATTTTTTCCTCTTCCCTCTGTTTACAATTATATTATTTTCTGCAGGTTTAACCTTTTGGTTGACTCTTGGATGTGGCCCAGGAGCAATGTCTTCCAGTGGGTTTACCACCTGCACTATGGTACGGTGCAGTTCCGTGTGAATTTGGTGCTAGTTGTGGAGGCTGCTGCCCTACGATCCGGTGACAGATAAGTGGTGGATGGATGGTTTCCGCTATGAATGTGTTGTGGGCAATACAAGTAAATACATTATAAATGTGAGAGAACTATTTTCATAAGGCAAGGTGAAATAATTTTAATATGTGTCTGATGTTAATAACCGAAAAGTTCCCATCTCACAGGTTTTAGTTCTATAAATAATCTGACTTTGAACTTTGTGACTTACACTCATTTACCAGAGTAAAAGAAAGATATATCATAAAGAAATTGTACTTCTGTTAAATGAAGCAGTAAAGTGGAGACGTCTGTTATTATTCAGCCCAAATGGAGACGTCCAAAAGTAATGACCTGAACTTATCTCTGCAGCAACTAATATCCATTCATTCACACCACGTTGACTTTGCAGACACTGTACCGAGGTCAGTGTGGAGTCTAAAGTCTGAATGGAACGTCTGGTACTACTGGAAAGAATGTCAGATTGAATTTAAATGACCAAAAATGTAATAACAGGCATTTCTCATTAGGTTGTTATCCACGGTTCAAAATGTTCGATGAGTCATCAGGACTCAGACTTTAATTATAAGATTGTATTCATTTATTATGTATGTGGAAAAAAAAAAGGACAATGTTGGATTGTACTTCTGGCAACATTTATTCTTCCATCTTCATCCTCTTGTCCATAACCGTGGGGGTAGCAGTCTACACGTCTGTCACCCAAATCACACTGTACCCACCCGGCCTAAACAAGATTGGATGTTGCAAGGGATAATACATAGCCAGTAGGTGCAAAACAATTTTACAAAATAAGAGACACACAAAAGCCTTACATTTAAGGAAAAGCATCTACACTTCGCAAGTGGCCAAAACAAATTAACAAGTAACTTCGTCAACCGGACACGGAATGTACCAACTGCCATCCGCCCAAGATGGATATGTAGAGTGGTCTTTGGCCCGTTTTCTGACATACATATGAGCCGACTAACGCAGTGCCTTGTTCCGTGTTGTTGCTCTGTGGATTGCAGCCTATGCGTCCACAATGCGGACGCTTGACTACTGTCCATCTTGGGTGGACTCCTATTGGTGTGCAGTTCCTTTCCGGTTGAAAAGGTTACTTGAAAAATTGACTCGCCGTATTTGCAAAGTGTTTCACATCTTGTACATTTTCTTTATCAAATGTAAAGATGTCTCAGGACTTGAAAATATGTAACGGACAATGCAATTTTATTTTATTTTTTGTGTCCCCCCGCCATCGTATTTGAACCCGGGGGTTTCTTGCCAATGACAGAAACATTGACTCCGGAATAAAACAAAGGCTCTTTTGGCGGCATCACTTATGTAAAATAAACGAAAGTAACTAATCTTATACAGAAAAGTGTTTCAATGACTGAGGACCTACTACCTGGTAACTCCATCTCTAGGACCATTCTTCTACCAATATAACCCCTCCTTTGAACATCCAAACCATCTTAATCTAGAATCCCTAGCTTTTTCTCCACACCTTCCTGTTGTCCTTCTAATGACCTCATTCCTGTTCCTGTCTATCCTCTCCTTAAGAGAACCTCAGCATCTTTAATTCTGCCTCCTCCAGCTCTGCCTTCTTTCTTCCTATTTGTGTTGTCTCTTAAGCCCAACTAAAACTTAAATTAAAACTCCCAGATAATGACAAACAGACAGAAAAAGAATATTTTTGCTCTAGAATAGAAACATGTATCCAAATATAATGGTAACCAGTTAATACCTGTTGTATTTTGTGTTTTACTAATCTTGTGTGGTCCCCAATCAAATGAATTTGTCTTTTTGAACGTTCAACGAACAATTATTTTTGCTCAGGAGTGTCACTGTCATGGTGGAACCCAAAACCTGAAATGTTGAAATACTGTTTCTGTTCCAATTGGCAAAAAAAGAAAAAAAGTTGTAATTACATCTAGCCCACAAAATCATATCAAACTTGCACTACAGTATGTTCACCTGCATCCATATATCCCCTATAAATTAGTGTACGCAAATGCACTATGTTACTATATAGCACATGAATTCTTTCGTTCGTTTTTTTTTTTGTTAAAAAAATTAATTAATTAAAAACAAAGAGAAATAGCTAAAGATAGCAGAGCAAAAGTTAAAGAAACAAACAAAACAAATAATACTAAAGTGTGTTTTATTTCAAATTTAATTTCTTTTGTATTTTTGATATTAAGCTTTGATTGTGCCTGTTTGTACATAGGAAAAAAAAAATCTACATTACAGATTACAGAAGGGATCCGGGGGGATTCAATTCAATTTTCTCATTTTCAAGAACCTCCTACATTCTAATCCTTTCACAGCAAATATACTTCATAATCCTGATATGAACAACTGTGCTGTGTAATCAAACTCACAGTCCTTCACAGACGTTTGTCTAACTCTTTAAGCTATGCAAAGATCTTGGCGGTGAATTCTCTGAAACGTTTGGCATACTGCTCGGGGTGAACTGTGGAGATTTCTGCTCCCGCCTGCAAAAAATACACATAAACATAATTGATCAATAGTAAGTATGAGGAGAATGAAAGCAGCCTGTAACGCGTTGCACGATGAAGCTATAAAGCACGCAGGCTGTGTGCTGGGCACTTCCAGCACAGAACCCTGATCTCTCACCCCATGTTTGACAGCCTTGGCAGCGCGAGCCGCTTTCTTCTTGGTATCGTACTGTGTCAGCACGTCAATCAGACCCATAAAATACACCTCTCTCTGGGGCGCACCTACATGAGAGTGATTCACAGTACACAGTTGGTGATATTGATCCTAACCGCTGCTGCTCAGGGTGGGGTAATAGTTTGAGAGTCTTGCAGCCTCAAGCTCCCCAAAAAAAAACCAAAATTTACTAGAGAAATTAAATGTCGTGCCTCACCTACGGAGCTTTGAACGGCGTACACGTCCACGTACGGGTCAAACTCCCCAGGGCCCATGGGTTTGAAGGAGTTCATGTAGCCAGCGATGCCCTGGGGCGATGTGGAGCCCAGAGCAGGAGGCAATCCATTTTCGTCATCATCTTCATCTTCATGAGAGAACTCATCGTCTTCTTCCTCCATGTCTTCTTCCTCCTGCTGCTCAGCCTGTTCAACATCATGAATGCCCAGCAGGAGGCTGTAGTCCATCAGCTTCATGCGAGCGAGAAACTGCAGATGGACAGAGATGTACCGCAGAGGAGTACTGTAGTTTTGTGTAATATCAATAAACTGCTTTTCATAAAGTATTCATTTACAAGTATGATATTTGAACCCACTTCACGTTTGATCATTTTTAAAATTGCTCTAATGGAATCCTTAAATATTTTTTGCACTTCTTGCCCTGCCGTCTTTCTTCCGTTGATGTATTTAATTTTTTTTTTTTTGTTATTATTATCAGCCTCTCTGAAGACTCTTTTGCCCTTGCCAGGACACATGGCCGTCTTCCGACCTTTATCAACCCAACCTGCACATGTTCATGGACCCATGATGAGGCCTGCCTCCATTGTGTCTGCCAGATATTTTTCTAAATCAACATTTCGAATGTGAAATCTCCTCTTCTGCCATTCGATCCTTTCAATGCCTGAAAAACCTCTGTTTGATTTAAGCTTTATGGAACCAGGAATAAAAACATATTGGAGTTTACTTTCTCCTTTGCAGTAATCTGGTCAAACCTAAGAAGCTAAGCAACCTGTCACTGGTGGCTGGATTTTCGTGCCTGAATGTTCTGTATATTGGTATATATATAGGTAAGGACTATTAGCGCAACCTTCTCAATTATGTGATAGGTTTACACAGTATTTTTCAATTATTATCTGCCATGCCCCAACCTGCGCACACAACGTGTAATACTAGTATAAGCCTGAAAATATTAATTTATTTACTTCCAGAAACCACTGTGTTGAAGTAGCTTGCAGTAGCATTCTGCACACAACCCTCTGATTATTGAAATAAATCAGAAAAAGAGCTGTATTGCTGCCATCTAGTGTCTTTCACCACCTTATACAGCTATTTTTCCCCATACCTTTTTTAAGGCACGTTCATATACAATGTTTCTTTATTGGTAACACCAATAAAGATTCTTATAGATAATTTATACTTAAGCTAATTTATCTTTGATGTTAATGTTAATATCATACCTACCTCAGTGTCTCTATTGAGCTTGTCCAAAATCTTGTCCTTCTCTTCTTTGTCCACATAAACCTTTTGCATTTTGTTCCTGAAGTCCATGTCCTTGTAAGTGGGCAGCTCTTTATCCTTTAATCAGAGTCACAGGTAAAACCTACCTACTACATTTAAATAATCTCTCTTTCACTGTAATGTGGAACTCAAGCCTAAAGTAACGATGTCGGTGTCACTGTGGTTCAGTCTGCACATTGATGTTTTTCACTCATTTGACATTAGAAGTCAAGAAGACTGACTGTAGATGCAGGCAGAATGTGGACTTGATGTGCAGATGACAAAAACTGGAGTGGGCAGAAGAAGGAGTGAATAAACCACTTAGGTTGAAGGGTAATTTAAGTCTGTTTTCTTCCAATGCATATGGATGTCTTACAGCTCGTCATCTGGGTCAGAGCAGCTGCAGGCACAAACATAACATCGTCTGATCTTCCTTCACACCATCTGATCTGACTTTTTACTTCAGATAAATCACTGATGAATCTTTCTGAAACGACCCTGATCCTGTACATCCACAGTCTTTTTCAAAGCTGTGTTCAGATGTGAAATCTCACTTTTCAAAGCTCTTTGATTGATTCTAAGCCATTGGAATCAATGTTAATTTATTATTTTAATGATGGGGCAGTGGTAACCTAGTTGTTTAGGAAATTGACCTGGATCTAGACGGCTTCTGGTTAGAACCCAACAGCTGCCGGGTTACCACTGGGCATGGCACTGTTCACACACACTGCTCCCAGGGCACTCAACCCCTGGTGATGGGTTAAATGCAGAGGTTTGGAGTTATCATCCCTATCATCACTCCCTGGAAAGGGAGTTATCATCCCTTTTTAAAAAGTGCCATTAAAAAAGTGAAAAAAAAGAAATACAGTTAAAATATTGAACAAAACCAAACTTCAGGACTTGTGAAACTATACGTAAGGCCAATTATAGCTACACCAGATTTTTTTCTAGTTATACCGACATTGTCCAATTTTATTGTCAACGAATACTGATATATGACGCCGTTTGCCTAAAAACCTGTAAACAAATTTGGACCAGATTAAAACTATCTGGACTGATTAACAGGATGAGGTCTTTCTAATCATTTCCAGATCACAACAGGTGAACTGGCATATGCCCCATGAGAAGCTGAACTACCTTTTCATCTTTATTTTGGCATCTTTATATTTTTATGTGTCAACATGAATGGGGTGCCATTGTTCTGAAGTATTTTTGCTATCCATAATATTTTCATACCCTCTCATTTAAAGGTGGTAGCATATTTTTATAGATGTTAAGCAACAATAATATATATCCACCTCCTTTAACCTTCTAAGGCTTAGTAGCCACATACATGGACAGCACTCTCTAGCTTTTATGTCCACAAGCTTGTGCACCGTGGTCCTAGAAGAGAAATTGTATTCCTATTTAATAATTTTACCTTGAAGGAAATTTTTGCAGTTTTCAGTGTTTATAAAGAAATTAAAAATGCATGTAAAAAATCAGCTTGGGCCTTAGGAGGTTAAAGGAGAGAACAGGTAGATATTATTGGTGGATGAAGTAGAGTATAATTAGTATTTGTAGACTTTTTCCACTAATTTTGGTCACCAGGTAGAAAAGCCTGGGGCTGCAGCCCCTTTGGCCCATTCTGTTAATCCGCCCTGGGCAAAAGCCAAACCTTATGTTATCAAATTTTCAGTATCTGAGGAAAAGCCGATAACAGTCTCACCGGTATGATATATGCTAATATTGGGCTAATAATAACAGCCAGGCAATATTATCAGACATCTCTATTTTTAAATCACATTTTGCTTTTGATACTTAGGTTAAAGTCTATAGAGTATTACATTTATAATTTGGAGTTCTGTGTGACACTAATGTATTTGTTATGGGACTGAAACTATTCTGGTGAGATCTCAATGGCTGACATGGAGGATTGTGTTTTTATGGTTCCATGTCAACTGTTTGTACTTTACATGGTAGACTAGAATGAAGAAGAAAAAAAATCTGAAATCCATTCAGAAATCCGTAAAAGGTCAAAAACATAAAGGTCTGTTAAAACTCTGTTCTTACCTTCTCTTTAAAACTTGCCTCCCGAGACACCAAGGAGCCCTAACCAAAAATAAAAAAAGCACTGTAATTGGTAACTGTTGTCCTGCAGGCATTTTTCTATCCATCACATTCTCCTGAGCAGTTGTAAATCAATAGATTACAGAATTTCAGACAATAAAACCCTCTCTGTGCATTGTGCCTAAAGTAAAACATTTGTCAAGTTCGGTTAGTTACTTTTTTACAATTTAAAGTCCCCCTACACTCACAAAATGTCATTTAAACATTTATCCTAACAGTTGTGCTGTGGAGATGGAATTTAAACCATTAAAACTTTGTGGTTTTGTATAAGGTAAAGTATGGCCTGTGATATAGTTTTGTCGATTTATCAAGGGAGTTACTGAAAGAAAAAGACTTAAAGAAGATGGTTTTGTTGGATCCACTGTTGTGCATGAATGCGAGTATTTCAACTGAGGCTTTGCTTCTTTGCCCTATTAATACTCATTCAGTGCAGATGATTAGAAAATACATTTACTGTAATGATCAAAACTTTACATCATCATCAACTGTACCATGCTACAGTATAGCATTGTGCTATTTACAGTATATATGGTAATCTTTTAGATTTTTTTAATTATTTTTTCTGCACAGTATTTTGGTAAATTCCCTGGTTTTCAAAACCCTGGTCCACAGACTCCTTCTGGTTCATTTCTGTTTGGAAACTAAATTTACATTCGATTTTCAACAGTTTTTCTTCTCTTGTATTGAACAATGAGAGCTACGACAAACCAAGAAATAACATAGGGGCAGTGGCCCTCAACTAATTTGAGTTTGAGACCCCTATTCTAATGAGAATTTAGTTATTTTCTGTGCCACCAGAGGGTGCCCATGTACCACTATTGACATGTGTACCTTGGTTTGAGAACCGCTCAATTGAATGTTGCGCTGTTTAATTTATCAGCAATCAGTGGTGAACCTAAGTGGTGAGGCGACTGTGCTGCCTCAATACATGTAATACAAACAAATAAATAATTCAGATATACCTCTGCACTATTTTGTTAAGTGATTGTGTGGTCATTGTCAGAGTACATTCTGTTTCTTTAAGAGTACGTTGTATCTACAGGTTGGTGTTCCTTCAGCTTCCTCTCTGCAGAAATACCTTGAGGTCGTACTTCTTGTGGACATGCAGTCTATGGCTGAACACGTTCCTCATGACCAACAGGTAGGTGTCCTCACTCTCCACTGTCACCCTGTACATGGCCAGGAGCTGAGGCAGTAGAGTGTTACCATAGCAGGTGACAATGTACTGGGAGAGAATAATAAAGAAAAAAATACACTGAAATGCTGAGTCACTTGCTGTAAAAATCAGTTAATGACATCTTTACTTACTGTTGTAAGGCAAGGGCATTTATACCAAAAAAAAAAAAGAATATTAATGATTGACGCTGGGGGAAATGTGGTAACAGCGAATCTGCTACAACAGTCTGCCCCCTGGAGGCACCAAGGGGTGCATGGTTACTGCGACCCAAGTCACTAGACATTATTCTTAAATCATTGACCATTATTGACCATTAATGGCCGATTGATATCAGGCAGTGGAGGTCTCACGACCCAAAGGTGGAACACAGGGTGGTACAGTGTGACTTGGGGGAAGTGGGAGGGGCGGCAGTCGTGAAGGCTTCTGCCCCTGTGACTGGGAGACGTATAAGAGGATGAAGATGAATGCATTATATCAAGTTTTATAAACGAACACAGCAAAGGAACCAGCAACAATGGCTATGAACTCCTGGGAGACATGATGCAAAATGACCCAAAAAAATATATGTATTTTGTGACCCACAAGGGCCTCAACCCAGTCTTTGAGAAACAAAGTGCTGATCTAATCTGTAATCTAATATATGAAATATAAAAGTCCTGCGTGGCTTCATATCATCATGTAAAACAGTATTGCAACTGTATTGCAATGAGGTACTGTTAAATACAGTATATATATATATATATATATGTATATATATATATATATATATATCATCAGCCGCAGTCAATGTTTCCACTTATACCTGGTGATACTGTGACAGAATGCTGTGCATTTCCTCCACCTCCTCACTAGAGACTTCCTTCACCACCAGTGTGTGGTCATATGATGTCAGCAGATGCCCCTCCTCTCTGACTGGAGGACTGCGGGTCAGAGACACCTGTTGGTGAGTCAGAGCAAAACACCACAGCAGGGTAAGGGCAGTAACAGCAACAGCATCTTCTAATGCTGTATTAAAGGCTTTGCAGCGTAATGTAAATCTTTACTGATGCTGTTAATGTTTGACTCTGTTTCTCTGTAACACTCAGCTCATGGGAGTTTAAGCTCTAAGCAAATGCACAGAGAGCCAGGCAGACCATGACCTGGTGTCACCTGACACATGCAAATAATACACAAAAAAATTCAAATGCAGGAAGCAGCAGGTTTAGAGCTCAATGGTAGGAATTATCTCTGTGTTATTGTAAATAAAAAAAACAATAGAGATGAAGCTGTTTTTTTATTCTGTTTACAGTCTTACCCTAAAATCCTGGTCATCAATGGCAAAATGTTTTCGCAGGTTTCTGAACACTTGAGGACAGTACTCTTTGAACTTGAATTGTCCGGGGAGATTTTCTCTGAGGGACAGAGGTGAAAAAACCTATACTTAATGAAATATATTTGAGTCTAGTCTAATTTATTAATTTATCTATTTATTAAATGTTGTGGGCATAAAAAAAACCCCAGTCCTTATTCCTGATCCTGTCCATCCTTGTCTCTCCTTAAGAGAATCTCAGCATCTTTAATTCTGCCACCTCCAGCTCTGCCTCCTGTCTTCTGCCTATTGGTGTTGTCTTTAATCGATATATCATCTCTGGTCTCACAACCATCCTGGAAACCTTTCCCTTCACCTTAGTTGACATTCTTCTATCACAGATCACTCCTGACACTTTCTCCAGCTGTTCTTCCACAGTCCCCACTGCTCTGAACAGCTGATTCTAAATATCTAAACTCCTGCCCTCTACCATTCCACCGTCCTCCCATCCATTTACACACACCTACTCTATTCTCCTGCAACTGACCTTTTCTCTCAACTCCAAACCTCCACCTCTCTATGTTATCTTCTAGCTGCTGCCTATTCTCCATACAGAGCACAATGTCATCTGCAAGCATAATGGTCCATGGACCTCCGTCTGACCTCATCTGTCAATCTGTCCAGCGGGTAAGCAAGAAGGGGCTCATGGCTGATCCTTGATGCAGTTCCACCTCCACCTTGAAGTCCTCTGTCTTTCCAGCAGCACACCTCACCACTGTTGGGACTATTCTCATACATGTCCTGCACCATTTTAACATACTTATCTGCCACTTCTGACTTTTTCGTATAAGACAGTAATTCCTCCCTTGGGAGCCTGTCATAGGTCTTTTCTAAATCTACAAAAAAACACAATGCAGCTCCTCCTGAGCCTCTCTGTACTTTGCTGTTAGAGGTTACTGTAAAATAGTTACAATATACATAACCATATAAAGGATACATTTTAATACAGTTGAGTGGCAGAACGCACACAGTTATTTCAACACATACAGTATTTTCTTGTTCCCACATGTGTTTTTAAGTCTTTTCATAACCTGGATTCCTGGGTGGATTAAAGGATTATTCAAAGCCACCCAGTTTGTTCTCCACTCCATCCTTACAGCAAGTGCACCTCACAGATGAGACTGCTCTCATAAATCTTTATGATTTCCTAACATGTCACACTGTGTCTAACTGACGACCGTGCTCTCTGAGCCCTTTAAACATTTTCAGATGACTTCATCAACTTTTATTACCCGTCTGGCACCTGTTAATATCCTGGCTGGGTTATAGCTTCTTACTGGATGAAAATTGAGTTGCAATGTTCCACACAATTATCACCCACATGCATGGACGTGTTTCATAGTGGTTTCTATCTCTCGGTCCTCACACGGCTCAATGTCACAGTCGTTGTTGATGATAACAGTTGTAGCAGCGGATAGTTCTACTGCCTGCTATCTCCGAAAAGCGCAAGATGAGGTGACAATTCTAAAAGCTGGAGAGATTTGCGCAAATGAATGGGATTAAGGCAGACAGAGAGACGTAAGATGGGGAGTGGGAGGAGAAGAGGAAAGGAGGAGTGCCGTACTTGTTGAAGAGGTGGTTGCAGACTTTTATCTTGGCACAGGCTTTAAAGTTGTCTGGAAGCAACATGACAGGAACAGGAACCTGGGCCAGCTCAGTGATCTGCATGAGAAGACCAACAGTGATTAGAAAGTGGATGTAGACACACGGGCACACATATCTCAGATAAGATAAGCAAATATATTCCCCAGTTTGTCTATTACATACATAAAGATGGTGGTTGGAAACCTGGTAGGGTAATACTGTAAATCCTGGTAACATATATACTGCATATATATTGTATATATATACTGTATATCTATATCTATATATCTATATATCTATATCTATATCTATATATCTATATATCTATATCTAAATCTATATATCTATATCTATATCCATATCTATATATATTTTAGAATCCCAACCTGGCATTAATGAACTATATTTACAGTGTACAGTAGGTTTATTATCGTCACTATAGACACACACATAAAACCTCGACTTACCGTGTGGTTGACCCCCCACATCAGGACGCTGACCACAGGGTCACCAGCTCTGAACACCTTCAATTTCTGCTGAACAAAGTGTTTCTTCTTTGTCTTACTTTTAGGTACCAGGTTGTCGACATGGTTGGATGAGGAGGAAGGAAGAGGTGGAGATGCTGGAGGAGGAGGAGGAGGAGGAGAGGAGGACATTCTCACTCTTTCACAGGTAACTGTTGGTGTCTCCCAGAGTGGACTGTAGTGGAGTCGTGTGTGTGTGGCTCAGTCCCTGCTCCCATTATGTACTGTATGTAAAGTAGACTGAGGTCCGCCTTCAGCTGGGACTCAGCTGTGTTAACTCCTGCTTTAACAGAGGTGGACCACTGCTGCCACCTTGCCACATTTACAGTATTTGGCCCATTACAAAATAATGACAGTCACAGGTGATCCATGTATACGGACACTGTTGAGGTTTGTGTGGATGGACAGATGGATGGATTGATGGATGTAAGGACAAAATAATAGATAGATGGATGGACTAAGAGATTGATGGGCTGACAAATGGATGGATGGATGGATGGATGGACGGGTGGATGAATGATTGGATGGATGGATGGCTGGACTGGCAGAGGGGATTTACAATCTGGGGAATAGATGGATAGACAGATTAATGGATGGATCATAAATGGATGGATCAATGGACAAGCGGATGGATGGACGGATGGACAGACAAATGGGTGAATGGATAGAAAGAATGATGGAATGATGAACTGATGGATGTGCTAAGGGATAGATGAATGGTTTGAAGGATGGATGCATGGATGGAGGTACTGTTGGATGGATGGACAGATGGACAGATGGACGGACTGTCAGATGGATAAACTGGGCTAAACTGCTTTCTTACACCACCAATGTAGTTAATGATGTTAACTTTGAAGATTACATTGACTGTTGTGTTGAAAATGTAGCTGTATGTTGTACAGTCATCCTACAGGGGGCGGGTTGGGTCACTGAACGTTGCTTTTATCAAAACCTTACCGTATTTCCTTGACTCGTCGAAACACCGAATTAAGTTAGATGAAGTCCTTCACAGTAAAGAGCAGGGGGATTTTAAATGAATAATTAGTACCACCTGCAGGCCAGAAAAGGTAGCTACATTTTAAACGTTGACATGTATGGAAGGCCAAAATATTAATATTCCATATTTAACCTAACATGACACTTGTTCGGGTAGAGAAGTTATTACACGTAATTAAAAAATATAAATATGAACTATAAAAATTGAATTGTATGAACATTCGTATAAAATATTGCCATATATTCAGATTGTCAACTGTAATTAGCCAAATGTAAATACTGTACATTTAGAAGTTATATTTAATTCATTAAATATTTTTTTCAAAGTTAGGGTTCATAAATATTTGAGAATTCAATTACCCAAAACTATATTCATCTTTATTCATCACCCATCGTAAAGAAAACATGTTTTTTATTTGTATTAAAACATTTTATTGCCATAAAAGTATTACTCAGTGCTGTTTGGCATAGCATTAGCCGAAAAAAAACACAAAATGTTTTTCAGGTCTTATTGTTATACTATTTATTAGTATCTGTCACTTGTTCATGGTTTGTACACCTGATTCTCCAAGTGATGAAGAATAATTGCAATAAAGTTGTATGTAAAAAAAAAAGTTTTATAACAGAAAAAAAACATTAGGATTTCAGGATACCTTAAATAATACAATAGGTGTTCACTCCTGTGGATGATCCAAATTGTCAAAAATGTCTCGATAAATTAAAATATATTAAAGTAACATAAATAGGGGAGCATTCGATTATGTACAAATAATACAGTAATATCGTTTTAGTGGTTTTAAAGTTAAAAAAACGAGGAAAATATATAAATAGTAACGATGAGTGCACACAAATTCTCAATTATACTGTATGTAAATTGATATTCCTGTCACAATTAAACCAAACATATTCTTGGCTGTTACTGTAAAACATCAGATAGTTATATATATGAAAAGAAAAATATGTGCAAAGCAAATTGACAGTCGACATCATTCTAGCCTAAAGTATTTTCAGTAGAGGGCGCAATGAGACAATGTGTTTTTTGTTTGTTTTTTTCACGGCGGGAAGCTGCTTCTGGCTGATGGAGAGTGGAGTGGGAGTTGTCCTAGATGCTGGCTGTTCCTTCATCTTCCTTTAACATCAATTCTGAGTGTTTTTGAAGCGTCAGAGCCGTCAGTGTGCAGTCTAACAACTCAGGCTTCTTTTGTTCTTGGTGATTGGAGAGACCGGCATGCCGTTCTCATCCACGCACCAACACTTCCCGCGTTGCTTGCCCCGTGACGACCAACACTGCAGACACAGAACAATCACTTTTACAGCTGGACAGTGAACGCAACTAAACGCACCTGAAATAATATAATCTCAGTGACGTAATTTAACTAAAGGCAGCTTCAATTATCCCAAGAGGTTGATTGGTTGAGGTCCCACTGACAAGGCTGGAGCAGCGGAGTTGAAACTATGGTAAATATGTCTCTGTTACAACTTTATGGAGCTTGTTGGGGAAATTAAAGTATCCATTTGTTCATTGTTTTTCCTTTAGCTGTTCTTTGAAAACAGTAAAATAGTTTTCCTTGTCATTCCGCCACCTATAAAGACTAATGTACTCAAGTCCCAGCTTTTAATTGCCGTTGTTAAAGGTGCAACTACATCTGTTGAAAAGGCATTTGTGTGTAAACTCACCTGCTTCCTTCTGAAATAGCCCCTCCTGTCACAGTTGGGCATATAGATATCATGGTGCAACTTAAATAAATGTGCCTCCAGACCCTTAATCAGTGTATTCAGCAGTTTACGGCAAGGTGCCTGAGAGGAGGAGACAAACAGAAGGTTTTGGTTGAAGTGCACGTTTTTGCTGAAGCTGTTAAATTCAACCAAATGGAGGGTGGGTATTTTTCTTTACCTCCTGTGGATTGTCAGTGGCTGCTGCGTCTATGTAGGATTAAAAGAACAACATAGAAACTGGTTACATTATACTTCTTAGGAAAGGAGCATGGTGAGACTGTCTATGGACTGGAGTTGCTGCTTCAAAGCTATGGTAGATTTCATGTTCATTCATTTGGCCATCATGCAGAGGCTAGCTATTTACATAGTTTTAAATGAGAATACCTAAAGCTATGTTGTTGAAATTCAATACAACATCACACTTTTTTTGGCTGTGAATGCAGTCCAGCAGATAGGAAAGCCCAGCACTGTGTATCATGGCAATTTTCCTTGTCAGATTATCCTACAAGTGCAGTGTAACATGAGCTAGACTTAGACTTTGGTTTTTCTGTTTTGAGACATATAGTTGTTTTGCTTTATATTAGTTATTATATTCTGAGCATATTTTGCCTTATGTTGATGTCAATAGTCAACCACAGAAATGTAACTAAAAATAAACTGCAGATGCTTTTATAAGAGTAACAATTATAATTACTCTATAATAATAAAAAGCTAATTTTACCAGAGAAATAATGGCGTCACAGTTCAAATTAAATCTCTATTTTGGAAGCAAAAAGGTTGCACTTACCTGCCACGTTGAACACTGCAGTTGGGCTAGGACTGCTGGCAGTACTGCAGACTCCTCTTCCTTCCAGCAGGGCACGGAGAGGCCTGGATTCATCCTCTGGTGGTGCACACCGTAGACCAGCAGCACAGCCCTGAGTGTAGACCCCACATGACGCTCCAAGGGCTAGAGCAGAGCCATTGGATTGAGTCGTATGACTCGGTGAAGGCTTTGTTTTGCAGGCGGTACAACCTCTGGACGCTGTGGTCAGGGGACTAGACCAAGCCATCTGCAGTGAAATCAGCAGCACGAGATTTAAATAAAAAAGCATCCTGCACCTAGAGTTGTCTTAAACTAATGATGACAGCTCGTTCTCCTTGTCTTAACTCTTTTGTCTCCTTTTCTTAGTCAAGTCCGACAAACTGCGTTTTTGTCTATTTCAGAAGGGCTGAATAATTCCCTCGAGCCAAGACAAGGTGATAATGAGGCTGACAGACACCACTGGCTGTGGCTTATAAAGAGCCCAAAGCAGCAGGAAAAGGTAAGGGAGGGTACGTGATGGAGAATGTTAGTTTCTCTCTCATTTTCACACAGCAGAGCACACACCCTATTTCTGTCAGACACATACACGCACTAATGCATGCTCATACCATTTGTTGTCTGTCATACCACAGGATAATAATGTTTTCTGCACTGACATAAATCACATGTGAAAACTGGGTATGCTACTCCATTGCTCCGTCTTTCCCCAACTGTTGAATGTTTTCAGTCTTTCCACAAACTGTGTCATGTGATCAACTAATTTGACTCAATGGCTTTTCAGAATTATTCAGTCCAGCAAATGATTTTATTTACAGCCACTCACTTGTCCAAAGTTAAATACAAGTATTATTTAATATAGAAAACAGTGACAGTAACTGTAATTCTTATTAATGAAACTGAAGCTTTAAGTATGTGTGGCACTTCAACTGCTCTTTAATTACACCTTGTTATTACTCTCACAATTGTACACTGGGTGTTTTACATCTTTTATATATTTGCCAGCTTTGAAAGCTATCCCTCAACTTTAAAACCTTCTCAAGTCCTGTCCAAATTTTCTTCCCGTTGTTTAATGTCTTTTTGGACAGTTGGTCGTAACCCGTATTGATGTTCTAAGGACAATAGAAGCCAGCTTTACGAAAGGCTGAGACTTTGACTTTGGGATTTTAATTAAATTTAATTAATAAGGGTGCATCAAGACTTAAAAAAATTCAGAGCAGCATTTCAGATGTATTATGGTCAACTTTTGTAGTGTCCCTCTTGTAGTGCAGTCCGGAAAACAACAGTGTTGGGTTTATTTCCATTTCCAGTATGAAAGATTAGGATGAGACCCTTTACATATTAATCGGCCTTTATAAAACCTTTCGTGAGGATGACTTGGAAAATTTGTCAATTTTTTTTTTTAATCTGATCTGACTTTTCATCAAATAGCAGCCACCTTGTTTACAAGGTGTACATGCACATGTAGTGTGTGACTGCAGGGCTAGAGATTCAGAGGAATTGGCTAACAATGAGAGACTGAAGGTGTGCCACTCTTGGCTGGATGACTAAGGCATGAATAGCCACAGGCAGATATTCCCACCCAGTAAATTCCACCTGTGAGTCAGAGACACGTTAAATTAGGAGACGGGATGACAAAAATCTGGCAGCTTGTGTTCGATGATATGCCATTATTATCTACACTGTCACTTAACCTCAGACAGCCTCTGTGTAAATATAGTAGTAGAGACATACATACTCAGGGTTCAAGCAAGTAAATCAGCCTACAATGTAAAACATTGTCTCAACATATTTTGAAGTTTAGAAATCAATTAATTATACTTGACAATTGTTCATAAATTCAGTTTGGGCTACATGGTTTGCCCAGATTTTTCTCCAGATACTAAAGCTGAGGTTCACCTCCACAATCCAAAACCATGGATTGATAACATGGATTGGTGACCTGCTTGGGAGGTGCTGAAAGATAAACTCAAGTCTATATACTACTCTGAAAACAGGTAAAACATAATTCATTGAATAAACTTGAAATTTATTATGTAATTGTTGGTGATTGGTGGGGACCACCAAAGCAGGGAAAAAAATGTTCCATTTGTATTTTGTGAAACTTCTAAATATGGCAGAAATTTTGAGTTTTGTAGATAATTAATTAAATAAACTTGACAATAATTATGCTAAAACAGGTGGGAAACTCCCCAATCTTTCCTTTGTATTGTGTGAAACCACTGAAAATAACAGAAATTTAGATTTCTAGTGTTGTCCATAAGAGATTCTGTGTTTTGCACCTCATCATATTGTAATTTCAAGGACAACGTTTCCTATTTTTGGTGAACACCGACTAGATTTTAAAATGTTGAATAAAGAGGACAGGCATTTAGGCCTTGGGTTTGACAGCTAAGTCTGCAAACAACCGGGACGAGGAGAACGACTCTATCAAAGCTGTTCTTTAGGTTGAAAATATTGCAGTGTTATAGAACATATTCTCCCTGGTTTCCTCAAAATGGCAACACAGCAAATCATCCATTTTATCTTGACACCACTCGTTAGATTTGGTAGAGGTGGAGGTTGGAGTCACTGATAAAAAATCCTTTGTAATAACACGGCACACAATCTACCTCACAGGGATAATGTTTAAAAGTGTAAATAATATGGCTGTGAATTGTCAGTATTGTTTTTGTAACAATGGTAACATTACTTCATTACTGCTTCTTCTGTGACGACAAGCATGATATGGATGTAAACCAATGGAGGTAATAAAAAATAGTTACATACCTCGCTTTGAGTGGACCATACTATATCACTCTCTGAGGACTGGTTGCATATTAAAGTAACACCTCTGTAACTCAGCGATGCTCTGTAGTCTGATGACAGCCCTGACAGTTTGTTTCCAAAGCAAACCTTAAAAGCAGCCTCCCTTTTTGCATTAAAAACAGAACATCATATCAGGACCAAAGGCCTATGAGGCCTTTATAAACGTAAAACTTTTTATTACAGCGGTAAATAGGACATGTATACATACACTATATATTTGTTATGTTGATAAATGTGTGCACTTTACATAAAACACATGGTAGAGGCGTAAAAGCTGACTATAAAATTGGTAAAAACACAGTAAAACACACACATTTGTTTTACTGTTCTTATCGGGACAGCACTGAATTCACACTGAACCTGTTCATGCTATAACCAATAGAATAGAATAGAATAGTCCTTTATTGTCATTGCACCTTGGGGGTACAACGAAATTTGGGCGCGGGGGATGCTCCCAGAGCCACAAAGCACCATTTTGTATAAACTTAATAAACTTTATAAACACAATAAACTTCTTATCACAATAAGTTCGTATCTCTTTTTTGGAACATATTGTAATTGTTTGCTTGGTGTTTGTAAAATAGAAAAACAGGCAAATGTGACATGTTCTTAACGGGTTTCAATAGGTGCTAGAGAAACCTGCCATATATTTAATTACAATAAAATTAATATATAAATAGTTTATGTAAGTAGGGGTTTTAAAATATCAAAAGAGAGTAACATGACCTATAAGAACAGGGATTGTGATAAATAATTGAAACCTTACGTTACAAATCTGAGTGTTTCCAATGTGTACTTGTGTTGATTGTAAATTGACCAATTATTTATTTTAGTCCATTTTGGCAACCCTACGAGTAATTTTAGACCTGGGTGGACCCAATGTGAAACAACGAGCTATGTCCAATTTTAGCTTTAGAGTTTCGTGGAAATACCCGGCTTCCAGTTACTTCGGAGTAACATTGCTTCGTGTGCATAGTAAGTTATTAAAAAACTTACGTATGTACAGATTAGAACAGGTTTGATGCGTAAATGAAAGATTTTAAAATATTTTAAATTATACCAACTAATAACTGAAGCCTTTTACACAACACAGGTCGGAGGAGTCCTTCTCCCGGATGATTCGCTGCGGAACGACAGGGCGGGACTTCCGTTAGCGCAGGTTGGACATAAAGTGACAGGCTTCACCTCTCCAAAACTGGAAGAAAACTCAAAGGACGTCTCTTTTCAACTTTCTAAACAGTAAGAAGTTATTGTAAGGCAGTGAAGTTATGAGTAGCGTCAGTGTTAAATTATCTTTACTCGAATTTAGCTAATATTGTTCGCTAAACGCGCGGCGACACTGAGACGCTTGGATCAGCCGGCCCACAGAGTCCTGGCTGGTAGTTTGGGAAACGTGGTGCTGCCTTCGCTGTTGGCTCGTAAATCGTAAAGCCAGTCCTAAAACAAAAACATTGCAGAACGACAAGTCTGTTGTTTTTTTTTCTCGTTAAATCATTTAGTCACCCTTCCGTCTCAGTCAGTTGAATTCGAACAAAAGGTCTCCATTAGGCGAATGGAGACCTTTTGTGACACTCAAATGGAAAGGTGTTGATTGTCATGGTATTCAAAACGAAAGTGACGTTTTCTTCCGCTGTTGCTTAAGTACGAAGGTAAAAACAACCAGAACATTTCTTAAAACCGCCTTTACCTGGTCGTTCTGTTAGCATTTATTTAACTGTTTTTAAATGTTGCGTTCACGAGACTCTCATAGTAGCCACACGGTTTAATAGGTTAAACGTTAAACGTCAACCTTGTGTGGCCTGGTACTAGCGATTCTGTTTGTATTTTGGCTTTTACACTGTATTTTAAAATACATAAACCCCGTTTGTTCCAGTAATCCAGACATTGCTGGACTAACAACCGTTTCTAAAAGAAGTTTATCCAAATATAATCGTTCTCAGCCTTTGTTAGCAAATGTTATCATAATACTATATTGATATAAAACACACTGGTAGTCTTATAACCCTGGGTCAGAACTATTAGTAAATCCACGTGACCTAAAAGTCAAACTATGAATGTTCTAGTTTACATTTAAGGATTCTAGATTTTATCAGCTGTGTCCTCCATTGTACTGTTCCATTGTAAACTGTCAAAAGACTGGTGAACTTTGTAAAAAATAACACAATGTTGCATTAACTGAAGGAGGGATATCAGAAAAATGTATCATCAATGCCAATGCCAGTGTGTTTTTCTGTCCAATGCCCCAATGACAACAGTACCCCATCACAACAGTAAAAATAGCAACTATTTTAAAATAATATTGTAATAATAATAACCTCAACGTGTTTTTTTTACCTACATTCCTTTCAAGGTGCACCTAAATGGAATATCTTCTTATTTATATTTATAGTTTTTATTTTATTTTAATGGAAGAAGCTGTGTTTTGTCAATATTTATTTTACATTAGCGCAAGACAGACAAATGTAGATAATCTAGGCGCAATTTGTGTTTTCAGTGATATTGACCTCCAAGTATTTATGGCTATAAAACAGAATGGTTGTGTTAGGGTTGACACTTATTGCTATGTCAAGTAGATACTCCTTTTTTATTGAACAGGGCATAAAATCAAATCATGTAATGGGGTGTTTAAAATAGTTTGTTTTAAACACTTGATTTTATCAAGTGTTGTTTTCTTGCTCAGTCTGATAATATAAAATGATCTTTAAATCAAATCCTAATTTCAGAATCACTAAACAGGTTAATTAAGACCAGGTGTGCCAATTACACGTGACCAGTTGTTTTTTTTTTTCTTTTTAACTCAAGTACCATAACAACAAAGTCTCCTTAAGACCTCAGTGAAACTCAGAGGTCACCTGACTATCGTAGGCTACCACCAATAAGGGGCTGGTGTTGTACCTTCAGGCGGTGTACTGTACAGTCACTGTCCACGCCTTTGCTTGTCTGCGGAATGTGGGATTCAACCAAAACGGAAAAGTACAAACACAAAAGGAGAAAAGTTTGGGCTTAGGAACCAAACTCAGGTCATCCTTGTTGTCACGCAACAGTGGTAATCATGTTGAGGTCAGAGATGTTTTCGCTCCTTCTGCTTATGGCTTTTATGACCGCACTAACATTTAATTGTTCTGGAGTTGTTTATCACGGTTGCTGTGTTAGCTGTGTGCGTCAACAATAGAGGTATCCCTCAAGATTACTCCAACACATCTATCAGACTGGAGCTTGTGCAATGTTATTTTATTGCTTCATTTTCTTTTATATCACTGTTGATTGAACAATTAGGAGCCGTCAGGTACCCATAATTTTTTCCTAATAAGACGTGTGTCATTTATGGTAATAGGCACATTATTTAAATGTAGTACACCCCAAAACATTATAATATATTTTTTTAATCTCTGTTTGTTTTTAGTCTGTAATGAGTTTAAGACATGGACGACATAAACCTTCATTATCGGTTCTTGAACTGGAGGAGGCGAATCCGAGACATCCGTGAGGTGCGAGCTGTGCGGTACAAGGAGCGCCTGAAGAGGATGCTTAGAGATGGTGACATGCTCCGGTAACTATGACTGCATTGCTAACTCTATTATATGCGACAATTTTGCAGATATTTCCCTGGATTTTGTCATATCCATAGGGATATACTTCAGTTGTTTTTTCCTTTGTAGTTATCATGGGAATTCCGATGAAGTTGGCTGTTTTGTTGCTGCCAGGCCTTTGTCGAGAAGAAATCACTACTTTGAAGTAAGTGCTGATAGTTTCGAATGACCATTTATTTTGAAAGAAAAACAAAAAACAGCCATGAATTGGTCATGGCTACACAAATTATTTGAGGATTTGGTTATAATTTGAATGTTTCCTGGCTTCAGTGTTTGACTATGCATCATGTATTTGGCCCATATGCTGTCTTGGAGGTTAAGACCCTCCTTAAAGCATAATTCAGGCTGCTATAAAATGACTGTGTATTAAAAGTCTACTTTTATGGAAATTTCTTAGAGTGGATCAGGGAACTTTAATACACATACCATGTTTATAGAATGTATGTATTACATTTGTTTACATTTACTGCATTTACAGATGACGGATGCCCTAAAAAGCTTTACAATGGTTTCTGTTAACAGTTCCTTTTATACATGCATATGTTCTATACTCAAAAATAAATGGGATTTATTTATTTATTCATTGAGTTTCTTCATAGAGCCTATTCCTCCCTCTGTGTATGTCTGTGTATGCTTACATATAAATATATCCTAAAAACTGATGGCAGAGAAAGCAGCAGAGGAGGACAGCAGCATAAACCTTAAAAATAATATTACAAGTGATTTCTCTTCAACAGTCATGTTTATTGATGAATACTACTAGATCCTAATTATTCAACTAGTAGAGACCTGTTTTGATATCTGGAAGCCTGAGGCAAAGCCCGACGCCGATTTCTGGCATCATTCCTGATGAATCTTAGATTTGAAATTCATGGTCAGTGACCTCCAATTCATTAAAATTCTGCAACATTCACTTTTTATACTCCAGCTATGGTTCAAAAAAAGTTCACTTCCACCACTGTACTGTAGATGTTTGTCAGATTTCTTTGGAGGTTTGGGGTTCACAGACACAATGACACAATTTCAAAGGATTAACCAATTGAATAGAACAACCATGTTGAAATATCAAGGAGCACTCTTTTCATCTGTGCCACATCCTTTCTTGTTTATTGATGTAAAATGGAACTTTCTTATGTTAGGTGTAAACTTGTCCCATATTTAGCACATATTCTAACTGTGTTAACTGAATTCTCTGCTTCTGCTCTTAGTATTGACTCATTCACTCACCCGTGGGTTTTTTAGACACTTCTCAGAAATTAGATGGCTTCCTCTTTCTGCTGCAGCCATTACGTTTCTTTATTTGACTCTGAAGTATTTTGGTATCGGTTGAAAAATACTTAAATCACTCTGATTTCTCTTGAAATCTAATTAGAATTAGAGTTTGTCATTTGTGTAGTGACTTTTTTTTTTCCTCATCTTATTGTAAATATGTAAAATGTCACGTTGAGCTTGTTTGACACAACCAAGTTTGTTCATTATGTAGAATATATATTTTGAAGTGAGATCGATCAGTAAAATTTTACCAATTTATTACTTAATGTTCTCCCTTATTTGAAGAAATTACTGGTATTTCGTTGTGCTGCCCAATCAGATGTGGGCTTTTGTGAAGTGCCTCATTGTTTTTTTCCACAGTTGATCGCCATGGTAAACTTTTCAGACATCTTCTGTGATTTTTTTCTCATAGCACTAAATTTTCGCCCACCAAAATTGCATTTTAGTCTCGCTCGCAAGTTTTTATCCCCAAACAATGTGAACAAATCAGGAAGTTATGATGACAGGAGTAAAAACCAGTGGCCAACACATTCATTAATCAGATGGGACATTTTCAGGGGAAGGGACGTCTTAGTCTACTAATGAATAAATGCACAGGTCCTCTTCGAACAGTGCAGTAGCATTGGACACAGGAAATTCCTGCAGCAGCTGGCACAGGAGCTGGAGCTAGAGTCATGTAAGGAAAAAGCGGGCAAATAAAAAGTCTGTAGCAGTGCCAACAGTCATAGCAAAACACTGAAACTCGGGCTGTGTCAAATTAGGAAAAAATGCAAGCAAAACAAAACTTTCGACACCTGCTGCAAATGCCTCAAACCTGTTTGTGGTAACAACACAAAACAGAAAAAAATATCTTGTCTGCGAGATTTAGGGATTAGAACAAAGCACACCTCAATGTCAATAGTTTATCATTATCACTAGAATTTTAAGTTTATTGTCAGTTGTGGTAAAAAAAAATGTTTTTTGGTTACATTGAAATTTATTACTGTAACTATTGTTTTATTTTTAGTAATGAAAATGCACTAGTATATACCCAGAGTGCAAATTTATGTCTTGAGAGTATGGATTCAGGATACTGACCCTTTGTTAGAAACCCCTACACCCATTATCTTGTAGAAATACTTTGTCAGTGTTAGAAAATGACACAGGAATGAACCACAGGGAACATAAATGGCTGGAGCCCACACTGTAGAATAGTGTTCCTTAACCTTTTTTTGTGCCACAGTCTGGTAAAATGTCTCATACTTATTAAAAGTATATTTCTGGTGTTCTGAAATATTTCCTACCTATAAAATCTTCCCAAATTAACTGTGCATGCACACAACAAGTGCACCAAGCCTATAATTGTCTCCTACCAGATTGGTATGTAAGGTTGGAATTTTGTATCAATGACCCCGTGTCATTTTGAGTTTATCGTTGGTGTCTTCACTGAGATTTTTCCTAATCAAATATAGTTGCATTATTGATGATGGAATCCCAGCCATTCTATTGTGTGTAAGTTCTTTTGTTGATATGGGTATGGATAAAGTGTAAGTAATAGCCAGATGGGGCCAAAAGGAAGCATTATTTCTCTGCGGCCCGGCACAAATTCTGCCACAGACCGGTACCAGTCCCCAGCCCAGTGGTTGGGGACCACTGCTGTAAAAGACAATATAGCTGAGCGTCAGTTGTGTTTTGTAATCTGCAGACTCAACTTTGATGCAAAGAGCTTTCTCATTCTGACAGTGACAGATTGATTTCAGATAGGAAGTCATGCTGTTTTGTTGATTCTCTGATGTACTCACTGACGTGCACATACACACTCGGCATTCAAAATGCTTCTTCCGAAGAAGCCATGTTCAAACTCGTCTGATGAATCCTGGCCCGGTCTGACGTGCAGTAAAACGGTAACTAACACTGTTAACCTTTACACTGACGTGCGCTTCATTATTATGACTCATTTCTTGGGAGTCACGGAGAAGTGGGGAGGAAGCAATTTGCGTAAAAGCGATATCTGAGCCAATACATGATACTAAAGGGGAGATCTGACGGTAGGCCCTTACAGATTTCGCACTGAAAAAATCGGAACGTGGTCCTTCTCAGGAGACGAGCACTGAGGTCATGGGAAGGAACTTGAAAAGGTCCTTCTCCTGTTGCCTCGTGTTTGCCAGCAGTGCCTCAGTTACTGCACGTCCATCTACAGCTCCCTGGGGATGATGTCATAAGCTCAGTATTCAGTTATGATAACATTGGATTGGGCCAGCTCTTAGCTTCGGGGTTTTCACTTTAAACAATAACGAGGTGTCATACAAAAGTGATAGTGTGAAAGTCTAGGTTGGTGTGGAAACTCTGTGAAGTGAAGGAAAGATGTGTTGCCAGCATGAAATGAAAATACAGTGTAATGGCCTTTTTAACCCAAGGGCGGAGCCAGATTTTCCTGCTATCAAATCCATAAAACTTATAATGAGGAGGGAGATTACAGTTGATCATATTTGTTCCAAACTACTTATGTCATTGTTCTGGCCACAAAAAAGGAATATCCCAGAATATAATGACCCATCAACATTTGAGCTGCTTTTTTTTACTATTTATTTGGATTAGCACAGTCAAAGCACCCTTAAATGGAGCCCAAATTAAACGAGTATTTTATTTTGAATCTGTCTGTCTATTTGCTATCTATTTAAATCTCTATTGAACTTTATTAAGACACCTTAAAATTAAACCTTTTTTACCAGATAAGGACATTCTGCGTAATAACAATACAGTGTGATATTACATCAAGTGTTGGGCCTCAAAGCAGGACTGCATAGTAGTGTTGCGAGAAAATGTTAAAAGTTGGTCAAAAACTGCAAACGTGTGCCTAAATTGCAGTATGACAAAAGTTTAACCCAGGGCAGTTAAAGTCCTGATGAGTCCATTGCCCAGTAAATGGCCCAAATCTCTCCCAAACCTTAAATCAGTGCAGGAAGACACAGTGTTGTAAAAAAGTTAGGATTTCCCCCCATGTCAAGAAAGTAGCCAGGATCCACTTTCCGACAGGCTGGCCATTGACAGCCCCGGCCAGTGCAAAGGTCAGAGATTATTATTTGTAGTATTTATCTGCTGTCAAACCAACTGTTCACAGTGTTGGAGACTGTGTAAGAGAGGTTGAGAACAGAGTGTAGGTGGGATAGAACAGCTGGAGGAAAGTGTAAGGGGCGATCTGTGATAGACGAGTGGCAGATAAGTTGAAGGGAAAAGATTTACAGGTTGTGAGACCAGCCATGATAATAAAGAAGTTTAAGATGCTTAGATTCTTTTTAGGAGCGACAATGGTGGAAAGGATCAGGATTGAGGTAACTAGTAAAACAACACAGATAGAAAGGTTTGGGGAAAAAAGCTGTAAAAGCTAGATCAAGATGGTGGGGACATGTTCAGAGGAGGGAGAGTGGATGCATTGGTAGAAAAATTAATTTAGAAATGTAGCTACCAGGTAGAGCAATGTTCCCCAACCTTTTTTGCGCCACTGACCGGCTAAATGTCTCTTACTATTTTCTCGGACTGGTCGTTAAGATGTGGCAGATAAATACCCCTTACTAAAATTAAATATAATTAAATAAATAACTATTTATGGACAAAACAAGGATTTCTCAAGTGCACACAGCTTATAACTTTCTGTTACCAGACTGGTATAAAAAGTTTGAATCTTTTATCAATTACTCTGTGTCCTTTTTAGTTTATTATTGTTGTCTTCACTGAGAAAATATTTCCTAATCAAATATAATTAGTTGTATTATTGATGATGGAATCCTAGCCATTCTATTGTTAAGTTCTTTTGTTGATATGGGTATGGATCAAGTGGAAGTAATAGCCAGATGGGGCCAAAAGGAAACATTATTTCTCAGCAGCCCGGCACCAACTCACCCACGGACCAGTGCCAGTCCCCGACCCAGTGGTTGGGGGACCACTGAGGGAGGACATGGAGGTAGTTGGAGTCAGAGTAGAAGATTCAGAGAACAATGGGAGATGTAAAAATGTTAATTCGCTGTGGTAAACCTTGTATAAAAGATAAGCCTAAAGGTGAAGAAGAAAAAAATACACCTGTATTCATATGGCCCACATAATAAGATACAACCAACACTGGTATTAAAACACAGTATTACATGGAAAAGCCTGTCTTGTGTGATATATCAGCATCTGTCTGTCTGCAGGTGACCATCGTTGATACAGGGGTGAGGGGGATGATCGCCGTGGGGTTGGTCCCTCAGCTCTACAAACTGGACCATCAGCCAGGCTGGCTCCCACAGTCTGTGGCATTTCATGCAGATGATGGCAAGTATGTGTCACTGAAGTCACTCACGCATACCATCTGTAACACACGTGACATTATAATTACATAAAATTATTAGTTGATTAAAATTGGCTTGTGTGTGATGAATAATATCTATTTCCATTTGTCTTTTTCTCTCTGTCTGTCAATATATTAACTGGATGGTCTCATTTCAAGTCCAGCAGACAAACTTTTAAACAAACAATGTCTTTACCTTCTCTTGCAACTGGCTGTATTTCACAAAGCTGATCCAACGCATTCACTGACCTGTTTGAGTGCAGCTTCAACAACAAAAAAAGAAGAAATAGTTGCCTTCATTCACCTGTCAACACCTGTATTTCATGTTCCCATTACAGTGTTATCGTTGTTGTAGTCGCACACTATTTTGACTTTTTTAATAACAAGGCATAACATTGATCTCATGCCAGATGTGGCCCGCAGGCTGCACAATGCCCAGACCTGATTTTTTTTTTCCATATTTTTTAAATATCTCTCTATCTGGCTGTATCTCTCTATTTTAACCAAACTTTTTCCATGTGTCATTATATTTCTTGTTATCTCTGTATTAAATTATCACGCTACACATATCGCTACATCAATATGTTTTTATAATTCTCAATTTTTTCAAATGTGTTTATATCAATATGTCTATTTTTTTTCTTTTCCTTTCTTGAACATGGTATGCATAAAGAACTCCTAATATATTTATCTATGTATTTCTCTTCAGCCTTTCTCTCTACTAAAATATTAATGATAAAGTGCCCTGACCTGAATAGATTTTCTTGAAGAAATTCACTGTAGACAGTCTTCCCAGAAGAGTTAAAGCTGTTGCAGTTGCGAGGGGGAAACCAAAGTCATATTGAACCCTATAGATTAGAAATGGGTGATGACATTAATTCATATGCAAGTGGAGTCAGAGCAGCAGACATTTTAGTCAATATAATACTTATATATTTTTTTTTCGCATCTCACAACTTTCATTTGGCCATGGTTTTACGTTGGATGCCCTTCCCGACCCAACCCTCACCATACAGGACAGTTGTGAGACCAGCCATAATGTATGGTTTTGAGACACAAGGAATATGTAGAAAACAGGAGGCAGAGCTGGAGGTGGAGGAGTTAAACCTGCTGAGGACCTCTTTAGGGGAGACAAGGACGGACAAGTTCAGGAATGAGGTGATTAGAGGGACAACACAGACAGGAAGAGACGGTTTGGACATGTTCACAGGAGGGACAGTGGTTATATTGGTAGAAGAATGGTCCTAGAGATGGAGTTAGCAATCATTTAAAATTGGTTGGTCTGCCTCACCATATTCCTTCCTAACCCTAACCCTATAATATAGTGCTGGGATGTGAGATATGGCAGTTTCCTGTTTAACAGGAAGTAGCCTGCTTCCGTCTGATTCATAGAATGTTGAAAACCCTGTCCTTGGGCACTGTCACATGAAACACTTTTTATATTATTATAAAATTAGTATGATGAATATTTGATCAGCTTGTCCTGCTGTCTGTCTTAAGACTGTACAATGGCAACACCGTGGGACAACAGTTTGGTCCCAAGTGCTGTAGAGGTGACAGAATCGGCTGTGGAATATCCTTCGAATCTGACGAAGGACAAGTTGCGGTGTTTTTTACCAAGAACGGTAAAGAAGTAAGTTGATCACCTCAAATCATCACAGTTTTTATTCAATTTTAAAATAGTTTTTTCTAAGGATATATATGTATGTAAATTTCTAACAACAGGTCGGCAGTGTTGAAATCCCAGTGTGTCCTGAAGGGCTGTACCCCGCAGTGGGAATGCACTCTCTGGGAGAAGAAGTTCTGCTGGACCTGAACGCCGAGTGGGGGATGGATGAGGATGACGGACAAATGATTGTGGACAGTCATGAAGAGGACTGGAGCCGTCTCCATGACATCAAGGTGACCGGGATGGTAAGTCCCATTAAGTTTACTGCAAATAAAGGTAACATAAAAATTTAAAAGGCTGTCTCCCTCGTAAAAGTTCATGCTGTGTAATGACTGACCTCAGTGAAAGGGAAATGTAATGAAAAAGTGCCAGATTATTGGGCCAGTGTACCTCTGAGCTTTAATTAAGGTTGGCTGCTCAGAGAGCATCACTCACGTCAAACTGCTGAGTCGCATTGCAAGTAATTCGATGCCATATCTACAGAATGTGAAAGGTAAAAGGAGACTGATTGTTTTTTTTTGTTTTTTGTTTTTTTTCATTCACTTTTTTTTAACTACTGACAGGGCATCCCAGTCCCTTTGTCTTATTTATGTCATGTCAGTGGGTTCAGTGACGTCTCACCACTTGTTGTGCTAATTGGTAGTTCCACAGATACTAATGGCCCAGAGCAAAACACTCCAATATTTGAGCCTGTCTGAATGATTACTGTATCACCATGCCAAAAGAGGAGAAACCTATATTCTCCACTTGAAAATGAGAGCACATGACAATTTCAATTCACGTGAAATTTTTCTTTATTTGCTTAATGTAAAGAATGGAGTGACTCAGTAGTTTAAAGAAAAAGTAACAGTAAAATGTTCACGTTTGGTAAACAATCTAAAGTTAAAGTTAAAGGACAGTTGTGAAAGGTCTACTGGACAGTTTTGAGACCAACTATGATGGATGATTCAGAGACACTAGGAATAGGTAAAAATAAACAGGAAACAGAGGTGGAGGTGTTAAAGATGGTGAGATTCTCTTTAGGGTTGACAAGGATGGACAGGATCAGAAATAAGGACAGTAGAGAGACACAGACTCAGAAGGTTTGGGGAAAAAGAAGAGATGCCAGATTGAGAAGGTTTGGACATGTTCAGAGGAGGGACAGTGGATACAATGGTAGGAGAATGTTCCTAGAGATGGAGCTACCAGGTAGGAAACAAAGAGGAAGGCCAGAGAAGAGATGTATGGATGCACTGAAGGAGGACATGGAGGTAGTTGGAGTTAAAGTTGAAGATACAGAGGACAGGGGGAGATGGAAATTCTTGACATGCTGTGGCAACCCCTGAAAAAAGGCAGAAGCTGAAAGGAAAAGAAGATGTCTTTGGTAACAAAACTCCTGACCTCTTAAGGTGTTCCTTAAGGCTGGCTCGTGACCCTCAGATGAGACCCAAGATATTTTTGGGGGGGTCATCTCACACAAGATATTTTTTGGGGTAATCTCCTAGGTGTTCACTTTTTGAAACCAAAAACTTGAATGTCCTCATTAGTGTTCTATAATGGTCAATTATATATGAATAATGTCTATTCACTTAGGTCATGAAGGTTCATAACTTTTAAAATATTGGTCCCCAGAAAAACAAAGTTGGGAAAGACTGCTTTCAGTCACTACTTCTGGGTTTTTTTCTTTCAAAATTATGATCAGCCAACTTTTTTGGAAAAATGCTGATTGACAGAAAATAGTGTAATCAAATATTGTAAATATATATATTATATATTATCTGTTGCTTAGAAACCACATTAAGTACAAAGGTTTTGGGGTATTTTAGTTTTGGAGTTTGGTGATCGTGGCTGTCTCTGCCCTCTGTGTGACACAAGACTTTGTGTGTGTGTGTGTGTGACTCAGGGCTTATACACAAAGAATCCAGAGTCACACATGATGGAAGGAACTCATCAACAGCCCTGGGGCTGAAGCGGATAACGTGCCCTGCCACCCACACGTCTATTTACCCTTCATTTGCAAATCTGTCTCTGCCCTGGGAGATGGGAGGAATTAAAAAACCACAGTCTGAACTCCTTGGAGCCCAACAATTAACACCTGTGTTCGGCCAGATACTTGACAGGATGAAAATGAAAACAAAAGTGTTAATATTAATCCTGACTGGTGGCTTTGTCCCGATCAAGTGCACTTGATTTTCCTATTGTTAATCACCAAGAGGCAAAAGCCCTGACTAGAGCTGCCTCGTAGTTACCCAACATATACAAGCAAAAAAAAGTTTTCGTACTTTAAAACTTTTTTGATTTAATTTGGTTACGACTTGACTCAAGTTTCTACTTAAAATGGATAAAAACGGAATTGTGTATCAGATGACGCTATTCTTAATAATACGATACAGACATGAAGACGGGAAAAAAAACAATACACTTACATCACAGTTTAAAGCAGGGGTCTCAAACTCAAATAAGTTGAGGGCCACCACCCTGTCATTTCACTGAACGGCCACGTTAGCTTTCAGTTTTCAATACAAAAGAAAAAAAAAATAATAAGAAAAAATCTGTTTCCCACAGATTCTGTGTAATACAACACTGAACCACAAGGAGACTGTGGATCAGGGTTTCGAGAACTATAGAATTTACCATAAAATGTGGAGAACAAATCTATAAAATATGATTATAAATTCAGGGGGCCACAAAATTTTGATCCATGGGCTGCGAGTGGCCCACGGGCTGAGAGTACAGAGTACTGATAGGACCCGGTGTTTTGTCTTCTTAAAATATCATAACTAGTTCTGTACAACGTGGCGCTTCGGACAAATATGTTTGCCATGGTACAACAGATCCATATTTGATCTGTTTCCTTTTAGACATCTTTGCTCATGTCTAGCTCGGCCATTGTGATTTGTTATAACTGACAATCCTTAAAACAAGAAAAGACAAATATCTCCTTTGTTTGGGCAAAGATCTCCTATGATTAAGCTTTCTGTTAATCCACTGACGCGGAGCAGGTTTCCTGACCACAAAACAAATCCAAAACTAATAAACTATTGATTTAATCCCTTTAGCATTTATTATGGCTGTATTCTTCATCTAATTAGACACAGGTCGGAACATCGATGGGAAGGTGTAGTAATCTGTTGTTTATTAAGACCCTTCAAATCTACTACGGCTAAAAATGAAGAAGAAGTGGCTGTGTTGTTTACAGATGACTCACTCGATGAGTCACTCTCAGCTTTCATCCAAATTGATGTGGACTGGTGGCGGTGGTTTGTTTACTTCCTTAATTCATCTGCATAAAGAAGAGATGCATGATGGGAGATGGTAAAACGTTTGCTTAGGATTTAGTCCGACAGGTAATGTCATGTATGGTCAGAGTTAGGTACATCCAACATGAATTAAATCCTGTTGTCGTTCCCTTTTTCAGGATCCTTTAACGGAAAAATGATTGTATTGGCCAAGCACCTTGGACAATCTTTAAATAACCCAGCATGCCTTTGTCAAGAAATGTCTTGAAGTTTACGTTGTTTTTGTCCTGTGATTACGAGGGTGTGGTTGTTGTAGTTAAGTAGAAAATCTACAGCAGGGCAGGCTGTAGAGACTTGCCTATACTGTATCATGCATTATTTTGTGACCTAACATTCCACATAGATGTGGCCCACATCTGGCAGTGATGCATTAATAATGACTTTCATCCAGCCCAGGTGTCCTTTGTTTAAGAAGACAAATGACTTATGACAGTTGTGATAGTTTTCTGTCAAATAATGTGGTTCACTCAACAATTTATTGATGATTTATTCATATATTTGGTTACACATTAAATTTGATGCTGTTGGTCCTGAGGTAAAATGTGGAGTTTTCTGAGTGAGGGCAGTTTTGTTTTTCAACTGCCATTAACTTAAACCAAACCAGCCACTAAGGAGCAGAGCCAGTGTTGTTTTAGTGCCATTCCCAAGCCCAGATAATTGGTGAGGGTTGTGTCAGGAAGGGCATCCAGCGTAAAACTATGGCCAAAATCAAAAATGCCAGACAACAAAATGATTTCCGTACCGGATTAATCGAGGCTCGGGTTAACAACAACCGCCACCAGTGCTGTTAACCTATTGGTACTTTTGGAAATTGGGCCACTTGGTTGGTCGAAGACAATTTAGAGCCACTAGGAATAGGTAGAAAACAGGAGGCAAAGCTGGAGGTGGAGCAGTTAAAGATGCTGAGGTTCCCTTTAGGTGTGACCAGAATGGACAGAATCAGGAAAGAGGTGATCAGAGGGACAGCACAGATAGGAGGGTTTGGAGAAAAAGCTAGAGAATCAAGAGATCAAGATGATATGGACATGTTCAGAGGAGGGACAGTGGATATATTTGTAGAAGAATGAATTTAGAGATGGAGCTACCAGGTAAGAGACAAAGAGATTGATGGAAGCCGTGAATGAACACATGGAGGTAGTTGGAGTTTAGAGTTGAGGATATAGAGGACAGGGGGAGATGGAAATTGTTGACTCGCTGTGGCAACCCCTGAGAAAAGGGACAACCCGAAAGGAAAAGAAGAAGCCTAAGTTAAAGGCATTTCTGTCTTACGTTGATTATGTAATACACACAAAGGGAAACAAATGGGACTGTGGATCAGGGTTTTGAGAACTATATGATTTGACATAAAATATGGAAAACAAATCTATAAAATATTATACATTACACAACTTTCACATGAAGGTGGGGGTCCTTAGTATTGTTTCACGGGCCGCGAGTTTGAGACCCATGATCTAAGCCCTCACGCCTGCACAGGGGGTGTTTCTTTATAATGTTTTGCGGTTTATTGTTCGTGAAATTATTTTCTCTACGATTTGTTACAATTCATTTATTCAAAATATTCAAAACGTACATATAAACATTATCCATCCATCAGTCTCAGCGACTGCCACCCAAATCACATTGCACCACGCCCTGGCTTTCCACAGCCCACTGAACCAACCACCCTACCCAGGTTTTGAACTTGCCAACGAGGTGAACCGTTGGAGTTTCACACCAATGATAGCGATGTTTGCATGTAAACATTATGTCCACAATAAAACAAAACTGTTTTAATGCTGCAATATACTGTAATACAGTTATAACAGGTTTTGTTTCCCTCTATCGTCCAAACTCAGCTGCTGCTATTGTAGAAAGCGTTGTCTACAAATAAGCAGGCCAGGACACACTTCTCCGTCTCGGGGGAGTGTGTCCTGGCCAGCTCATCAGCAGTCTCACCAACAAATCCCAAATACTGATACAGGCGTGCTCTTCTTATACAGTTTTTGGACATTCTCAGACAGTCATATCACACGTCACTCAAGACACTCGTCAGACCTCTGATATGTAGAATGTTGTGCTCCTGTGCTTTGACATTGACCTGGATACATTTTGTTACTGTTATCTAGGCCCCAGTTTATGTTGTGTCTTAATCGGTCTTGGGAAGGCGTCTTGTATCTGTTGCCCATTTGCCAATCTCTGTTGTCTCACATACCGTGGATACTAAACTTTCTGCAATTCTACAGTGACCCTGCACATGAATGTCGTCTAACACTTTGTCTGTTCATAACACACAATTCTCCACCACACTGCATAGCTTGATGACTTCCTGATTCATTAGCTACTCCATCAGGTGGATATTATTGTTCAAACTTTTAACATTAGCACAGGTGTCCAGTCTCTAGTGACCTCTGCCGTCCCTGTTGACGTGCATACGCTGAGAGTGGATGTCCTTAACTTCCCTTCCTTGGCAGCAAGCTTCAAGTATCACAATATTTAAGGGATAATATATCAGCCAAGACAAATGGTCTCAGTGACAGGTCTATATGTGGTATAATATTTATTTAATATGATCTGGTTTATATATGTCACCAGAGCTGATGTCATGAAACTGGAGGAGATCCTCACAGTAAAGCTTTTTTTTTTTTTCCACATCACTCATTATGAATAGTGTGGTTTTATTTTGTTCCTGACCATCGTGGTCAGGAACATCTTGAGTTTACACTAACTTGAAATGATGCACTATAAAACGTACAATATTTTAAATAAAGCAGTGGTCCCCAACTACTGGGCCAGGGACCGGTCGGTGGTTCGTGGGGGAATTGGTGCCGGGCCGCAGAGAAATAATGTTTCCTTTTGGCCCCATCTGGCATTGATCCATACCCATACCAACGAAAGAACTTAACAATAGAATGGCTTGGATTCCATGATCAATAATGCAACTATATTTGATTAGAAAATATTTTCTCAGTGGAGACAACAATAATAAACTCAAAATTATGCAGAGTCATTGATAAAAGATCCAATTTTTTTATACCGGTCTGGTAGCAGAATGTTATAGGCTGTGGGCACTTAAGAAATCCTTGTGCCCATGCACATTTAATAATACATTTATTTCAGGTAGGAAGATTTTATAGCTAGGAAAATATTTCAGAACACCAAAAATGTAATTTTATTAAGGGTTATTTATCTGCCACAACTGAACAACCGATCTGTCAAAATAGTACGAGACATTTAACCAGTCTGTAGTGCAGAAAAAAGGTTGTAAAACACTGAATTAAAGATTCTGAAATATTTCTGTGTTTTTGTTTGTGTGCTCAGCTGCTGGAGTACACGGGCAAAGGCAAGAGCATCGTAGATGTGGGCTTGGCTCAGGCTCGTCGGCCCCTCAACACACGCTTTCACTACTTCGAGCTGGAGATCACAGATGCTGGAGAGAAGTGTTACATCGCCCTGGGTCTGGCACGCAGGGTGAGTGAACGCCTCATCACTCACAGTCATAAAAGTCTGAGAATCCTATCTCACAAATGCTAACCTGTCCATGGTTTATCTGCTGGCAACATGAAAAAAGTATTTTCCCCTGCTGACTCACCTTGTCACCCAGTCTCTCTCACTCACTCTCTCTCACTCACTCACTCACTCACTCTCACACACGCACACTCCACTGCTCTCACTGTTTCCAGTCTAGGTGATGGATGACCCAGAGGGGAAAAGCTAACAACAAAATAAATATTGTCTCATTCTATTCCCACCTCTGGTTTTCCATAGAAAGCACTTTCTACATTCATGCCAACTTATCATGTTAATGACAGCACAGTGGGCACACATGGAAAAGTGGTATGATATAGAATTTCACCCTAGCTCCTATTTGGTCGTGAACCTTTTTGACTAAGAGAGACAAAAAAAACACATATTTTGAAATCCAATCATCTAAGAGCCAAATGTATTTAATAATAGTATATGCAACTAAATGAAAAAAAGGATAACAAGAATTTTAGAATATATTAATAGTCTGGATTCATTTTAAATAGCTTTAGGTATGTATTAATGAATAAAAAAGTAGTTCTAACAAGGCTCTGCAGAACCTGATCTCTCCGCAAAAGCGGAATTTTCTATCCATTCCTGAAGCTACTCGTCATCTTTTCTTTTTTTTTTCGCCATCCTGTAAGTGGACATTCTTATTCATCCAGGTCATGACAGGAGGAAGGAGACAGAGGATATATAGATTTGGTGATTGGCACAAAATTATTATGTATTAGTCGGCCTTTTGTTGGCCTTTTGATGGATTGTTATAAAATAAATGTTTAAAAATGTAAAAAAAAACAAAAAAAAAACGTTTTGTTACGTTTTTTAGAAAATGTCTCTCACCCGAGAGGTTTCTTCTGTTCCAGCTCTTAGTGTGGACCTTAGACATACGGTAAATAGGTCAGTTAAACTAGTGGCGGCCTCTGATCATGTGACTCACTGTCATGGACTTTCTTCATTGATTGACAGGACTATCCTAAGAACAGACACCCAGGTTGGAGCAGAGGGTCCATAGCTTATCACGCAGGTAAGTGGACGTCAATCATGACCATGTTCACCACAACACCAAGCCCAGACACAGAGCAGTGAATTAAAAAGACACAGTTGGACGAGAACAGGGAGAACTCTTTAAAAGAAATAGTTTCCCTAACGTTGTTTTTGTCCACTTTGGCAGACGATGGGAAGTTGTTCCAGGGCAGCGGGGTTGGTGATGCGTTTGGACCACGCTGCTTTGAGGGAGACATCATGGGCTGTGGAATCATGTTTCCACGTGACTACATCCCTGATGCTGCAGGTGAGTCAATGTCGACTCCTTTAAATTTTCCAGGGAATTAACGTGGTAGTTTGAGTCACTTCATAGTCACTTGAAAAAAAAAAATCTGAAATCCTAGATGACTTGTCAGTCCAGTCACAGTTCTGCACACACTTGTTTGGTTCTAACACACCTCAGGTTTGTTCAGGAGATGAAGCGCATGAGAGAAATCACAAAATGCACTGATTTTATTTATTTATTTTCAGCTTGTTTTTAAATCACTGGAGCCTGTCATCCAAGAGGCTTCTTCAGTTCTAACTGTTGGTGTGGGGAGTAACAGAAAACTCTATCATGTGCGTGAGAAGAAAGGAGTGTTTCAGGTGCCTCCTGTTGGGCGGACTAGTATCTGCTACACAGGGGCATGGTCCAACACACCACCTACTCAGGACAGGACTCAGCTGTCCACCTGACACCTTCAAGGCCTTAAACCAGTTTTTTGAGGACCATGATGTCCAAATTTTGGCCAGAGAGGAAAGAGTAGTAATCAGGAGGAGTGCTTGAGAGAGAGGGGTAAAAGACACAATTTTGTCAAGCTGGAAAACCCACCACTTAACAGAGGAGATGGTTTGAGACACTGCATATCACTCAAACCTTCTGGAAACAATACACATTTAGTTTACACAACAGTTTATACCAGTGGTTCTTAAAGTGTGGGGCGGGCCCCCCCTGGGAGGGCATGGTGCGATGCTGAGGTGGGGCGCGTGGTTTAGACACAGGTGAACCCAGGTCCACCCAACAGCAGGGACCTGAAACACTCCTGTCTTCTCACTCACAGGATATAGCTTCTGTTACTTCCCACTGACAGGACTGAAGAAGCCTCTTGGATGAGAGGTGAAATGTTTCCCAAAAAAACAAAAAAATGTCCAGTTCCCTAACTAAACTCTTTAATAACAAAGGTGTAGCCAGCCTACAGTAAACAGAGTTTAGAGCCAAAATAAGGAGACTGGAGCTTCAGGACACAATGCTCTCACTCTGTCAACATTCATTGATCAAGTACTCTATCTGAACAGTTGCATTAGTGTTTGTGTTAGTTAGTGCAAATCATCACGAGTCCTAAACCAATGGTAGGACAGAACAAATGCTGTGGAGACGAAACACCCTCAGACAGTCCCTGTGGATGGCGCCGTCTCCATGTTCAACAACATGACTCCTAGAGCAATGGTAGCGCGGAACAAATGCCGTGGAGACGAAACAACCTCAGACAGTCCCTCTGGGTGGCGCTGTCTCCATGTGCAACAACCTTTGCCACCTCCCTCTCCTTTGGAAGTAATGGAAGGGCTGGGGGGGGGTCGATGGTTTGTATTGATGCTAATGATGCAGCAGTGATGAGTAATGACATTTAACTTGTGTCATTTTAAAACAAGAAAGATGATTAAAAATATTTTTTTACTTTAAACCTACACTGTTCCTCACACTCACTGTGATTTGTTAATTAACCTGTTTTATTTTACGTCAACAATATGTAAATGTTTTCTTAACTGATTATTTTATGTTATCAATATATATATAATTATTTATGTTTTCGATGTTTAGAGAGCCAAGGAATTTTAATGAATAGATTATTGCTACGTGGTCGGAATTCATTGTTTATTAGTTATTAAAACAGGGATAATGCAGTTGATATAAGAGCAAATCAACTAACGTTGGCTGCTGTGGAACGGATCTTACTCGTATCCTGAAGCTCCACTCTACTTAAAAGCTTCATCCAATTATATGTATTATTATTATTACAGTAAGTGTCATTTTTCTTCCTCTCTGTGCGGTTTCCTCCAGATGACTTTGATGACTGGGACCTGGACGTCTTCCCAAAGCCCTCTGAGGTCCAGAATGACTTGTACGCAAACAATGAAGAGGAGGAAGAGGAAGAAGGGGAGGAAGAGGAGGAGGGAAACAACATACAGGGGAGGAAGGTGACGGTGAGTGGCCGCCCGAGTTGGCAACATGAAGCCAGTGCCCCCTTCCTGTCTGAGTGTCAACCTCTGTGTCACTTCTCCGCCGTCCCGATGTGTTTCCAAAGGTCTTCTTCACACGTAACGGGAAGGTGGTGGGTCGCAGAGAGGTGGGCATACCTGTGGGGGGCTTCTATCCCACCATCGGCATGATGAGCAATGGTGAGAAGGCGAGAGTGGACCTGCACCCTCTGAGTGGTTGAGCTGGAAGAGTTGGAGTGAGGTGAAGAGGCTGGAATCACAGGACAAATCAATGAGCTCAGGTACATGTTGCGATTGGACGTGCAGTAACACCTCCACATCTGCAGGGGTCACCATGATGTCTGGACACAGAGGAGTCCCCCACAACTGCTCCATGCCTTCCTAGTTATTTAATGTTATTATTATTATTATTATTATCACAATCTATTTCAGTGACTTTCTCTCACTCCTGCGCCAGAGCTTTAGCCACAACTGACAGTCGCTTCAACATTTACACACGGTGCCTCATGGGTAACTTTAAGAATGAAACCCTTCTTCACTGTAACAGCCTGGTTTTCTAACACTGCAGTAACGTAACCTCTCTGTGGAACGTTACTGCAGTGGTTCCCAAAATGGGAGGCGAGGCCCCCAAAGACAGCAGTAGACTATTACAAATGTGGGCGAAAGGGGCTACCCAAGACAAAATAAAATTATTTCACTGATGTGTTAACATTTTTCTTTTTTGTTGAGTAAAAATAGCTGTTTTGTTAAATAAAAACAAAAAACAATAATTTACTTTATTTTTAATGAGGGTTGGGGGGTGAATAGTTCAGTCAATCAGAGACATTTTAGGAACAACTGCAGTCCTGTTTAAGACGATGGAGGAGGTGTTTGGGTGCAGGGAATGGAGTGGCGGTGGGGTACACACTGCGGTCTCTCATCAAAATGCTGATCAAACTCTTGACTCCCTTTTTCCCCGTGTTTTGCAACTTTTTTTTGTTCCTTTGCTGTTGTTTCCTCTTCCCTCCTCCTCACCTCGTACGTGCGTCGCTGGACGACACAAACTCCCGAAACCACTCACACACGACTGAGTCAAAAAGTCCCAAGACCAGTGTCAGGCGAAAACATTTTGAGAAAAGTTGTCTCTATGTCTTTGTCAAATGTTGAAATCTTAAAAGTTTTGCCACATTTCCATCTGGCAACTTTTCTTTTGCCATTCTCTTTTTATACGTTTAATTGATCCTAGGATGAGACATTTTACACAGAAATCACAGGTTTACGTATGTTTACAATGAAATGGGGGAAACATGGTTTCATTGTTAAGAACTTTTTGTCTCACATCACTTGAATTACCGTAATTTCAGGACTATAAGCCACAACTTTTGTCACACAATTTCGAACCTGCGGCTCATGCAGAGATGTAGCTAATGTATGCACTTTTTCTAACGCCCGCCAGGGGCGCTCAAGCAGAAAAGGTAAGACACAGGTGGTGTTGAGGAAGCCGCAAGTCACAACCGCCAATAAACACCATAGAAGAAGAAGTTTAACGTACGGTAACGCGTTTTGTACATGAATAAAATTAGCATAAACTTACCGTCATCATGGAAAATGCAAAAAGAATACAGCACGTGCGGCTTATAGTCAGGTGCTGGTTATGTATGTACAAAATGTTTTTTCCTTAAAATGTATTGGGTGCAGCTTGTAGTCTGGAAATTACGGTAACAGTTTGTACCTAAATCACTTAAAATATATTTAGTTCCGTCAAAGGAGAACTCAAGGAGAAGTAATATTCCTTGCATACAGAAATAGAAATATTCAAAACAACTGTGTAAAAACACAGCAGAATACTTCAGTTGAAGTGATGAGTTATCTGGCTAACAGTCATCAGATGTTTCTAGATGTTTCTTTTCACGCCTTAGTTTTCTACAGCAGTGGTCCCCAACCGCTGGGCCAAGGATCGGTACCGGTCCGTGGGTAAATTGGTGCCAGGCAGCTGAGAAATAATGTTTCCTTTTGGCCCCATCTGGCTATTACTTCCACTTGATCCATACCTATATCAACAAAAGAACTGACCAATAGAATGGCTAGGATTCCATCATCAATAATACAACTATATTTGATTTGGAAATATTGTCTCAGTGAAGACAACAATAAACTCAAAATGACGCAGAGTCATTGATACAAGATTCTTAGTACTGGTCTGGTAGCAGGAAATTATAGGCTGCACTTGAGAAACCCTTGTTTTGCCCATGCACAGCTAATTTTGGTAGGAAGATTTTATAGGTAGGAAAATCTTTCAAGACACCAGGTATTTAATTTCATTTAGGGGTATTTATCCGCCACAACTTAACGACCGGTCTGGGAAAAAAGTACCAAACATTTATCTGGTCCGTGGAGCAAAAAGGTTGGGGAACACTGTTCTACAGTTCAGTACTTCACTGATTCTCTGTTTTGATTTGATTTCTTTATTTATGTTAAACCATCAGTTCTTCACCTCGGACTGATTTGGGGGAAAAAAAAAAATCTGTGTCAAGAATTTATCTTGGGGATCAACTCACTTTAAGACTCTATGCAAATATTTAAAGCAGTACTTTGTGGAGGCCCCTCCTCAGGCTGAGCGGATTGGACAGTTTGACAGTGTTGTCAATAATTTATCCCTCAGTGATTTGGGGTTTTGTGAAATAATTACTTTCTGAATGCAAAGTGACGTGAGTCAGGTTAAAAACATTCTCCCTACGTCTAAATTACGCTCTGCAGCTTTAAGATTCAAAACACTTTTTTAATAAAAAAAACCTTAAGAAATTATTGAAATGCCAAAAAATGTCTGACAATGATATTAATCTAACAGGATCGGGTTCCAGCTCAATAATAAACCCAGCAGCAGCGAAAAGTCATCTGTGGATTTGTAGCCTCAGTCTCTCTGTCTGCTGCCAAAGCATGTAGACGTGGATGGTGTTTGACTGACCCCCCGTGGTCACAGTGCGTAATGGCTTCCAAAGAAACGTAAACTCGCCGCTGCTCACTGTGACTGCCTGCGTCTTTTTCCGACGGAGATATTATGGGATTGCTCTGCATGAACGTGCTGATTCATCACGCCACAGGCATTATGGGAAATGAATTCTTAGAGCAAATGTGAAATAGATGCCAAAAATAATAAATAACTATTTTTAAACGATAAAGATTGAACTCCAAACGGGCATAGACAGACGCTGTTGTATATTTATTATTATTTTAATGAATATGTTTGTTTTAAAAGAAGGCAAAAAACAAAAAACTTGAATATAATCCTGTAACTGTCCCTGCAAACAAAGTTCATATTTTAAAGATTATAAATGTAATATATCTAGAAATCAAATATCTGCCACCAAAAAGGGAAACAAGTGCCACATTCTCAGGACAAGAATAATCACTTGGTAATCTTTTTTTTTTTCTTTATATAAAAAGTGAAAATGCCTTTGAAATTTTATTTTTGTTTGTGTAAATAAAAAGAAATTGCTCTTTCCATGAGTTCCAAATTTTTTATTTTTTTTTATCCAAGATGATTTTTAATTTTATATGGTGTCTTAAATTTTGCCTGTCATTTTGTTTTTTATTTTCAACCTATTCTCCCTCCTTTGGTGATCAATCCATTCAGACTACACTCACTGTTAGTTTGGCTGCAGGTCCGTGATGCTGGGATTTAAACATGATCAAAATAAATATGCACTTTTCATGAATAACTTTGTGCAATCATCTTCAGCTGTTTATTTTTACAATTTCACCTCAGTAATGAATAATGATTAAACAACTTTCTTAAAAAAAAAAAAGTTGTCTGTATTTCCCCTACACCTCTGTGTCTTGTTTTTTCTTTTTTTTATGTTTTTTTTCTTTTCTATTTGGAACAATCATGTGATCATGGCCAAAACGATAATAGTAATAACTATGTTATTAATGCTTGTACTGTTTACACTACTTTCATTTGATAACTACAATAAATTATTCTAACAGTTCAGATTCTCTTAAAATTTGATTATTTTGACATATATTTACGTCTCAGTGGTTTGATTTAGATTTACTGTTTTTTTTTTAGTCTTTAGTGTAATTTAGTAAGAACTCCACGATGTAGACCAGGGGACTTAAACTCAATTTAGTTGTGGCCCACAGAGCCATTTCACCAATGGACCGCCTAAGCTATCAATGTTTGATAAAAAATAAAATCTTGTGATAATGAAATGGAAATGTCACCTCCCCACAGATTCTGCAAATGAGTAATAATAACAAACACACAAAAACAGAAAATGAACCAGGAGGAGTCTGTGGACCAGGGTTTGAGAACTGTAGGATTAACCAAAATATGTGTAGAGCAAATCTTTAAAAAGTTACCACAATGCTTTACTGCTACAGTACATAATGAATGATAGATGATGATACTTCTTGTGAGCCACACTAACACATTGAGTGAGGACAGTGCCATGCTCAGTGGACCTTAGTGGTAACATGGCAGCTGATGGACTCCAACCTGAAACCCTGCAAATTAAAGTTTGCTTCCTTAACCACTAAGTCACCAATTCCCAACTTAAAACTTTCACATCAGACTGGGGGATCACAAAACGTCGTTCCACGGCCCGCGGGCCGCAAGTTTGGGCATGTACAGGCCACTTAAGGATTCGGCACAGGGCGCCATCTGCTGGATAAATTGTTGATCTCACAAAATTTAGTAGTAAGCGACTGGATTTCTTGGATTTGAGTAACTTCATCACTCTGAGTATCACACTAATTGCGATACTTCTTTAAATAAATAAAAAAATCCAACAATTTCTATCTCCCCTTGTCGTCTGTATCGTCAACTCCAACTCCAACTCCCTCCATGTCCTCATTCACTGCATTCCTAAATCTCCTTTTTGTCTCCTACCTGGTAGCTCTATCTCTAGCATTCTTCTACCAACCAGAAACCAGATGAACTGTCACAAGAGACAACAAAAGGACTACACAAAGAGAAGGAAACTAAAAGGTACCGTTAATCAGTTGGCTACCTTTATTGCCACTTCCATTTATATTCTCGTCTTCTTGTCCAGTTTCTAATATTTCTTGAATATTTCATCAAAAGAACTATGACTGGAAACAGGATTTGTTAGTACAAGTGAATCCTTTTTATTGTACACCATAACATAGCAAAAAACTTTTTGGACAAAAATATTTTTTTGAACCCATGTCCAGTATGAAATCAAGGATGAGACAATTCTTTGATTTCCACAAGGGGGCGATGTTTAATTCAACGCACAGTCACAGGTCACTTCACTGGGTTCAGTGGTGAAGACAAGGCAGCAGCAGCAAAAACTGTCATGAAAACAATGATGTCGGGATTCTTGTGATAATCAACTTTAACTTTGGTCAAAATGTAAACAAATATGTATATAAAATCATTTTAAATGTGCAATGTTTTAATGTGCAGAGCAAACGATTATTCCGCTTCCATGGTACGTGACATTAATTTGTTTATAAAATCAAATAACATTAAAAGGAAACAAAGGAGGCCTAATGTGATGTCTGTTTATTTTGTTTCAGATCGTCTGTGATTTCAGTAGAAAAATTCAAACAGGAGTTTTGGTCCAAACTGGGGACTGTCCTGTGTATATAGGGGGCGCTATTTTAGGTTCCGGGGAGGTTGAACTGGCTGCAATTAACGAACAAACGATAAGCAAGAGAGAGCAACAATGTAAACTCACTGTGTGGGGTAAGTGAGAAAACTGTAGTCGTCAAATTTTGGTATTATGTGTCCCTTGTACTCTGACTCCCTCTAGTGGTACACGGGGGGATTTAATTTGTAAGACCTCGCGTTGCCACCGCGTTCTGTGGAAAGGTTTTTGTTTTTAATAAACGGGTAAGGTTGATATTTATTTTTATTTAATTATTTAATTTATTTTCTACAAATTTTCTGTGTACTGCAACAAATTCAGATCTGATTTTAACTTTTGGTCACTGGTTCAACAAATCTGAACTGCATGCGTGAAACTTTTAAGAACACAAACAAATATATTGGAATGTAAAATAACATTTATAATTAAGGTGACACAGGCCTAGGTTAATAACATTTAATTAAACTACAGCCAACTGTGGTCAGAGTGTGAGTGTGTGTGTGTTCCTAAGAATCAGAGTCTTCCTCATCATAGTAGCGGTTCCTCTTAATCATATCCTCTGCACTGGGCTCCTCCGCATCACTTCCTTCTTTCTCCTCCTCCCAGAAGCCCACATCCTGGGAGGAGCGCTTTTCTTTTGGCTGTGCAGGAGGAGAGGAGGAGGAGGAGGACAAGGAGGGAGTGACGTCCATTGAGATGTTCCTCACTGCTGCTGAATCTTCTTCTTTGTTGACTTGCTCGTGGCTTTCCTCTTGCTGCTCCTCTGAGACCGTCTCCCTCACCTCTGCTGCGTCTCCTTTGGACCTCCCTGGCTTCTTGTTCTCCTCCTGCTGCTCTGGTTTGTTTTCTTTGGCCGAGTCGTCAGAGGGATGTCTCTCCTCAAATGAAGCTCTCCATTCCAGGAGGGACTTGAGTGGGCGACGGCGCTCCCTCGGCCCCAGGGTGGGCGCAGGTGCGGGTTTGGCCACGAGGGTAAAAGGCCGACTGCGCTCCTTCATGGAGGAGCTCCTCCTGAGGCTCTTTAGTTCGGCTCGCTCCGAGCTCTGGAAAGACGATGGCACCTCGTCGTCTGGTGGCCACTTTGCTCGGCCTGGTCGGATTGAAGTAATGTCCTCAGCCAGTGGACTGAGTGGTCCTGGTCCAGACTGACCTTCACCGGCCGGGGGCGGCCAGGCGATCCTGAGCCTGCGGGTCTCTGCCGGTTTCTCGGTGGAGTTGGTCTGTGTCTGAGGACGAGTCTCCAGCAGGGCCGCCACGTCTGTGACCTTCAGCTGTGAGGATGTTTCCACAGCAACGTTGGCTGGTGTGTCCGGCCCATCCTCAGTTGGACACGTAGCTCGTTCTGGCAGCTCTGGTTCTTTGGTTTTCGCAGGTTCCTCACCGTTTTCTTCTCCATCTGCTCGAGGTTCCCACAACTCCTTGTGAGGGCGGTGGCCAAAGCCCTCGTCGTAGTTTCCTTTTGTTTTGAAGAGCTGATTGTAGTGGGGTTTGCAGTAGATATTTCCATGAAGAGAAGCAAAATTCCCAAGACTGAAAAAATGAGAAAATTACTTATTGTCAACAGACAGACATATTTTGTTTTGACTATGTTTTTTGAGACTGAAAAAATCTGTAATATAAAAAAAAAATAGAATTTATGCATCTAATCTTGGCGATTCTAAAGTTTTTAACACCCATTTCCTTCTAAGTTTAAGTGTAAGCAGCATTAGTTTGTCATTATTCCTTGTTTCAACTCACTGTTTCAAATCAATTTGGTCCACTGTACTGTAGAAGACAAAATTAGTTACTTGGAGGGCAACTGGACATAGTAGGTTTCTTCAAGACGTTACACCTCTGATCCAAGAGGATTCTTCAATTGTGGATGAGAGGTGAAACATCTTCAAGAAACCTACTATGTCCAGTTGTCCTGGAAGTAACTGATTTTGGATTGAATGACCTAAATGACCTACGTAACGTTAAGTAAAACCATGGAGGCAGCCATGTTGATGGATTTTCATCAATCAGTTACTTCATTGATCTGGAGCAATCAAGTGTCAGACCGTGCCACACAACTCCTTTTCTCTTCCTTGTTCTTCAGTTTCCTTGAAGGGCCAGTTGTAAATGGAATACTGTACAGATGTCACTACTTCATAACTTATTAATACATGTTACTACTATTTAATAATTACCTAATTATAGTTAGGTAAGTAATCATTTTGTTTATTACTGTGTTATAAAACAACTTTTAATTCATCAGGTTAAGAAACTCTGCTCTATAGACAATTAAAAAAACCCTGTCAAGCTCCTGTAGGCCATACTAAATGTTTTTGTGGGCTGGATTTGGCCCCCGGGCCTTGAGTTTGACATGTATGGTGCAGATTGAAGATGTTGAAGTGAGATAAAACAATAATAGTATTCACCTTGTGGCCTTCCCTGCACAACTATGGGTTCATCCACCTTGCACAGAACACAACTCAAACTTGCGTTTAATCACTATTATCGTCATTGGTTCTTTATCCTCTTATCCATTTCCTGGACACATGGGCAGTAGTCTCCACGACTACCACCCAAACCACACTGCACCATACTGTCTTCTTTTTCCTTTCGGCTTGTCCCTTTTTTTCAGCAAGTCAACAATTTCCATCTCGCCCTGTCCTCTGTATCTTCAACTTTAACTCCAACTACCTCCATGTCCTCTCTCACTGCATCCATCAATCTCCTCTTTGTCTCCTACCTGGTAGCTCCATCTCTAGGGTCATTCTTCTACCAATATAACCTCAGTCCCTCCTCTGAACATGTCCAAACCATCTCAATCTTAGCTTTTTCTCCCAACCTTCCTGCCTGTGTTGTCCCTCTATTCACCTCATTCCTGATCTTGTCCATCCTCGTCTCTCCTAAAGAGAACCTCAGCATCTTCAACTCCTCCACCTTCAGCTCTGCCTCCTGTCCTCTACCTCTTCCAAGTGTCTCTTGAAACTGCACCATACTGTACTCTTAATTTAAGAAAAAAAAACTTTTTTTTCTACAATGATTTTATCTTTATCCACTGTCACCTGGTGGACAAACCAACCTCAGCCTGTTGCTGCAGTAATCACATTTGAAGCAGTTTTTGTGGTAGACGTGCTGTTGAGCCATGAGTCTCTCCAAGGGATACACCGTCTTCAAACAGGCAAAGCAAGTCTCCCGCGCTGGTGGGCAGAACTTCTACAAACACAAACACCATCACAGCCATAAATAC